>OZ018319.1:91841192-92218692 GCA_963969495.1 Ceratothoa steindachneri
ACCGCATACTCCAGGTGCGGTCGGACGAGGGAGTTGTACAGACACAGTACTATTTCCATGTTCAGATAGCCAAACTGGCGCTTTATATAACCTAACATCCTTTGGGCTTTCTTCTCCACGTCAATACACTGTTTCGAGAACTTGAGGTCACTGGTGATAGTTACACCCAAGTCCTTCTCAGTGTCGTTGGATTCAAAAGCAGTGCCCTTAATGATATAGGGTGATTGAGGATTTCAGTGGCCGATATGCATCGCTTTGCATTTGCCACGTATCGGACCACCCCAATCCTTTGAAGGTCCTCTTGGAGGCGGGCAGTAATTCCATCCTTTGCAACGTTCATACCAAGCTTGGTATCGTCGGCAAATTTAGAAATCTTGGCAACCATGTCTTGACGTAGATGATGAATAGTAGTGGTCCCAGGGCAGAACCTTGAGGCACTCCGTTAGTAACGGGCACCCACTCAGAAGCCTGTCCATTCATCACCAGCCGTTGCCGTCTGCACTTCTCTATCCAACCGGCTACTTTTCCGTCTATGCCCAGCGCTCGCACTTTCCGGAGAAGGCGGCGGTGCGGTACCTTATCAAAGGCTTTCTGAAAGTCTAAGTAGACCACATCCACCGCCTTGTCCCGATCGTGCTCACTGAAGACGATTTTTTTTTTTTTTTTTTTTTTTAATTAAGGGGCTATCTGGCGACTGTCGACTTAGGCATTAGTCGCCGTAAACAAACAGCCTAGTTCTAGGCTACTTTAAAAATTAAACAGGAAACAATAAAAAGAAATAACAATAAAAAAACAATAACAAAAACAAAAACAACAATTAAACATGGTTAAATGAAAGGGAGAAGGCTAGCCTCCCCAAAAAAGTCAATAAGTCCACTAGGCATGGTGCACGCACTCGTCCCGAGTACAAGGGACAGGCGGTAGCGACCCCGCCCATCCCGGTACCGGGACAGGTATCGTGCGCGAAGATCACCCAGACTGGGACATTCGACAAGAATGTGCCGAACAATCTGGGGGACTACGCAGTCGTTGCAATAGGGCGCAGGCGAGCGCTCCATCAAATAGCGATGCGTCACACGAGTGTGTCCGGTTCGAAGACGACAGAAAGCAACCTGAAGCCGCCGCGGCATTGGGGGATAGGTCCATGGGAACAGTTGCGGCGCAATGGCACGCAACTTTAAGTTCCCCTCGACCGTCTCCCATCTTCTTTGCCAAGCAGTCCGAAGAGCTGCCCGTATTCCTGCCATGTAGTCAGTGTGAGGGAGGGCGAAACGCTGGTCCGGTCGCAGAGTACTCGCGGACTCCTTAGCGCGCTCATTCCCCGCAATTCCTACATGTCCAGGAACCCAGCAGAAGATAATCTCGACATCTGCCCGGCTCGCCAAAACCGTGGCGTCACGGATTTCGCGAACCAGGGGATGCGGAGATTCCAATGCCCCGAGAGCACTCAGGGCGCTTTGTGAGTTGCTATAGATCACAATCCGGTCTCCGAACCGGGCACGTCGCGTAATCTCCCGTACCGAGTGGTGTATTGCCACCAGCTCGGCCGTGAAGACAGACGCAGCGCCTGGTAGAGCCCCGCTGACTTCAAACAGAGGGGATACGGCGTGGAAGCCGACCCCCTCTTGGGACTTGGAGCCATCCGTATACACTGGCACGGTACCAGCGTGACACGATGTGTGCTCCAAAAAGGTCGAACGCAATACTCCCGGCGCAGTACAAGCTTTGGGAGCAGAGGCGTGGCGACAAATAGCCAAATGTGGTACCCTCCAGGGTGGTGTCCTGGGCAGAACCAGGGGCGCCACCGGCCCGAGAGCTATATCTACCTCTCGAAGGAGTTTCCTGGCCCTAAACCCAAAGGGCTTAGGGTATGACTGGCGTCTCTCGGCGGCATAGGCACCATCGAGATCAGCTGTGGATGCAGTGAGAGCTGTTGGCGACTGAGGGAGGCGCCGGGCTCGCGCGTACAAGCGAGTGGCATCTCCCCAGCATCGACCAACAGGCTCTCAATGGGGGAAGTGCGGAAGGCACCGGTCGCAAGGCGAAGGCCGGTGTGGTGGATCGAATCCACCTTCCGCAATAAACGCTCGGCTGCGGATGCATAAAACTCGCATCCGTAGTCGAGCTTCGAGCGAACAAAGGATCGATAAAAAAAGTAAGGCGGTAACCCTATCAGCGCCCCAAGCGCTGAACGTCAGGGAACGGAGAATGTCCATGGCGCGGGTACAAGAGACCCTAAGGCTGCGAATATGAGCCTCCCAGGTGAGGCGTCGGTCGAATACAAGACCAAGGAAACGGTGCGACTCAACCACATCCAGGCGCACCCCATTAAGAAACAAATCTGGGTCGGGGTGAAGCCGTGGATGGCGGCAGAAGTGCACCACCTTAGTCTTGGCCACTGAAGACGAAGTGGAAGAATTCCACAAGGTTCGTCAGGCATGACCGTTGCCTTCGGAAGCCGTGGAGGGAACTCCTCCGTAGCAGGTTTGACTCTAAATGCAACGTCCTTTTGTGCACCATGATGCTTCCATGAGTTTACCGACTATCGAAGTCAGACTGATAGGTCGGTAGTTCAACGGTTGGCTACCGTTTCCTTTCTTGAAGATAGGAGTCACCTCCGCTTCACGACAGTCTCTAGGAACGCATTCGGTCCGGATTGACATGTTGAAGATTGCGCTCAGGTGTCGTGACACTTGATCGCGCACTTCTTTCAACACTTCAGGTAGAAACCCATCCGGGCCAGGTGACTTATTCGTCATTAGGTCACTGATCTTCTTTTTGATTAAAACTTCGGTGAAGTTCATATCCTCCAGCTTTTCCCCCCCGAGTAGGAATCCGTTGGCTGGGGGATGGGACCACACTCTTCAGTAAACACTGAAGATGAAGAGAAGTAGTCGTTGAAGAGGTTAGCATTTTCTGCAGCTGAGTGCTTTAATGTCCCCTCCTCATTCGTCAAAGGGCCAATCGTTCGATGGATTGGTTTACGGCTGTTTACATATCCAAAAAACTCCTTGGGATTCTCTTGACAGAGTCTCGCCACTCGGAGTTCCTCAGACCGCTTAGCCGCCCTTATGCTGGACTTCACTCTCCTGGCTAGCCTCCGGTATTCGTCAAAGTCACCCGAGATCTTCGATTGCCGGTACACACTTCTCTTTTCCCGAAGCAGTTGGCAGATTTCTCGATTAAACCACTTTGGTTGAACAGAAGACCGACGGGAGCATTTCAGAGGGATAAAACGCGATTGAAGACTCATGAATGTGGTTTTGAAACTGTTCCACGAGTCTTCAAAAGCATCGCACACTTCTAGCCTCGCATCAGTCAGTCCAGCACGAAGACCTGCAAAGTCTGCTCTTCTCAAATCAAGTTTCCCCGATTAGCTAGTTGCAGGCTCTGCCTTGGGGACTTTGACTACAAATCTAATTAGTCGGTGGTCACTGCCACCGAGCTCTTCGCCAACAGAGAGGTCCTCAACGATGTCATCCTCAGAGGTGAAAACCGAGTCGAGGATATTGTCTCCTCTCGTTGGCTCTCTCACCCATTGAGTCAGGAACTCGTTCTCACCACAGGGATCTCTGGTTTCCCAGTCAACTTGTGTGTTGAAATCCCCCATGGCGATACACACTCTGTCTTTTATAAGTTTGCCCAACAGCTGGTACAGACTCCTGTTCTGTTCTAAGAGTTGGGCAGGGGGTCTGTAAAGCACCAGGGTCCTGTATCTAGCAGGACCTATTTCTAGGTCAACATCTAGTAGTTCATGGTCGGATACGATGTTGCAATCCGTCGAGTTGAGAGTATTCTTGACATACATCACCACTCCGCCACCCTCTCTGTCTGTCCGATCTTCCAGGAAGAGCTGGTAACCGGGAATCGTGAATTTACCTTCAAAATCGCGGCTTGAGGTTTTTATTCACGACTCCTTATGGCCACCATCTCATGTTCTTCTTTTGCTACGAGGCCCCAACTTTTACAAACTTGTTTCCGATAGACCTTGCATTAAACAGAAGAACCTTGAGAGTGTCCCCGACTGTAGGACTCCCTACGCTCTTCCGTTTTCCGCTAGTTTTTCTGTGGTGATGTCGCTCCCCTCTTCTTGACCTCAGAAAAGGTCGTTCCTGGAGTAACACGAGTGTACTGGCGTACGTCCTGCTTTAGTCGGGGCCTGACACTTATTTGGTTCCGCTCCACAACATCCTGGATCATGTTTGCGAGTACAGCTTTCCCTTTAAAGGAAAGATGCACTCCGTCCCTTTTGTACAGGTTATTTCTCCCGTAAAAGGTGCGGTAGGGGTCTACAAAAAAAAAAAAAGACTCCTTCCGCCGTACAAAGATCTCCCAGGCGTTGGTTCATGGAGACGTTCCTCGCGTGAGCATTGCGGGATGTACCTCGCCTTGGGAGTATCCCGACCACGACTCGTCTGCGGGTTTTTAGCACACAGTCATCAACTGCTCCCATAACCGTGGTCAGAATCTCCCGCTGGAGCCTACTTTACCTCCTCGTAGGTAGAGATCGTTGCCGCTTGCCATCAGGGCAACTACTGAGTTCTCAGAGATCTGAGATTTCTTAGCCTCCACCCTTATTTCTCCGTTACCCCTTCCTGGATGGCAGCTTACCTTCACACTGGTGCGAAGGCGGGCCGCTAGCAAGAGTTGTAGATCCCGCGCTTGGGAGTCACCAATCACGATGACCCTCGCGCATTTGGGTTCAGAGGACAGAGGCTTCCCTTTTAGTATATTTACCCCAATATCTCATAAATATTTACCCCATATTTATTTTATTTTTGTGAATAGGGACTGTATATCCAACCGTGTCATTTCTCCCTCGATTTGTCACGTCTGAATTAGTGTAAGAAGCGGGTTGGAACGATTAGGGTCAGAGCGTAGGTTCATGGCTCGCTACAGCGTCAGGTCATGGGAAGAAGTTATCCACTAGGACCGTGCATGTCCTTACCTTAATTTCGTTCTTATCCCTGGCCGAGATTGCAGGCTAAACAGGCGCTCGTTGTAAAGTTAATAGTGTGCAGAAATAAAGAAAGTGGATGTGAAGGAGGTTAAGGTGGGGGTGAAACAGGTTTTTAAAAACCCACCACCCAAAACCGGAGCTCAGGGATGTTGGGGCGCTGTCCCCTCTCCCCAAGCCCCGATCCGGGATGGTTGGCTGAGAGAAAGCTGGTCTGCGTCTACCCTGTGAAATTAGAGGCAAACAAGAGAAAGTTGTGGGATAAGTTGTATGGAAAGTGAGGAAGCAGGGTAAGAAGACATCGAGTTAGAAAGAGAGAATAGAGGATAAACTCGTGCCGGACAGGGCGTTGAGTCCCGTGAGCATGGAGCCAGGAATGCAAATCGCCGCGCCCCTTACGGGTTCATATTTTTGAAAATATTTTAATAAAGGAAAATCATTCTATTATTTCACTCGGTAATGTAGGCTCTTGCAACCTACAAGTGTTTGTTATTTAGGTAAAAAAACTTCGTTTCTGACATGGCTTGAGCTAGCTGGTCAGGTCCTTAAGCCTAGACAGAGTTGAGGGGATAGTCATAGAAAAAAAAATGTTCAGAGGAAACAAGGTGGAAGCAAAACAACTTGCCACGTCTCCGTCAGTGTTCAAGAGAACGCAATAACAGATCTCTAAATTGTACTTAGGCCGGTAGGATGTGTAGCTCCTCCGGCTCCCAAGTGTAACTGGCTACTCCCTGATAAAGGAGGCTAAGCTGAGGCCGTGCCTCATAAGAATCACTCTCGGCATAGAGACTATTTAGAGGGAAGATGCAAAAACGACCACAGCAAAAATAAAGGCATATTAAGGCATAGCATCAAACATGCAAAGTAGAAAATGAGGCCGAATAGTATGCCTTGAATCCAGTGGAGCTTATATTGGACAAGAGGGGAGTATAATTTCAAAAAGCTCTGCCTGTCTCTAACCTTAGGAGGTGCAATTTTTTTTTTTAAGAGCTCATCTGGCGAAGGCCTACTTGGGCATTAGTCGCCCAATTAAAAACCGGCCTAGTACTAGGCTACTTTAAAATAAAATTCAAAAAGATAAAATATCAACCCATCTCCCCCCCCCCCAAAAAAAAGGAAGCGAGCAGTAAGCAAGCTCCTACGTCGGGGGGAGGTCCCCCCGGCGCAGGAGCGTGCGACCTATAAGGGAGGGGGGGGGGACAACCTGGTTAAATAATAGGGAGAAGGCCCCCCAAAAGTGAACAAGTCTACCAGTCAATGTGCACGCACACGTCCCGAGTACAAGGGATAGGCGGTAGCGACCCGGCCCATCCCGGTACCGGGACAGGTAACGTGCGCGAAGATCACCCAGACTGGGACATTCGACAAGAATGTGGCGAACAGTCTGGGGGACGATGCAGTCGTCACAATGGGGCGCAGGCGAGCGCTCCATCAAATAGCGATTCGTCACACGAGTGTGTCCGATTCGGAGACGACAAAAAGCGACCGATGCCGTCGCCGCATTAGGGGATAGGTCCATGGGAACAGTCGCGGCGCAATGGCATGATTCCCTTGCACCGTCTCCCATTTTCTTTGCCAAGCAGTCCGAAGAGCTGCACGTATTCCTGCCATGTAGTCGGTGTGAGGAAGAGCGAAACGCTGGTCCGTCGCAGAGTCCTCGCGGACTCTTTGGCGCCCTCATTCCCCGCAATTCCTACATGTCCAGGAACCCAGCAGAAGATAATCTCGACATTCGCCCGCCTCGCCAAAACCGCGGCGTCACGGATATCGCGAACCAGGGGATGCGGAGATTCCAATGCCCCGAGAGCACTCAGGAGCTTTGTGAGTCGCTATAGATCACAATCCGGTCTCCGAACCGGGCACGTCACGTAATCTCCCGTACAGAGTGGTGTATTACCACCAGCTCGGCCGTGAAGACAGACGCAGCGCCTGGTAGAGCCCCACTGACTTCAAACAGAGGGGATACGGCGTCGAAGCCGACCCCCTCTTGGGACTTCCGTATAGACTGGCACGGTTCCAGCGTGACACGAGGTGTGCTTCAAAAAGGTCGAACGCAATACTCCCGGCGCCGTACAAGCTTTGGGAGCAGAGGCGTGGCGACAAATAGACAAATGTGGTACCTTCCAGGGTGGAGTCCTCGGCAGAACCAGGGGCGCCACTGGCCCGGGAGCTATATCTAGCTCTCGAAGGAGTTTCCTAGCCCTAAACCCAAAGGGCTTAGGGTAAGGGTATCACTGGCGTCTCTCGGCGGCATAGGGACCATCGAGATTAGGTGCGGATGCAGTGAAAGCTATTGGCGACTGAGGGAGGCGCCGGGCTCGCGTGTACAGGCGAATGATGCACTGCACGCGGCGCAGAGCGAGTGGCATCTCCCCAGCATCGACAAACAGGCTCTCAATGGGAGAAGTGCGGAAGGCACCGGTTGCAAGGCGAAGGCCGGTGTGGTGGATCGAATCCACCTTCCGCAATAAACGCTAGGCTGCAGATGCATAAAACTCGCATCCGTAGTCGAGCTTCGAACGAACAAAGGATCGATAAAAAAGTAAAGCAGTAACCCTATCAGCGCTCCAAGCGCTGAACGTCACGGAACGGAGAATGTCCATGGAGCGGGTACAAGAGAAACTAAGGCTGCGAATATGAGCCTCCCAGGTGAGGCGTCGGTCGAATAAAAGACCAAGGAAACGGTACGACTCAACCACATCTAGGCGCGCCCCAGATGTGGTTAAGCCGTGAATGGCGGCAGAAGTGCACCACCTTAGTATTAGCCAAAGAAAACCGAAACCTGTGCGCTTCGGCATAGCGAGAGACGCGATTGAATGCCTGTTGGAGTCGACGCTCCAGAGTTGAAATCTGGGCCGCGCCAAAAGAGATCGAAAGGTCGACCACGTAGAGCGTAGCGAGAACATCTTCCGGCAGCACCGAGGTGATGCCGTTGATGCTCAGGAAAAAGAGTGTGACACTGAGGATACTTCCCTGCTCCTTTGGGCCGGAGAGGGCTCCCCCCACCCGTACGCGGAATCGACGATCTCGCAAAAATTCAGATATAAACATTGGGAGGCGGAACCTAGCCCTAGCCCGACGAAATTCAGCGACAGTGAAATCGTTCGGGCGGCGCTTATAGCGCATGTAGGCATAACGCTTCTGTTTGAGGGCCGTCTCACACTCGGCCGTCCACCATGGTAGTGGTTGGCGTGCAAAACGGTCAGACGTCCTAGGAATAGTAGTCAGGCCCACGGCGATGAGGTTGCCGGAGAAGAACTCAACGGCCTCATCTACCGACCTAAAATCCTCGACTGAGATAGAGAATTCAGTCATTTCCTGAAATGCAGGCCACCGCGCCCGTGCCAAGCACCACCGAGGTGGTTTCTCAGGAGGCAGTTGCCCTGAAAATGATATTTGAAATGATATTTTAAGTGATCACTACCATGGAGGTCATCGACCACCTCCTAATCAAAATCAGGCTGTGCATCCGAAGAGCACAAAGATAGGTCGAGGCAAGAAAATGAAGCGGTTCTCGGACAGTGATGCGTAAACTCATCCACGTTTAGGACACCCATCTCAAGCTCTTCGATCAGATCGGCAAGGACTTTTCCCCTAGGATTTATGGATTTTATTTTTGATTAAGGGGCTATCTGGCGACTGCCGACTTAGGCATAAGTTGCCGTAAACAAACAGCCTCTTTCTAGGCTACTTCAAAATAATTCAACAGGAAACAAAAATAAAAATAAATAACAATAACAAAGCAATAACAAAAACGATAACAAAAACAACAACAATAAAACCGGGTTAAATGAAAGGGAGAAGGCCGGCCTCCCCCAAAAAGTCAATAAGTCCACCAGTCATGGTGCACGCACTCGTCCCGAGTACAAGGGACAGGCGGTAGCGACTCCGCCCATCCCGGTACCGAGACAGGTATCGTGCGCGAAGATCACCCAGACTGGGACATTCGACAAGAATATGCCGGACAGTCTGGGGGACGACGCAGTCGTTGCAATAGGGCGCATGCGAGCGCTCCATCAAGTAGCGATGCGTCACACGAGTGTGTCCGATTCGAAGACGACAGAAAGCAACCTGAAGCCGCCGCGGCATTGGGGGATAGATCCATAGGAACAGTCGCGGCGCAATGGCACGCAACTTTAAGTTCCCTTCGACCGTCTCCCATCTTCTTTGCCAAGCAGTCCGAAGAGCTGCCCGTATTCCTGCCATGTAGTCGGTGTGAGGAAGAGCAAAACGCTGGTCCGGTCGCAGAGTCCTCGTGGACTCTTTGGCGCGCTCATTCCCCGCAATTCCTACATGTCCAGGAACCCAGCAGAAGATAATCTCGACATCTGCCCGGCTCGCCAAAACCGTGGCGTCACGGATATCGCGAACTAGGGGATGCGGAGATTCCAATGCCCCGAGAGCACTCAGGGCGCTTTGTGAGTAGCTATTTTTTTATTTTTATTTTTTAATTAAAGGGCTATCTGGCGACTGCCGACTTAGGCATTAATCGCCGTAAACAAACAGCCTAGTTCTAGGCTACTTTAAAAATTAAACAGGAAACAATAAAAAGAAATAACAATAACAATAAAAAAGCAATAACAAAAACAACAACAATTAAACCGGGTTAAATGAAAGAGAGAAGGCCAGCCTCCCCCCAAAAGTCAATAAGTCCACTAGTCATTGTGCACGCACTCGTCCCGAGTACAAGGGACAGGCGGTAGCGACCCCGCCCATCCCGGTACCGGGACAGGTATCGTGCGCGAAGATCAACAAGACTGGGATATTCGACAAGAATGTGCCGAACAGTCTGGGGGACGACGCAGTCGTTGCAATAGGGCGAAGGCGAGCGCTCCATCAAGTAGCGATTCGTCACACGAGTGTGTCCGATTCGAAGACGACAGAAAGCAACCTGAAGCCGCCGCGGCATTGGGGGATAGGTCCATAGGAACAGTCGCGGCGCAATGGCACGCAACTTTAAGTTCCCTTCGACCGTCTCCCATTTTCTTTGCCAAGCAGTCCGAAGAGCTGCCCGTATTCCTGCCATGTACATAGTCGGTGTGAGGAAGAGCAAAACGCTGGTCCGGTCGCAGAGTCCTCGTGGACTCTTTGGCGCGCTGATTACCCGCAATTCCTACATGTCCAGGAACCCAGCAGAAGATAATCTCGACATCTGCCCGGCTCGCCAAAACCGTGGCGTCACGGATATCGCGAACTAGGGGATGCGGAGATTCCAATGCCCCGAGAGCACTCAGGGCGCTTTGTGAGTAGCTATTTTTTTATTTTTTTTTTTTAATTAAGGGGCTATCTGGCGACTGCCGACTTAGGCATTAATCGCCGTAAACAAACAGCCTAGTTCTAGGCTACTTTAAAAATTAAACAGGAAACAATAAAAAGAAATAACAATAAAAAAGCAATAACAAAAACAACAACAATTAAACCGGGTTAAATGAAAGGGAGAAGGCCAGCCTCCCCCCAAAAGTCAATAAGTCCACTAGTCATGGTGCACGCACTCGTCCCGAGTACAAGGGACAGGCGGTAGCGACCCCGCCCATCCCGGTACCGGGACAGGTATCGTGCGCGAAGATCAACAAGACTGGGATATTCGACAAGAATGTGCCGAACAGTCTGGAGGACGACGCAGTCGTTGCAATAGGGCGAAGGCGAGCGCTCCATCAAGTAGCGATTCGTCACACGAGTGTGTCCGATTCGAAGACGACAGAAAGCAACCTGAAGCCGCCGCGGCATTGGGGGATAGGTCCATGGGAACAGTCGCAGCGCAATGGCACGCAACTTTAAGTTCCCCTCGACCGTCTCCCATCTTCTTTGCCAAGCAGTCCGAAGAGCTGCCCGTATTCCTGCCATGTAGTCAGTGTGAGGAAGAGCGAAACGCTGGTCCGGTCGCAGAGTCCTCGCGGACTCTTTGGCGCCCTCATTCCCCGCAATTCCTACATGTCCAGGAACCCAGCAGAAGATAATCTCGACATCTGCCCGGCTCGCCAAAACCGTAGCGTCACGGATTTCGCGAACCAGGGGATGCGGAGATTCCAATGCCCCGAGAGCACTCAGGGCGCTTTGTGAGTCGCTATAGATCACAATCCGGTCTCCGAACCGGGCACGTCGCGTAATCTCCCGTACCGAGTGGTGTATTGCCACCAGCTCGGCCGTGAAGACAGACGCAGCGCCTGGTAGAGCTCCGCTGACTTCAAACAGAGGGGATACAGCGTGGAAGCCGAACCCCTCTTGGGACTTGGAGCCATCCGTATACACTGGCACGGTACCAGCGTGACACGATGTGTGCTCCAAAAAGGTCGAACGCAATACTCCCGGCGCAGTACAAGCTTTGGGAGCAGAGGCGTGGCGACAAATAGCCAAATGTGGTACCCTCCAGGGTGGCGTCCTGGGCAGAACCAGGGGCGCCACCGGCCCGAGAGCTATATCTACCTCTCGAAGGAGTTTCCTGGCCCTAAACCCAAAGGGCTTAGGGTATGACTGGCGTCTCTCGGCGGCATAGGCACCATCGAGATCAGCTGCGGATGCAGTGAGAGCTGTTGGCGACTGAGGGAGGCGCCGGGCTCGCGCGTACAGGCGAGTGATGCACTGCACGCGGCGCAGAGCCAGTGGCATCTCCCCAGCATCGACCAACAGGCTCTCAATGGAGGAAGTGCGGAAGGCACCGGTCGCAAGGCGAAGGCCGGTGTGGTGGATCGAATCCACCTTCCGCAATAAACGCTCGGCTGCGGATGCATAAAACTCGCATCCGTAGTCGAGCTTCGAGCGAACAAAGGATCGATAAAAAAGAAGGCGGTAGCCCTATCAGCGCCCCAAGCGCTGAACGTCACGGAACGGAGAATGTCCATGGCGCGGGTACAAGAGACCCTAAGGCTGCGAATATGAGCCTCCCAGGTGAGGCGTCGGTCGAATACAAGACCAAGGAAACGGTGCGACTCAACCACATCCAGGCGCACCCCATTAAGAAACAAATCTGGGTCGGGGTGAAGCCGTGGATGGCGGCAGAAGTGCACCACCTTAGTCTTGGCCAAAGAAAACCGAAACCTGTGCGCTTCGGCATAGCGAGAGACGCGGTTCAATGCCTGTTGGAGTCGACGCTCCAGAGTTGGCATCTGGGCCGCGCCAAAAGAGATCGAAAGGTCGTCCACGTAGAGCGTAGCGAGAACATCTTCCGGCAGCACCGAGGTGATGCCGTTGATGCTCAGGGCAAAGAGTGTGACACTGAGGACACTTCCCTGCGGGACAACCTCTTCCTGCTCCTTTGGGCCGGAGAGGGCCCCCCCCACCCGTACGCGGAATCGACGATCTCGCAAAAATTCAGATATAAACATTGGGAGGCGTCCCCTCGCCCCCATCGTGTGGAGAGTCTCCATGATACCGTATCGCCATGCGGTATCATAGGCCTTCTCCAGATCAAAAAACACCGTGGCGTAGTGCTGTCTACGAAGGAAAGCCTCGCAGACGGCATTTTCCAGTCGGAGCAGAGCATCCGACGTGGAGTGGAACTTACGGAAGTCGCACTGTGCAGAAGACAGATGGCCTCCGCTGTCCAGGAAATAGGCTAATCTAACATTTACCAATTTCTCCATCAACTTGCACACGCAAGAGGTTACAGAGATTGGGCGGAAACCGGTGGAAGAGTGATCTCTCCCCGGCTTGCGAAAGGCGAGCACAGTAGCGATTCGCCAGGAGTCTGGGAGAAGACCTTCCACCCAGATCCTGTTGAACAAATCTAACAGAAAGGCCATGCCTCGCTCACCCAGGTGTCGAAGCATGGCGTACGGGACATCGTCCGGACCATGGGCGGTGTCCGCGCACGAAGCAAGAGCGGAACGCAACTCACTGACAGTAAACTTGTCTTTGAAGGGTTCTCCGCCTCTGGAGGTAAAGTCCAGCCAGCGGCCTTCCGCGACATCACGACGTGCATTGAATGCTGGCGGAGCAGCATGACGGCTAGAGAATGCGGAAAAAGCGGTCGCTAAGGATTCTGCCACGGACGCGGGGTCCGAGATTGCGGTCCCATTCTCCTGGAGAACGGGAGGGGGGTCCTGCGAGAACTTGCCCCGAATCCTTTTGACTCGCTTCCACACCTCAGCTAAATGGGTCTTCCCGTTAAGTGAAGACACGTATGCCTGCGAAGAAGAGCGGCGGGCGTGCTTCGAAATATACCGGAACCTAGCCCGACAAAATTCAGCGACAGTGAAATCGTTCGGGCGCTTATAGCGCATGTAGGCATAACGCTTCTGTTTGAGGGCCGTCTCACACTCGGCCGACCACCATGGGAGTGGTCGGCGTGCAAAACGGCCAGACGTCCTAGGAATAGTAGTCAGGCCCACGGCGATGAGGTTGCCGGAGAAGAACTCAACGGTCTCATCTAACGACCTAAACTCCTCGACTGAGATAGAGAATTCAGTCATTTCCTGAAATGCAGGCCACCGCGCCCGCGCCAAGCTCGGAGACGCGGGGGCCCTCCTCGAATTGAAGACCCTCACGGGAATGGCCGTACGCTTCCCGGGGGCAGAACCCCGGGCGCTGTTGGCCGGACAAAGCGCTGTCGCCTTCGAGGACTTATTGGGGGAGGTTGGGCTCGCCATGCGAGTCTTTTCCTCCCTCTGCCTCGAAACCTTAGGCGGGCGCTGCGGCTTCGGAGGTGGGGGAGCCTCTTTTCGAGGAACCACGGTCTCCGAGCCACTCGCTCCACCTCGGGGCGTGGGCGAAGGAGCCGAAGCTCCTTTGTTGCTGTCCTCCTTTCGGGGGAGAGCTTTAGGAACCCCTGAAGATGGCCTAGCGACCATCTTCAGGGGTGTTGCCTCCTGTCAGTCTAACGACTCGGTGGAGGCGCGTGGCCGTTTCGCCTTGCGGGAAACGGTCACGCTGGGGGAAGAGCCCTGGTTTTAGCCGGGGCTGGGAATGAACCCTTTTTGCCGCCAGCTTTTACCAGGGGAGCGCAGGGGGTTGGGTAGAGCCCGCAGAAGGGCTCCGAATGGGCGCGGAAACAACCGTGCTCGTTGGCGTGGTTGGGCCAGGAGCAGAGGGTGCCTTTCGAACTACTGAGGCATATGACGTCCCAGGCAGAGCTGGGCGCGCCAGGACCAAGTCCTTAGCCTCGCGGAATGAGAGTCTATCCTGGGCCTGAACGGCCAGGATTTCTTTCTCCAGGAGATATGCACCACATTGCTTCGAAGAAGCAGGGTGCGGCTCTCCGCAATTGACACACTTGGCCACACACGATTTGGGCTTATCGTGTTCGACCTTGGAGCAATTTACACAGACTTCGGGTGACCCCGACTTTGCACGTCTACATGAGCGATTCGTATGGCCGAAGCGGTGACAGTAATAGCACCGCCGCGGCAGTGGCACGAATGCCTTCACGCGGTAGCGGTACAAACCAGCACGCACCGACTCAGGGAGCTTGTCACAGTCGAACGTGACGAAGATTGTAGGGGTGGGTCTCGAAGCCCCTCCCGTTTTTCTCATCACACGTTCGACCTTGACCGCCCCATGGTCGGCCAGCTCTAGGGTGATGTCCTCAATGGAGTAGTCAACGAGTTCCCTCGCACAAACTACTCCTTTTACAAAGTTCATGGTAGAGTGCGGCGTCACACTCACTGGGGTGCCATGAAGTGTCCGAAGAGCACTTATCTTGGCCGCCTCGGCGGGATTCGCTAAAAGGCTGCCGTCCGAGAAACGGGTCACCTTCGGGTCTCTACTAATTGCACTAGCTAATCCTCTCCTCTGATGGACCATGTTGCCCTTGGACAACATGGTGCCATCAGTGGAGCGAATAACGAGGAAGCGTTTGAAGCCAGCGGGCTCGAAAACGCCAGGTAACCTCTGAATCAGGGGCCCCGATATCATCGAGGCTCCGCCCTGTCCACTCTTGGTCTTAGTCAGGGGCTCCGCACACGGGGGGGTAGAGGGGCTGGATGTGCCGATCTTGGCTTGGTCGCCGAACAAAGTGGCAGCAGACCTATCCGTCCCCGCAGCCCCCGCGGATGGAGAGGAGCCCCGAGTTTTCTTTGTCTTTCTAGTCTTTTTCTTTTTTGGAGAGGAGGGCGGGGAATGAACCCGCTTCTCACCTCTGCCGGCAGAAGCCCCCATGCCAGATGGGCCGGCCTCAGCCAGGTCCCTCTCCGAAATGGAGAAGGTCCTGGTAGTCATGGGGGCACCTGTCGGAGGAGATCCCTCCCCTCCTTGTATTGCCTCGGAGCCCTCAGCCGTTTGAGGGGGACCTTGCATAGGGGCGGACTCGGGTTCGGTGCTTGGCGGCGAGCCCGGATTCCCCCCCATGGAGGGCCCTACCGTCTGAGGCTGGGTCTCCTCAAGGACCATGTCTATCACAGGAGGGGCCTCCAGTTGGCCATCCCCTCCCAGGACATCGCAGGTCCCCTTGGCAGTGTCAAGAGCCATTTGTGGGGAGGCACAAGCCTTAACCCCGGCAAGGTTTAATATCCTTGCCAGCAGGTCTTTTGAGGGAAGCGACCGAAGGGGCCTAGCTTCCCTCTCCCCCCTAAGGGGGTTTGCCCTACCGAGCCGCTTACAAGAGGGGCGGTCGGCAATGGGCTGCCTGCTGGCTTTCTTGGCAGTCCCCTTAGAAAGAAAAGGAGGGACTGCCGCTGGAAATAGGGAGGTGCCCGAAAGCACCTCCAGAGAAGGGGGTGAGGGGGAGTCCCCTGCACCCTTAGGCGAAGGAGAGGAGTAAGCCTCCTCTCCGGTTAGAGAAATATGGAGGGTCCCCTGTGCAACCACAGGGGGGGGACCTCCATGTTTTTGGTGGAGCTGCCCGAGGGCGGCTCCGTTGTTCTTGGGGAAGTTGGGGGTGGGTTTTTTTTTGTTTGATTTTCATCATTGGGCATGGTGACCCTTTTTTTGACACGGGATGCAATAGCGCACACCTCTCGCAGTAGCCCGCACTGCGAGAGGTGCTTACAAGCCCGGCAGAGCCAGGCGCCGCCATTTGGGACCACCCCTCCCGCCTGGTGGCCTGGCAGTCCATCGGCATGGCGGCTCCACCTTGAACACGGCGTAAAATATATAGATTGTGAAGAGGAGAGGAAAAGGGATGTGAGGAAGGTATGGGTGGGGATGAAGCAGGTTGTTAAAAATCAGCCACCCCAGACCGGAGCTCAGGGGTTAGGTTTTTTTTTTTTTTTTTTTAATTAAGGGGCTATCTGGCGACTGCCGACTAAGGCATAAGTTGCCGTAAACAAACAGCCTAATTTAGGCTACTTTAAAAAATTAAACAGAAAACAATAAAAAGGAATAACAATAACAATAACAAAGCAATAACAAAACAATTACAAAAACAACAACAACAATTAAATCGCGTTAAATAAAAGGGAGAAGGCCGGCCTCCCCCAAAAAGTCAATAAGTCCACCAGTCAAAGTACACGCACTCATCCCGAGAACAAGGGACAGGCGGTAGCGACCCCGCCCATCCCGGTACCGGGACAGGTGTCGTGCGCGAAGATCACCCAGACTGCGACATTCGACAAGAATGTGCCGAACAGTCTGGGGGTTGACGCAGTCGTTGCAATAGGGCGCAGGCGAGCGCTCCATCAGATAGCGATGCGTCACACGAGTGTGTCCGATTCGGAGACGACAGAAAGCAACCTGAAGCCGCCGCGGCATTGGGGGATAGGTCCATGGGAACAGTCGCGGCGCAATGGCACGCAACTTTAAGTTCCCTTCGACCGTCTCCCATCTTCTTTGCCAAGCAGTCCGAAGAGCTGCCCGTATTCCTGCCATGTAGTCGGTGTGAGGAAGAGCGAAACGCTGGTCCGGTCGCAGAGTCCTCGCGGACTCTTTGGCGCCCTCATCGGCGCGCTCATTCCCCGCAATTCCTACATGTCCAGGAACCCAGCAGAAGATAATCTCGACATCTGCCCGGCTCGCCAAAACCGTGGCGTCACGGATATCGCGAACCAGGGGATGCGGAGATTCCAATGCCCCGAGAGCACTCAGGGCGCTTTGTGAGTCGCTATAGATCACAATCCGGTCTCCGAACCGGGCACGTCGCGTAATCTCCCGTACCGAGTGGTGTATTGCCACCAGCTCGGCCGTGAAGACAGACGCAGCGCCTGGTAGAGCCCCGCTGACTTCAAACAGAGGGGATACGGCGTGGAAGCCGACCCCCTCTTGGGACTTGGAGCCATCCGTATACACTGGCACGGTACCAGCGTGACACGATGTGTGCTCCAAAAAGGTCGAACGCAATACTCCCGGCGCAGTACAAGCTTTGGGAGCAGAGGCGTGGCGACAAATAGCCAAATGTGGTACCGTTCAGGGTGGCGTCCTGGGCAGAACCAGGGGCGCCACCGGCCCGAGAGCTATATCTACCTCTCGAAGGAGTTTCCTGGCCCTAAACCCAAAGGGCTTAGGGTATGACTGGCGTCTCTCGGCGGCATAGGCACCATCGAGATCAGCTGCGGATGCAGTGAGAGCTGTTGGCGACTGAGGGAGGCGCCGGGCTCGCGCGTACAGGCGAGTGATGCACTGCACGCGGCGCAGAGCGAGTGGCATCTCCCCAGCATCGACCAACAGGCTCTCAATGGGGGAAGTGCGGAAGGCACCGGTCGCAAGGCGAAGGCCGGTGTGGTGGATCGAATCCACCTTCCGCAATAAACGCTCGGCTGCGGATGCATAAAACTCGCATCCGTAGTCGAGCTTCGAGCGAACAAAGGATCGATAAAAAAGTAAGGCGGTAGCCCTATCAGCGCCCCAAGCGCTGAACGTCACGGAACGGAGAATGTCCATGGCGCGGGTACAAGAGACCCTAAGGCTGCGAATATGAGCCTCCCAGGTGAGGCGTCGGTCGAATACAAGACCAAGGAAACGGTGCGACTCAACCACATCCAGGCGCACTCCATTAAGAAACAAATCTGGGTCGGGGTGAAGCCGTGGATGGCGGCAGAAGTGCACCACCTTAGTCTTGGCCAAAGAAAACCGAAACCTGTGCGCTTCGGCATAGTGAGAGACGCGGTTCAATGCCTGTTGGAGTCGACGCTCCAGAGTTGGCATCTGGGCCGCGCCAAAAGAGATCGAAAGGTCGTCCACGTAGAGCGTAGCGAGAACATCTTCCGGCAGCACCGAGGTGATGCCGTTGATGCTCAGGGCAAAGAGTGTGACACTGAGGACACTTCCCTGCGGGACACCCTCTTCCTGCTCCTTTGGGCCGGAGAGGGCTCCCCCCACCCGTACGCGGAATCGACGATCTCGCAAAAATTCAGATATAAAAATTGGGAGGCGTCCCCTCGCCCCCATCGTGTGGAGAGTCTCCATGCGGTATCATAGGCCTTCTCCAGATCAAAAAACACCGTGGCGTAGTGCTGTCTACGAAGGAAAGCCTCGCAGACGGCACTTTCCAGTCGGAGCAGAGCATCCGACGTGGAGTGGAACTTACGGAAGCCGCACTGTGCAGAAGACAGATGGCCTCCGCTGTCCAGGAAATAGGCTAATCTAACATTTACCAATTTCTCCATCAACTTGCACACGCAAGAGGTTAGAGAGATTGGGCGGAAACCGGTCGGAGTAGAGTGATCTCTCCCCGGCTTGCGAAAGGCGAGCACAGTAGCGATTCGCCAGGAGTCTGGGAGAAGACCTTCCACCCAGATCCTGTTGAACAAATCTAACAGAAAGGCCATGCCTCGCTCACCCAGGTGTCGAAGCATGGCGTACGGGACATCGTCCGGACCATGGGCGGTGTCCGCGCACGAAGCGAGAGCGGAACGCAACTCAGTCACAGTAAACTTGTCGTTGAAGGGTTCTCCGCCTCTGGAGGTAAAGTCCAGCCGGCGGCCTTCCGCGACATCACGACGTGCATTGAATGCTGGCGGAGCAGCATGACGGCTAGAGAATGCGGAAAAAGCGGTCGCTAAGGATTCCGCCACGGACGCGGGGTCCGAGATTGCGGTCCCATTCTCCTGGAGAACGGGAGGGGGGTCCTGCGAGAACTTGCCCCGAATCCTTTTGACTCGCTTCCACACCTCAGCTAAAGGGGTCTTCCCGTTAAGTGAAGACACGTATGCCCGCCAAGAAGAGCGGCGGGCGTGCTTCGAAATATACCGGAACCTAGCCCTAGCCCGACGAAATTCAGCGACAGTGAAATCGTTCGGGCGGCGCTTATAGCGCATGTAGGCATAACGCTTCTGTTTGAGGGCCGTCTCACACTCGGCAGACCACCATGGGAGTGGTCGGCGTGCAAAACGGCCAGACGTCCTAGGAATAGTAGTCAGGCCTACGGCGATGAGGTTGCCGGAGAAGAACTCAACGGCCTCATCTACCGACCTAAACTCCTCGACTGAGATAGAGAATTCAGTCATTTCCTGAAATGCAGGCCACCGCGCCCGCGCCAAGCACCACCGAGGTGGTCTCTCAGGCGGCAGTTGCCCTGAAAATGATATTTGAATGGGAAAGTGATCACTACCATGGAGGTCATCGACCACCCCCCAATCAAAATCAGGCTGTGCATCTGAAGAGCACAAAGATAGGTCAAGGCAAGAAAATGAAGCGGTTCTCGGACAGTGATGCGTAAACTCATCCACGTTTAGGACACCCATCTCAAGCTCTTCGATCAGATCGGCAAGGACTTGTCCCCTGGGATTTATGGAGTAATCTCCCCAGAGAGGATGCCTGCCGTTCAGATCTCCAAGCAAGAGATAGGGCCTCGGCAACCGTGCCACGACGCGGCGGAAGTCCCCCGCGTCGAAGTCAGCTGACGGTGGAATGTACGCAGAAATGATAGTATACCTCCTATCCAGGTGCAGCTGCACAGCCACTGCCTGAAAGGAGGTATCTAAAGAGAAAGGAAGAACGGAGACATCATGCCGGGTGTAAACCGCGCATCCCCCAGCCCGGCCATCCCGCGGTGGTGGGGTCGCAAGACCCTTATACCCCGGGAGGGCAGGCAGCGGGCACGCGCCTAGCATGGTCTCCTGCAAAAAAATAGCTAACGGGGAACGGGACGAGACGAGCCTCCGCAGCTCCTCCCAGTTGGCCCGGAGTCGACGGCAATTCCATTGAAGGAATATGCCCTCCAGGCCTAGCTCGGAGGAGACGCGGGGGCCCTCCTCGAATTGAAGACCCTCACGGGAATGGCCGTACGCTTCCCGGGGGCAGAACCCCGGGCGATGTTGGCCGGACAAAGCGCTGAAGGCGCTGTCGCCTTCGAGGACTTATTGGGGGAGGTTGGGCTCGCCATGCGAGTCTTTTCCTCCCTCCGCCTCGAAACCTTAGGCGGGCGTTGCGGCTTGGGAGGCGGGGGGCCCTCTTTTCGAGGAACCACCGTCTCCGAGCCACTCGCTCCACCTCGGGGCGTGGGCGAAGGGGCCGAAGCTCCTTTGTTGCTGTCCTCCTTTCGGGGAACAGCTTTAGGAACCCCGGAAGATGGCCTAGCGACCATCTTCAGGGGTGTTGCCTCCTGTCAGTCTAACGACTCGGTGGAGGCGCGTGGCCGTTTCGCCTTACGGGAAACGGTCACGCTGGGGGAAGAGGGGGGAGCCCTGGTATTAGCCGGGGCTGGGTGTGAACCCTTTTTGCCGCCAGCTCTACCAGGGGAGCGCCCGGGTGTAGTAGAGCCCGCAGAAGGGCTCCGAATGGGCGCGGAAACAACCGTGCTCGTTGGCCTGGATGGGCCAGGAGCAGAGGGTGCTTTTCTAACTATTGAGGCATATGACGTCCCAGGCAGAGCCGGGCGCGCCAGGACCAAGTCCTTAGCCTCGCGGAATGAGAGTCGATCCTGGGCCTGAATGGCCAGAATTTCTTTCTCAAGGAGATATGCACCACATTGCTTCGAAGAAGCAGGGTGCGGCTCTCCGCAATTGACACACTTGGCCACACACGATTTGGACTTATCGTGTGCGACCTTGGAGCAATTTACACAGACTTCGGGTGACCCCGATTTTGCACGTCTACATGATCGATTCGTGTGGCTGAAGCGGTGACAGTAATAGCACCGCCGCGGCAGTGGCACGAATGCCTTCACGCGGTAGCGGTACCAACCGGCACGCACCGACTCAGGGAGCTTGTCACAGTCGAACGTGACGAAGAGTGTAGGGGTGGGTCTCGAGGCCCCTCCCTGTTTTCTCATCACACGTTCGACCTTGACCGCCCCATGGTCGGCCAGCTCTAGGGTGATGTCTTCTATGGAGTAGTCAACGAGTTCCCTCGCATAAACTACTCCTTTTACAAAGTTCATGGTAGAGTGCGGCGTCACACTCACCGGGGTGGCATGAAGTGTCCGAAGAGCACTTATCTTGGCCGCCTCGGCGGGATTCGCCAGAAGGCTCCCGTCCGAGAAACGGGTTACCTTCGGCTCTCTACCAATTGCACTAGCTAATCCTCTCCTCTGATGGGTCATGTTGCCCTTGGACAACATGGTGCCATCAGTGGAGCGAATAACGAGGAAGCGTTTGAAGCCAGCGGGCTCGAAAACGCCAGGTAACCTCTGAATCAGGGGCCCCGATGTCATCGAGGCTCCGCCCTGTGCACTCTTGGTCTTAGTCAGGGGCTCCGCACACGAGGGGGTAGAGGGGCCGGATGTGCCGATCTTGGCTTGGTCGCCTACCAAAGTGGCAGCAGACCCATCCGTCCCCGCAGCCCCCGCGGATGGAGAGGAGCCCCGAGTCTTTTTCGTCTTTCTTGTCTTTTTCTTCTTTTTAGGAGAGGAGGGCGGGGAATGAACCCGCTTTTCACCCCCGCCGGTAGAAGCCCCCAGGCCAGATGGACCGGCCTCAGCCAGGTCCTTCTCTGAAATGGAGAAGGTCCCGGTGGGCGCAGGGGATTCATCCGGAGGAGATCCCTCCCCTCCTTGTCCTGCCTGAGAATCCACAGCCGTTTGATGAGGACCTTGCATAGGGGCGGATTCGGGTTCGGTGCTTGGCGCCAAGCCCGGATTCCCCCCCATGGAAGGCCCTACCTTCTGAGGCTGGTTTTCCTCAAGGACCATGTCTATCACAGGAGGGGCCTCCAATTGGCCATCCCCTCCCAGGACATCGCAGGTCCCCTTGGCAGCGTCATAAGTCTTTAGTGGGGAGGCACAGGCCTTGACCCCGGCAAGGTTTAATATTTTTGCCAGCAGGTCTTTTGAGGGAAGCGACCGAAGGGGCCTGGCTTCCCTCTCCCCCCTAAGGGGGTTTGCCCTACCGAGCCGCTTTGATGTGGAGCGGCTGGCTAAGGGTGGCCTGCTGGCTTTCTTGGCAGTCCCCTTAGAAAGCATAGGAGGGACTGCCGCTGGAGATAGGGAGGTGCCCGAAAGCACCTCCAGAGAAGGGGGTGAGGGGGAGTCCCCTACACCCGTAGGCGTAGGAGAGGAGTAAGCCTCCTCTCCGGTTAAAGAGGTATGGAGGGTCCCCTGCGCAAGCACAGGGGGGGGGGACCTCCATCTTTTCTGTGGAGCTGCACGAGGGCGGCTCCGTTGTTGTTATAGGGGGAATTAAGGGGAGATGTTTTTTTTTCATCATTGGGCATGGTGACCCTCTTTGTTTTACGGGACGCAATCGCTCACCACCTCTTGCAGTAGCCCGCACTGCAAGAGGTGCTTACAGGCCCGGCAGAGCCAGGCGCCGCCATTTGGGACCACCCCTCCCGCCTGGTGGCCTGGCAGTCCTTCGGCATGGCGGCTCCACCTTGAACACGGCGTAAAACGGATAGATTTTGAAGACGAGAGGAAAAGGGATGTGAGGAAGGTATGGGTGGGGATGAAGCAGGTTGTTAAAAGCCAACCACCCCAGACCGGAGCTCAGGGGTTAGGGGACATTGTCCCCTCCCCCCTCAGCCCCGATCCGGGACGATTGGCTGAGAAGAAGGTCAGCTTCTACCCTGTGAAATTAGAGGCTGACCAGAGAAAGTTGTGGGAGAGGTTGTATGAAAAGCGACGAGGTAGGATAGGAATACAGGCTATCTGAAGGAAGGAAGAGAGGCTAAGCTGGGGCCGGACGGGGCGCTGGATCCCGTCAGCACGGCGGCCAGGATGGCAAATCGCCGCGCCCCTTACGGGGCTCAGGGGTTAGGGAACATTGTCTCCTACCCCCTCAGCCCCGATGCGTGACGGTTGGCTGAAAGGAAGGTCAGCATCTACCCTGTGAAATTAGAGGCTGACCAGAGAAAGTGTGGGAGAGGTTGTGTGAAAAGAGAGGAAACAAGTGTTTTGAAGGAAGGAAGAGAGGCTAAGCTGGGGCCGGACGGGGTGCTGAGTCCCGTCAGCACGGCGGCCAGGATAGCAAATCGCCGCGCCCCTTACAGGGTAGGATTTATGGAGTAATCTTCCCAGAGAGGATGCCTGCTGTTTAGATCTCCAAGCAAGAGATAGGGCCTCGGCAACAGTGCCACGACGCGGCAGAAGTCCCCCGCGTCAAAGTCAGCTGACGGTGGAATGTACGCAGAAATCAGAGTATACCTCCTATCCAGGTGCATCTGCACAGCCACTGCCGGGAAGGAGGTATCTAAAGAGAAAGGAAGAATGGAGACATCGTGCCGGGTGTAAACCGCGCATCCCCCAGCCCCGCCATCCCGGGGTGGTGGGGTCACAAGACTCTTATACCCCGGAAGGGCGGGCAGGGGGCACGCGCCTAGCATGGTCTCCTGCAAAACGATAGCTAACGGGGAACGGGATGAGACGAGCCTCCGCAGCTCCTCCCAGTTGGCCCGGAGTCCACGGCAATTCCATTGAAGGAATATGCCCTCCAGACCTAGCTCGGAGGAGACGCGGGGGTCATCCTCGAACTGAAGACCCTCACGGGAATGGCCGTACGCTTCCCGGGGGCAGAAACCCGGGCACTGTTTGCCGGACAAAGCGCTGTCGCTTTCGAGGACTTATTGGGGGAGGTTGGGCTCGCCATGCGAGTCTTCCTCCCTCAATTTTTTTTTTTTTTTTTAAAGAGCTCATCTGGCGACTGCCTACTTGGGCATTAGTCGCCGTATTAAAACTGGCCTAGTTCTAGGCTACTTTAAAATGAAATTAAAGAGAAAAAAAAACAACACCCCAAAAGGGGGAAAGGAAGCAAGCTGGTGCGTCGGGGAGAGGTCCCCCCGGCGCAGGAGCGTGCAACTAAAGAAAAAAAACAAAAAATGCAAAAAAACAACAAAAAACAAAACAAACAAACCTTGCTTAAATAATAGGGAGAAGGCCGGCCTCCTCCAAGAAGTCAACAAGTCCACAAGTCAGTGTGCACGAATCTGTCCCGAGCACAAGGGACAGGCGGTAGCGACCCCGCCCATCCCGGTACTGGGACAGGTATCGTGCGCGAAGATCACCCAGACTGGGACATTCGACAAGAATGTGCCGAACAGTCTGGGGGACGATGCAGTCGTTGAAATAGGGCGCAGGCGAGCGCTCCATCAGATAGCGATGCGTCACACGAGTGTGTCCGATTCGGAGACGACAGAAAGCAACCTGAAGCCGCCGCGCTTCCTCCCTCAACCCCGCCTCGAAACCTTAGGCGGGCGTTGCGGCTTTGGAGGCGGGGGGACCTCTTTTCGAGGAGCCACCGTCTCCGAGCCACTCGCTCCACCAAGGGGCATGGGCGAAGGGGCCGAAGCTCCTTTGTTGCTGTCCTCCTTTCGGGGAACAGTTTTAGGAACCCCGGAAGATGGCCTAGCGACCATCTTCAGGGGTGTTGCCTCCTGTGAGTCTAAGGACTCGCTGGAGGCGCGTGGCCGTTTCACCTTACGGGAAACGGTCACGCTGGGGAAAGAGGGGGGAACCCTGGTTTTAGCCGGGGCTGGATGCGAATCCTTTTTGCCGCCAGCTTTACCAAGGGAACGCCCGGGTTAAGTAGAGCCCGCAGAAGGGCTCCGAATGGGTGCGGAAAAAACCGTGCTCGTTGGCCTGGATGGGCCAGGAGCAGAGGGTGCCTTTCTAACTCTTGAGGCATATGACGTCCCAGGCAGAGCCGGGCGCGCCAGGACCAAGTCCTTAGCCTCGCGAAATGAGAGTCGATCCTGGGCCTGAACGGCCAGGATTTCTTTCTCAAGGAAATAAGGACCACATTGCTTCGAAGAAACGGGGTGCGGCTCTCCGCAATTGACACACTTGGCAACACATGATTTAGACTTATCGTGTGCGGCCTTGGAGCAATTTACACAGACTTCGGGTGACCCCGAATTTGCACGTCTACGAGAACGATTTGTATGGCCGAAGCGGTGACAGTAATAGAATCGCCACTGCAGTGGCACGAACGCCTTCACGCGGTAGCGGTACCAACCGGTACGCACCGACTCAAGGTGCTTGTCACAGTCGAACGTGACGAAGAGTGTAGGGGTGGGTCTCGAGGCCCCTCCCTCTTTTCTCATCACACGTTCGACCTTGCCCGCCACATGGTTGGCCAGTTCTAGGGTGATGTCCTTAATGGAGTAGTCAACGAGTTCCCGCGCATAAACTACTCCTTTCACAAAGTTCATGGTAGAGTGCGGCGTCACACTCACGGGGTGCCATGAAGAATCCGAAAAGCACTTATCTTAGCCGCCTCGGCGGGATTCGCCGCATTCGCCAGAGGGCTCCCGTCCGAGAAACGGGTCACCTTCGGCTCTCTACCAATTGCACTAGCTAATCCTCTCCTCTGATGGATCATGTTGCCCTTGGCCAACATGCTGCCATCAGTGGAGCGAATAACGAGGAAGCATTTAAAGCCAGCGGGCTCGAAAACGCCAGGTAACCTCTGAATTAGGGGCCCTGAAGTCATCGAGGCTCCGCCAGGTGCACTTTTCGTCGTTGTCAAAGTCAGGGGCTCCAACCCGGGGAAGGAAGAGGGGCCGGATGTGCCGATCTTGGCTTGGTCGCTGGCCAAAGTGGCAGCAGACCCATCGGTCCCCGTAGCCCCCGCGGATGGAGAGGAGCCCCGACTCTTTTTTTAGTCTTTTTAGGAGAGGAGGGCGGGGAATGAACCCGCTTCTCAGCTCCGCCGGCAGAAGCCCCTAGGCCAGATGGACCGGCCTCAGCCAGGTCCTTCTCCCAAATGGAGAAGGTCCTGGTGGTTGCAGGGGCACCGTCCGGACAAGATCCCTTCCCTCCTTGTACTGCCTCAGTAACCATAGCCGTTTGAGGAGGACCTTGCATAGGGGCGGATTCGGGTTCAGCGTTTGGCACCGAGCCCGGATTCCCCTACACGGAAGGCCTTACCGTCTGAGGCTGGGTTTCCTCAAGGACCATGTCTATCACAGGAGGGGCCTCCAGTTGGCCATCCCCTACCAGGAAATCTCACGTTCCCTTGGCAGTGTCGCCAGTCTTGTGTGGGGAGGCACAGGCCTTGACCCCATCAAGGTTTAAAATTCTTGCCAGCAGGTCTTTTGAGGGAAGCGACCGAAGGGGCCTGGCTTCCTTCTCCCTCCTAAGGGACTTTGCCCTACCGAGCCGCTTACACGAGGGGCGGTCGGCAATGGGCTGCCTGCTGGCTTTCTTGGCAGTCCCGAAAGCACCTCCAGAGAAGGGGAGTCCCCGGTTAAAGAAATATGGAGGGTCCCCTGCGCAAGCACAGGGAGGGGGACCTCCATTTTTTCGGTGGAGCTGCCCTAGGGCGACTCCGTTGATGAGCAAGGGGAGGTTGAGGGTTGGGGGGTTTTTTAGGTTGTGCATCATTGGGCTTGGTGACCCTCAATTTTCTGCGGGACGCAATAGCTCATCACCTCTCACAGTTGCCCGCACTGCAAGAGGTGCTTACAGGCCTGGCGCCGCCATTTGGGACCACCCGTCCCGCCTGGTGGCCTGGCAGTCGATCGGCATGGCGGCTCCACCTTAGACACGGCGTGAAGTTGATAGAATGTGAAGAGGAGAGGAAAAGGGCTGTGAGGAAGGTATGGGTGGGGATGAAGCAGGTTGTTAAAAAAAATCCATCCCGAACCGGAGCTCAGGGGTTAAGGAACATTGTCCTCTCTCCCCTCAGCCCCGATCCGGGACGGTTGGCTTGAGAAGAAGGTCAGCATCTACCCTGTGAAATTAGAGGCTGACCAGAGAAAGTTGTGGTAGAGGTTGTATGAAAAGCGACGAGGTAGGGGAGAAATACAGGCTATCTGAAGGAAGTAAGAGAGGCTAAGCTGGGGCCGGACGGACCGCTGGATCCCGTCAGCACGGCGGCCAGGATGGCAAATCGCCGCGCCCCTTACGGGGCTCTCTCCACCTAATGTATCACCATGAGTACATGGTTCCTCTCTACTCTTATATTCAAATCTTATGTATAACCAGATTTAGAATCTTACTTATTCCAAACTTCAAACCTCAAACCGGTTTGTCTGGCGCATATCCCTTTATTGGATATCTTTCCTTAACTTTTACCAGTGACTCATCAATGCTTTGGCGAACTCTTTCCATCATGGCTTTTGAAAAAGTGTATTTGGATCGATTTATGAGCTCATTAACATAATAGCTTGTTTGCATCAGCTGGCTGTATTATAGCTTTGCTAGTAACGTTTGAAACATTCTTAGAAATAAACTTCTTCATAAAAGGATTTCACAATGTTGGAGTGCTAAACCAGGAATCCATGAGACTAGGAAGCAAGTGCTTCCACTTCAATCAAATCAAAGGTTTGGGTGATAGGTAGCAAGGCACTTTGTATCCTGGACTAAAGGAAGGCAAGGATGAGATCCATATAATAAGAGGATCCTTTTAGATGATTATATAGAGGAGGCCTGTCAGTAACATCATTGACAAGATTTCCTAGAAATCTTGTCTTTTCCAAGTTTCTGAAGATGATTCTTCATGAGAACTAGAATTCCAGTTCAATTTGAATTTCTACACTGGTTCTTTTTTTCCAATCCATCTGAAATATAAATTTTTATATAAAAAAAATTAGGCATATCGATAACAATACACTGAGGAGGCATTGATAACATTGTAAATGCCAAGGTTAATGTCAGAGAAAAGTGAAATGAATTTTTATTATTTATTTCCAGTTTCATATTAACTGACTTTTCTTATTTTTTCTATTCTAACAAGGAGGTTTAGAAGGCCTACCTCCACATAAGAGGGGTTTGAATTAAAGGAATGTTATCTAATGTTAAAAAATAGGGCAAAAATATGTAAGCTATAATAAATAGCAATGTTAATAAAAGTAATGATTATCCTAGTAAATTTTGTATCATACTCGTAGTTTCGTTAAACCTTTTGGATAAGTAAAAAAATATGCTTGGGATTCATTGTCCCATCATAAAATACCATTGGAATCATAAAACTAGATATATATATTTTTACAAAATACATAAATTAAAATTCTAATATATTAAAACAATTGCTCATACTTTTATCTATGGAGTACATACATAAAAATATTAGAAAACAACTTAATGGATTAAAAATGGCTTACCTTGAATCACTCTGCACTCAACTTTGTGGATAAACACTGGTCACTGGTAACTCATAAAGCGATGTTGCCAAATATATGCTGTTATACCTAAAGCCTGAAACTAGCATTGGGAGAAAAAAAGAAATTCACTGTAATTTGTGCCCGCTAGGATCTTTTTAAAATCTGTGGGATCTATTATGCCATTGGGACTGAAAGAGATAAAAGATAAAAATGAATGAAATTATAAAGCATAATGTTGCACCTGCAGTAAAGGTTATATTTTAACACGAGTATTAAAATTTGTATGACTGTGTCCGTGGGATTTATATGAACTCCTTTAAGTGCCTTTCAATGTACTATTTCCAAATTTTTATAAGTTGCCGCTACAGCACAACAGGAATATTTATTCTTTGATTTAAATCATTTCCATACAAGGTGGGTTTAGCATGCATTAACAAATGTGTTGAGCTCAAAGAACAAGTTTTGAATGCAAAGCTTCCTAGGCCAGCGACTTCTATCCAGTCAAAATATGTTGGAAAACTTAAGGCATACTAATGAAAAACAAAAGGGAAGTAAATGAAAATACATACCGAAAAACTATTATAATTTGGCTTTATCATTTAATATGAGGATTACAAATTTGGCAAGATCCAAAGCGGGTATAGGCAGTAATTAAGAATCAAAACTCATAAGAAACTTTAAACAGCCATAAAAAAATTAAGCAAAGATAGGAAATAAAGTTAATTATAGTTAGCTCTAATTTTTAAAAAAAGCTACTCAAGTTCTATTTCAAATAAATGTTTTATTTCTGTTTCTACACCTTTTCACCCTCAAATTAACAAAATTGAACATGAAATTTAAAAAAAGTTGACTTTCCTATTAAAAAAAAATGAAATTGAAATTAAAAAAATTGAACTTCCAATTAAATAAGTTGACATTGAAATTTTAGAAGTTGATTTTCAAATTAAAATACTTGGATTTCATATTAAACATGTATACCTTCAACTTAAAAAAGCTGACTTTCAACATAGAAAAGTTTCTTTCAATTGAAGACAAATGAAATACAATTAAAAAATATAATATTATCTGAATTTGTATAACGTCAACAGCATAAATTTCACCACAACTGATGCAAAAATATTGTAGTGTCTTCACTTCTCAGGCACTTATTTCTTCATGAAATACCATTTTTCATACATAAATACATTCGTAAGAGTCATATCTATAGTATTACCATATGCATTTGTAATGATAAAAAGTTTAAAATTAGAAAAAAATAAAATTTTTCATCAATCATCTTCGGAACGTTTCCAACATTTTGGCAAACTCTCAACTGTGACGTTAGAGAGCCTATTTTCGTTGCTTGTGGGATTTCTTCTCATCATATCCTCATTAGTAGCCATTTCACGCCCCTAGCAACTGTTTCCATACATAACTCAGCCCTCTAAGTAACCAAGTGGGCATTTTTTTAAATACTTAACTGGAAAAATAATGCAAATTTGCAATACTGGTATTTTCTACCTGTATAAAATTGAGAGATCTCTGAAAAAAATGAAATAATATCCTGTAAAAAGATAAAAGTAACCAAAATGAAAGATGGGCTCAATACCACCTCCAGATCTCAAGGAACAACCTTACAGCACATGGCCAACCAAATGGGAGCATTGGGCACTGAAATGTCATAATAGGTCGAAAAAACCTCGGCTCGACTTACTACCCGCTTGCAGGTGGATTGGACATAAATATGTCCCCCCTTCCTCCCAGGCTGGGAAAATTCACTTATTTCGATTTTATTTTTAAAATTTTAGTCTTTTATTTATTTGAAATTCAGCTTTTTAAATATAAAATCAACTTCTTTAATTTGAAGTTCAATTTTTTTTAAATGAGAAGTTCATTTTTTAAATATAAAAGTAAACTTTTTAACTTTGAAGTTCAATTTTTTAAAGATGAGTCATTATTTGTATTTGAAGTTCAATTTTTTTAATATGAAAGTCAACTTTATTAATTTGAAGTTCAAATTTTAAATTTGAGGGTGAAAAGGTGTAGAACCAGTAGAACCCTTCATTAATATGCTTGGTAATGGCTCAAAATGGATAAACAATCCCTTTAGCCATAATTAAACATGTGTTCTGAGATAGGTAGGAAGAAATATAAGGGAAGAGTAGCGACAGGGATGGAATTCAGAAGGTACTCAATGAGCAGTTGTAAAACTGTGAGACTAAGAATCAATCTCATTTTCCAAGGAATATCAGTCAAAATTTGGATTGGATCTCATTCTGAACAGTTTTAAGGAATTCACAACTACAGTAAAAATACATGTATAAACATCACAAATTATGAGACGCAAATTTGTTGCACCTGCGTTATTGTATCCATCAGCCAAAGACAACTTTTCCACTCACAAACTGTATTAAATTCACAAGCTTTTCACTCAAACTATTAAATGCAGTAATATAATGGCCTTCATGTGGGATCAGGAAGGGCATTAAGGGAAGAGTAGTTATAGTGGTGTATAAACAAGCCGACCCTAATCTGTAGAAGTGCTTTAAAAATGAATATTTACAAACAATATAGTTCATTAGTAATTTGCCTTATTTTCTTAAATCACAGTTTGGGAATGTGCTCAGTTGGACTAGCATAAAAAAGTTGCAAGTTAGGACTTGTATTCGTCAAGAGTTTCAGGCTATATACATTCCACATACCAAACTACTTATATGTTAGCAGGTAATAAAACCCTTGACAAGCATTGCATATAAAAAAGTTTGAACCCAGAAACCTTTTCTTTACCAGTTCATGCCAAGGAATGCATTTTTTTTTTTTTTTTAAATTTTATAGAGCCCATCTGGCAACTGCCCACTTGGGCATAAGTCGCCGAAAAACACGACAGCCTAGAACTAGTCTACTATAAAAAAAAAAATTAAAACATAACAATGATATAAATTGGAAAACTTAATCAAGGAATGCATAAAAGGTTTAATCACCGACTTGGGGCAATCAGACATTATAAATTTCCATTAAACCATAATGATTTCTCTGGTGATTACTAGGCAATCCTGTCAGGGTAATGAGTTTATGCAAAGGAAGCGAGGTTAGGAGACAGTGAGATAGCAAATGCAGCTATATTTGAGCGAATGTGTGGGTGAGAGGAAAGAGATCTCCTTTGTCAAAAACTCGACTAAAAATCCTATAGAATGGGTCTTAACCGAAATGTGAACTATTAATTGACAATGCGTTAGTTGACGAGTGAAGACTCCCTCACTAAAATAAACTAGGAAGGGTGAGATTCCTTCTCAAATCAACGACAACTACATTTTAAAGCACCAAACATTCAAAATATATATTAAAAACGGGCATGGTTTTACCACCGATCTCTCAGTAATGACAGACAGTTAGAAAGAAGTATGGTTCCAAGCCACAGGGATCCATAATGTCTGGGAGCTACCGAATTCTAGCCGAATAGGGATTCCATGCAGCCACATCACACCCGATGTGGGTTAACTTCACTGTAATCAGGTGTTTCCACTCGGCTTTGCCAAGAAACAATAACTAGAGATCTCTAACTGATTTTACCAAAGTAAGCAAACTGCTTTACATTAATTATATTATCTGTCAAACAAGTTCCTTATAATGTTGAGCAGTTTGGAATTCATATACACGATAGCAATGTAAGCCAACACCTGAGTGAATTATGTGTGATGAAGCTTAACTGGCACTTGTAACTATGCGCTAGCAGGGCAAGAGAAAAAAAAACCCTGGAAACGATTTGCTTTTGATTAAAATTACCTAGGTCAATCATAAAAAAATTAACTCGAAATATGTCTTACTCTATCATGCAACTTTTAAATAATTGCCATTCAATTCACGAGTTTGGATGAAATCGACAACATATAAATGTGAATATAGGTAGGTATCTTTTATGGGAAAACAAACAAGGACTGCTACAATGGCAGGATCTTAGGCCACTACTGAAAAATAACCCATTCGATCCGGGATAGCTTTTCTATGAGAGAGATCACTGAAATCGCCTTAAGAATACATTTTTGCGAGTAAATCAAAGTTCCATCATTATATGACCCTCAAAGAGGTTTAAATTTACAATTTTGAGTGCCAGTTTTCTTTAAATAAATTCTTTCGTGAGCACTTTAAATGCATCTCGATCCCAGCATTTAAGAGTAGTTAAGTTTGCTGGCATAATCCTTTCCACAGTACTTTTCTCCTCATTCACTTGTTTTTCCTTCTATTTGCTCCTTTTCTCTTTCTTTGCTACAGTTATATGTGCTCCATTACAATTAAAATGCAATCCGTTAGAAAACAAAGTGTATAACGCAGTTACAATGTTTGTCGTCCATCGCTTGACAGGCCAAAGCTAAGGAATTAAAATAAATTACATATAATCTGCTGACCTGTGAATTATCAAAGATATATTAGAGAGGAAGCATTAAAGTTCTGGCAGCTTTCACTAAGGCATGCGAGGACATGGTCACTTGTTCATTTGAACAAAAGATTAGGTTTTAGGTGTGAACTAGCATAGAGAGCTTCAGATTATCAAATGACGCTTATTTGAAGCTGGAAAGGGTCGTTTCTTGAGTCGGGCCACATCATATTTTGCAATTTAAATGCAAACAGCACAAATGATTGGCAGAATATATCTTCACAACCTTAAAACTTTACTATAGTTTTAAAACTTAACAAAATAGAAACCCAAACTTGATTGCGCAATATAAAAATATAAATTTCTTTTGAAAAACGAGCAAGTTGGAAAATAAAATTACTTTTAGCCTCCACACCCGCCACATCCACCGCAACCTCCACATCCTCCTCCATCCCCACCCCCATCGCCACCATCGCATGCACTCGAATCAAAAGCACTAAATAGAATACTCATTTCTCCTCCACCGTCACCTCCTCCTCCTCCACCAGTATCCCCATCTCCACCATGGGTCGATGAGCCCCACAAAGTTGTACTTGGGGTTCCAAGGGTTTCAAACACCCCACCCCCGCATCCTCCACACCCTCCACAGCTCCCGCAGGCTCCAACTCCACAAGCAACTTCAGGACAAGCGTAGAGGGGCCAGTAGCCCCCAAATTGCCCGTGCCCTCGTTTGTCCGACACGTCTTTCATGGCATTTTTCGCGAGTTGAGTATTGGTGGGAGCAGAGGCGCAGAAGAAGCCCAGCGCAGCTAGGAACTTAAGGCGTTCCGTAGGTATTCGCATAGGAGCATCATCGACGATGGGTTGTGAAGGAGTGTCTACCACATCGTTAGTTTCGGGGACCGAACGAGGCTGGCAAAGAACATGCAAAACGGTAATCGAAAGTCCCAAGATTACTTGTTCGATGAGTTCTTCGCTATCCTGGCTGATCTGTTCAAAAAGATAAAACAAATGGTTGGGATTAGTTTTCCTGGATGGGAACTTAAAGAATACCCACATCCCTTTCTGGCAACTACAATAATAGTGGAGAAAAGACTAGAGAAGGAAGGGTACATGGGCGAAAAAGGTATTTTTAAGAGCCCATCTGGCGAAAGGCTACTAGGGCATAGGTCACCGTAATCACGCTACTGCCTACATTAAAAACAAACAAATAACATGCAGAAACAAAATTACAAAAAAGAAAAGGAAAAACAAAATAAGTAAAAAAGCAAGACGATAAAGCACGCTCTGGCGTTCGAGGAAAGGCCCAGCTCGGCACGGCGCAGGAACATGCGACATGGAACAAAGAGAGTCAAATAAAATGGAGGAGGCCAACATCCTCTAAAAAGTCGTATGATCCGCAAGTCTGTACAAGAACCAGTCTCGAGTATAAAAGGACAAGCGGTAGCAACCCTACGCGTCCCGGTACCGTGACAGGTAACATGAATGAAAATCACCCAGACTGGGACATTCAACAAGCATGTGCCAAAAAGTCGGAGGGACAACGCAGTCGTCGCAATAGGGCGCTGGCGAGCGCTCCACCAGATAGCGATGCGTCACACGAGTATGTCCGATTCGGAGACGACAGAAAGCGACCTGAAGCCGTCGCGGCATTGGGGGATAGGTCCATGGGAACAGTCACGGAACAATGGCACGCAACTTTAAGTTCCCTTCGACCGTCTCCCATCTTCTTTGCCAAGCAGTCCGAAGAGCTGCCCGTATTCCTGCCATGTAGTCGGTGTGAGGAAGAGCGAAACGCTGGTCCAGTCGCAGAGTCCTCGCGGACTCTTTGGAGCCCTCATCGGCGCGCTCATTCCCCGCAATTCCTACATGTCCAGTAACACAGCAGAAGATAATCTCGACATCTGCCCAGCTCGCCAAAACCGAGGCATCACGGATATCGCGAACCGGGGGATGCGGAGATTCCAATGCCCCGAGAGCACTCAGGGCGCTTTGAGAGTCGCTATAGATCACAATCCGGTCTCCGAACCGGGCACGTCGCGTAATGTCCCGTACCGAGTGGTGTATTGCCACCAGCTCGGCCGTGAAGACAGACGCAACGCCTGGCAGAGCCCCGCTGACTTCAAACAGAGGGGATGCGGTGTGGAAGCCGACCCCCTCTTGGGACTTGGAGCCATCCGTATACACTGGCACGGTTCCAGCGTGACACGATGTGTGCTCCAAAAAGGTCGAACGCAATACTCCCGGAGCCGTACAAGCTTTGGGAGCAGAGGCATAGCGACAAATAGCTAAATGTGGTACCCTCCAGGGTGGCGTCCTGGGCAGAACCAGGGGTACCACCGGCCCGAGAGCTATATCTACCTCACGAAGGAGTTTCCTGGCCTTAAACCCAAAGGGCTTAGGGTATGACTGGCGTCTCTCGGCAGCATAGGCACCATCGAGATCAGCTGCGGATGCAGTGAGAGCTGTTGGCGACTGAGGGAGGCGCCGGGCTCGCGTGTACAGGCGAGTGATGCACTGCACGCGGCGCAGAGCGAGTGGAATCTCCTCAGCATCGACCAACAGGCTCTCAATGGGGGAAGTGCAGATTTTTTTTTTAGTTTTTTTTAAGAGCTCATCTGGCGACTGCTACATGGGCATTAGTCGCCGTATTAAAACTGACCTAGTTCTAAGCTACTTTAAAATAAAATTAAAGAAACGAAAAAATCAACCCAAATGGGGGAAAAGAAGCAAGCTCCTGCGTCGGGGGGAGGTCCCCCCATCGCAGTAGCGTGCAACCTAAAAGAAAAAAACAAATGCAAAAAAACAAAAAAAAAAACCCTGCTTAAATAATAGGGAGAAGGCCAGCCTCCCCCCAAAAGTCAACAAGTCCACCAGTCGATGTGCACGCACTCATCCCGAGTACAAGGGACAGGCGGTAGCGACCTCGCTCATCCCGGTACCGGGACAGGTGTCGTGCGTGAAGATCACCCAGACTGGGACATTCGACAAGAATGTGCCGAACAGTCTGGGGGACGACGCAGTCGTTGCAATAGGGCGCAGGCGAGCGCTCCATCAAATAGCGATGTGTCACACGAGTGTGGCCGATCCTGGCCCTAAACCCAAAGGGCTTAGGGCATGACTGGCGTCTCTCGGCGGCATAGGCACCATCGAGATCAGCTGAGGATGCAGTGAGAGCTGTTGGTGACTGAGGGAGGCGCCGGGCTCGCGCGTACAGGCGAGTAATGCACTGCACGCGGCGCAGAGCGAGTGGCATCTCCCCAGCATCGACCAACAGGCTCTCAATGGGGGAAGTGCGGAAGGCACCGGTCGCAAGGCGACGCCCGGTGTGGTGGATCGAATCCACCTTCCGCAATAAACGCTCGGCTGCGGATGCATAAAACTCGCATCTGTAGTCGAGCTTCGAACGAAGAGGATCGATAAAAAAGTAGGGCATTAGCCTTATAAGCGCCCCAACCGCTGAACGTCATGGAACGGAGAATGTCCTTGGCGTGGGTACAAGAGACCCTAAGGCTGCGAATATGAGCCTCCCAGGTCAGGCGTCGGTCGAATACAAGACCAAGGAAACGGTGCGACTCAACCACATCCAGGCGCACCCCATTAATAAACAAATCTGGGTCGGGGTGAAGCCGTGGATGGCGGCAGAAGTGCACCACCTTAGTCTTGGCCAAAGAAAACCGAAACCTGTGCGCTTCGGCAAAGCGAGAGACGCGGTTCAATGCCTGTTGGAGTCGACGCTCCAGAGTTGGCATATGGGACGCACCAAAAGAGATCGAAAGGTCGTCCACGTAGAGCGTAGCGAGAACATCTTCCGGCAGCACAGGGGTGATGCCGTTGATGCTCAGGGCAAACAGTGTGACACTGAGGGCACCCTCTTCCTGCTCCTTTGGGCCGGAGAGGGCTTCCCCCACCCGTACGCGGAATCGACGATCTCGCAAAAATTCAGATATAAACATTGGAAGGCGTCCCCTCGCCCCCATCGTTTGGAGAGTCTCCATGATACCGTATCGACATGCGGTATCATAGGCCTTCTCCAGATCGAAAATGACCGTGGCGTAGTGCTGTCTACGAAGGAAAGCCTCGCAGACGACATTTTCCAATCGGAGCAGAGCATCCGACGTGGAGTGGAACTTGTGGAAGCCGCACTGTGTGGAAGACAGATGGCCTCCGCTGTTCAGGAACAAGGCTAATCTAACATTTACCAATTTCTCCATCAACTTGCACACGCAAGAAGTTAGAGAGATTAGCCGGAAACCGGTTGGAGTAGAGTGATCTCTTCCCGGTTTGCGAAAGGCGAGCACAGTAGCAATTCGCGAGGAGTCTGGGAGAAGACCCTCCACCCAGATCCTGTTGAACAAATCTAACAGAAAGGCCATGCCTCGCTCACCCAGGTGTCGAAGCATGGCGTACGGGACATCGTCCGGACCATGGGCGGTGTCCGCGCACGAAGCGAGAGCGGAGCGCAACCCCCTAACAGTAAACTTGTCGTTGAAGGGTTCTCCACCTCTGGAGGTAAAGTCAAGCCGGCGGGCTTCCGCGACATCACGGGAGGGAGGTCTTGCCAGAACTTGCCCCGAATCCTTTTGACTCGCTTCCAAACCTCGGCAAAAGGGGTCTTCCCGTTAAGTGAAGACACGTATGCCCGCCAAGAAGAGCGGCAGGCGTGATTCGAAATATACCGGATCTAGCCCTAGCCCGACGAAATTCAGCGACAGTGAAATCGTTCGGGCGGCACTTATAGCGCATGTAGGCATAACGCTTCTGTTTGAGGGCCGTCTCACACTCGCCCGACCACCATGGGAGTGGTCGGCGTGCAAAACGGCCAGACGTCCTAGGAATAGTAGTCAGGCCCACGGCGATGAGGTTGCCGGAGAAGATCTCAAGTGCCTCATCTACTGACCTAAACTCTTCAACTGAGATAGAGAATTCAGTCATTTCCTGAAATGCAGGCCACCGCACCCGCGCCAAGCACCACCGAGGGGCGCTCTCAGGCGGCAGTTGCCCTGAAAATGATATTTGAATGGGAAAGTGATCACTACCATGGAGGTCATCGACCACCCCCCAATCAAAATCAGGCTGTGCATCCGAAGAGCACAAAGATAGGTGTGGGCAAGAAAATGAAGCGGTTCTCGGACAGTGATGCGTAAACTCATCCACGTTTAGGACACCCATCTCAAGTTCTTCGATCAGATCGACAAGGGCTTGTTCCCTGGGATTCATGGAGTAATCTTACCAGAGAGGATGCCTGCCGTTCAGATCTCCAAGCAAGAGATAGGGCCTCGGCAACCGTGCCACGACGCGGCGGAAGTCCCCCACGTCGAAGTCAGCTGACGGTGGAATGTACGCAGAAATCAGAGTATACCTCCTATCCAGGTGCAGCTGCACAGTCACTGCCTGAAAGGAGGTATCTGAAGAGAAAAGAAGAACGGAGACATAATCCGGGTGTAAACCGCGCATCCCCCAGCCCGGTCATCCCGCGGTGGTGGGGTCGCAAGACCCTTATACCCCGGGAGGGCGGGCAGGGGGCAGTCGCCTAGCATGGTCTCCTGCAAAAAGATAGCTAACGGGGAACGGGACGAGACGAGCCTCCGCAGCTCCTCCAAGTTGGCCTGGAGTCCACGGCAATTCCATTGAAGGAATATGCCCTCTAGACCTAGCTCGGAGGAGACGCGGGGGCCCTCCTCGAACTGAAGACCCTCACGGGAATGGCCGTACGCTTCCCGGGTAAAAGAACCCCGGGCGCTGTTGGCCGGACAAAGCGCTGAAGGCGCTGTCGCCTTCGAGGACTTATTGGGGGAGATTGGGCTCGCCATGTGAGTCTTTTACTCCCTCCGCCTCGAAACCTTAGGCGGGCGTTGTGGCTTCGGAGGCGGGGGGCCCTCTTTTCGAGGAACCACCGTCTCCGAGCCACTCGCTCCACCTCGGGGCGTGGGCGAAGGAGCCGAAGCTCCTTTGTTGCTGTCCTCCTTTCGGGGAACAGCTTTAGGAACCAGGGAAGATGGCCTAGTGACCATCTTCAGGGGTGTTGCCTCCTGTGAGTCTAACGACTCGGTGGAGGCGCGTGGCCGTTTCGCCTTACGGGAAACGGTCACGCTGGGGGAAGAAGGGAAGGGGCCTGGTTTTAGCCGGGGCTGGGTATGAACCCTTTTTGCCACCAGCTTTACCAGGGTAGCGCCCGGGTTGGGTAGAGCCCGCAGAATGGCTCCGAATAGGTGCGGAAACAACCATGCTCGTTGGCCTGGGTGGCCAGGAGCAGAGGGTGCCTTTCTAACTATTGAGGCATATGACGTCACAGGCAGAGCCGGGCGCGCCAGGACCAAGTCTTTAGCCTCGCGTAATGAGAGTCGATCCTAGGCCTGAACGGCCAGGATTTCTTTGTCAAGGAGATATGCACCACATTGCTTCGAAGAAGCAGGGTGCGGCTCTCCGCAATTGACACACTTGGCCACACACGATTTGGACCTATCGTGTGCGACCTTGAAGCAATTTACACAGACTTCGGGTGACCCCGACTTTGCACGTCTACATGAGCGATTCGTATGGCCGAAGCGGTGACAGCAATAGCACCGCCGCGGCAGTGGCACGAATGCCTTCACGCGGTAGCGGTACCAACCGGCACGCACCGACTCAGGGTGCTTGTCACAGTTGAACGTCACGAAGAGTGTAGGGGTGGGTCTCGAGGCTTCTCCCTCTTTTCTCATCACACGTTCGACTTTGACCGCCCCATGGTCGGCCAGCTCTAGGGTGATGTCCTCAATGGAGTAGTCAACGAGTTCCTTCGCATAAACTACTCCTTTCTCAAAGTTCATGGTAGAGTGCGGCATCACACTCACCGGGGTGCCATGAAGTGTCCGAAGAGCACTTATCTTGGCCGCCTCGGCGGGATTCGCCAGAAGGCTCCTGTCCGAGAAACGGGTCACCTTAGGCTCTCTACCAATTGCACTAGCTAATCCTCTCCTCTGATGGATCATGTTGCCCTTGGACAACATGATGCCATCAGTGGAGCGAATAACGAGGAAGCATTTGAAGTCAGCGTGCTCGAAAACACCAGGTAACCTCTGAATGAGGGGCCCGATGTCATCGAGGCTCCGCCCTGTGCACTTTTGGTCTTAGTCAGGGGCTCCACAACCGCGGGGGCAGAGGGGCCGGATGTGCCGATCTTGGCTTGGTCGCTTGCCAGAGTGGAAGCAGACCCATCTATCCCCGCAGCCCCCGCGGATGGAGAGGAGCCCCGAGTCTTGTTTGTCTTTTTGGTCTTGGTCTTTTTCTTTTTTGGAGAGGAGGGTGGGGAATGAACCCGCTTCTCATCCCCGCCGGTAGAAGCCCCTAGGCCAGTTGTACCGGCCTCAGCCAGGTCATACTCCGAAATGGAGAAGGTCCTGGTGGTCGCAGGGGCATCATCCGGAGAAGATCCCTCCCCTCCTTGTACTGCCTCAGAATCTCCAGCTGTTTGAGGAAGACCTTCCATAGGGGCGGATTCGGGTTCGGTGCTTGGCGCCGAGCCCGGATTCCCCCCCATGGAAGGCCCTACTGTCTGAGGCTGGTTTTCCTCAAGGACCATGTCTATCACAGGAGGAGACTCCAGTTGGCCCTTCCCTCCCAGGACATTGCAGGTCCCCTTGGCAGTGTCGCCAGTCTTGTGTGGGGAGGCACAGGCCTTGACCCCGGCAAGGTTTAAAATTCTTGCCAGCAAGTCTTTTGAGGGAAGCGACCGAAGGGGCCTATCTTCCCTCTCCCCCCTAAGGGGGTTTGCCCTACCGAGCGGCTTCGATGCGGAGCTGCTGGCTTTCTTGGCAGTCCCCTTGGAAAGAAAAGAGGGGACTGCCGCTGGAAAAAGGGAGGTGCCCAAAAGTACCTCCAGAGAAGGGGTTGAGGGGGAGTCCCTGCGCAAGCACAGGGGGCGGGGACCTCCATTTTTTTGCTGGAGCTGCCCGAGGGCGGCTCCGTCGCTGTTTCAGGGGAAGTTGGGGGTTGGGGTTTTTTTTTTATCATCATTGGGCATGGTGACCCTCTTTTTTACATAGCACGCAATAGCTCATCACCTCTTGCAGTTGCCTGCACTGCAAGAGGTGCTTACAGGTCTGGCAGACCACCCCTCCCGCCTGGTGGTCTGGCAGTCCATCGGCATGGCGGCTTAACCTTGAACATGGCGTAAAAAAAGATAGATTTTGAAGACGAGAGGAAAAGGGATGTGAGGAAGGTATGGGTGGGGATGAAGCAGGTTGTAAAAAACCAACCACCCCAGACCGGAGCTCAGGGGTTAGGGAACATTGTCCCTTCCCCCCTCAGCCCCGATCCAGGACGGTTGGCCGAGAAGAAGGTCAGCATCTACCCTGTGAAATTAGAGGTTGACCAGAGAAAGTTGTGGGAGAGGTTGTATTAAAAGAGAGGAAACAAGTGTTTTGAAGGAAGGAAGAGAGGCTAAGCTGGGGCCGGGTGGAGCGCTGGATCCCGTCAGCACGGCGGCCAGGATGGCAAATCGCTGTGCCCCTTAAAGGGGTAAATAAATTTGAAAATGTAAATTATGAACATTTTTTAAAGTACAACCAAGGTATCACAGATAACAACGGTTTTAAACTGAAAGGACGATGGAGGTTTCAAACGAACATAGCTAAAAAAAAAAATCACCTTTAAAATCATCGATAAATGGAACACACTCCAGGCAGAGCTAGTAAATGCTAGTAGTGCGAATAATTTTAAAAACAAAATTGACAGTTATTTTATGAATAATGATATTGCTTAGTAGTCCAAAGGAGGACTACTAACATAGAATGGGACTGGCCTTTTGCTTGCTCCTTGTAACTAGGTAACATATACCAATTTCTCCATTAACTTGTAGATGCAGAAGGTTAGAGAGATTGGGCGGAAATTGGACAGGGTAGAGTGATCTCTGCCCGGTTTGCAAAAAGCGAGCACAGTAGAGATTTGCCAGGAATCTGGGAGGATATCTTCTATGCTGATCCTAATGAACAAATCTAACAGAAATGCCATGCCTCGCTCTCCTAGGTGTCGGAGCATGACATACGCTCCATCGTCTGGACTAGGGGCGGTGTCCACGCACGAAGCGAAAGGAGAACGCAACTCACTGAAAGTAAACCTTTCATTGAAGGGTTCTCCGCCTTTGGAAGTAAAGTCCAGTGGGCGGCCTTCCAGGACATCAGGATGCACAGTGAATGCTGGTGGAGCAGCATCCCGGCTAGAGAATGATGAGAAAGCAGTGGCGAAAGACACTGCCATGGACACTGGGTCCGAGATTGCGGTCCCATTCTCCTGCAGAACAGGAGGTGGTTCTTGTGAGAACTTGCATCGAATCCTATAGACTCACTTCCAAATCTCTGCTAGAAGGGTCTTCGCATTAAGTGAAGTCATGTATGCTCGCCAGGAAAAGCAGCAGGGTGTGCTTCGAAACATTCAGGAACCTAGCCTTACCTCAATGACATTAACTGCCAATTAAATTGTTTGGGCAGCGCTTATAGCACATGTAGGCATAACGTATCTGTAGTAGGGATGTCTCACACTCAGCTGACCAACACACAATCAGTCGGCATGCAAAACAGCCAGACGTTCTAGGAATAGTACTTAGGCCCAGAGCAATAAGATTGACGGAGAACTCAATGGCCTCATCTGCTGACCTAAACTCTTCTACTGAGACAGAGGAATCAGTCATTTCCTGAAAGTCGGACCAGCGTGCCAATGCTAAGCACCAACGCAGGTTCTCTCAGTCGACAGTGGTCAAGAAAATGATATTTGAAAGGAAAAGTTATCACTACCATGGGGAGGTCATCCATCGCCCCCCCTCCCAAATTAGGCTGTGCTAAAATAGCACAGGGATAGATCAAACAAGAAAATGAAGCGGTTCTAGGGCAGTAATGCGTAAACTCATCCATATTGAGAACAACTATCTACAGTTCTTCAATCAGCGGCAAGGACCTGACTCCTGAGATTGATAGAGTAGTTTTCCCGGAGGAGGCGGCTTCCATTTGAATCCCTGAGCAGTTGAAATGCCTCGGCAACTCTGCCACACTTCAGCGGAATTCCACCGTGTATTGCCGCGGGAATAACACTATACTTCATATCCAGGTGCAGCTGCAGTGATACTATGTGAAAGGAGTTATTTAAAGCAGAGAGAACAGAGGCATCATGCCTTTTGTAAATGGCGCATCTTTCTGCCCGTCCCCCATCCAGTGGTGGTTGGGTCACCAAACCTTTATACCCCATGAAGGTTTTAGGGAGCATGTGGCAGCATAGTCTCCTGCAAAAAGACAGCTAAAGGGAAAATAGGAGATGAGCCTCCGCAGCCCCTCCCAGCTGGCCTGGAACCCGCAGCAATTCCTTTGAAGGTATATGCAGACATCCCTCAATGTAAGAGGTCAGTTTAGGTTCCAAAGGTTCCATTTTGAGAGAAAAAGGTGGCAAAAAAGGTTCCAACTATAATTTATAATTTTTATTGAATTTCATTATTTTATATACATGTGTAACAATTGATATATGTCTTAAATAGAAATTCCTGTGTACTTACAGAATTTTAGGTACCTATCATAGATAAACCTTCTACCTAATACTGATTTTTATAGTAAATATAAGCAAAACGCATACATATGCATTTGTTTAGTTTATACAGCCTCCATCACCCCCATATAACCGTCCTATACGCCATCCTTTATATTTTTTTGGCACATTTATGAAAAAAATTTATATTATTTCTACAAAAATTGTTGTAAGAAAAAAAGAAAAAAGATACACAACACATTAAGCTAGAATTAGGTAGCTACAATTAAACTATATGTTTACAATCTTAATATTTATATATATACAAGCTTAACAGAACTTTTTCTTATAAATGGAAATATTATATAGGTAGACAGTTAACAAAAAGCTAACTTTAAGGTTTACAATTTCTTGAAAAAACTGCTTAGCAATCCAGATTTTCTCTTGTTTACTGAAACATTAAGCTTATTTACTTTGACTTAAAACTACTTCTTCATTTCTCTTTTTTACAGCTGCCTGCAACAAAGATTGTGCTGTCTGGATAGCAACCATATCTTTTGATTCTATGGCACCAGCAAGTCTATTTTTTGCTGCTACCAACAAATCGTCAGTGACTTTTTGTATGGTTGTAAATTCAGGCGTTTTCCTTTCACATTCTTTTTCTATTTCATCTACTTTCAATTTTTTTTACCTTTAAAATTTCATTTCCTTCACTAATTTTCATTTTTCTATTTTCTTCTTCTTCTTTCTCAGATTGCTTCTTCAACTCTTTCTGCTTTTCTTCTTCTAAATAAGCCTTATAGCTCTTGTATGCTGAAAGTCCAAGAGACAGAAACTTTTTATCAATTGGGACAGAATATGGCTTATTATTAAAAAGATAAAGGCCACTTTTCACTGTCAATCTGACATTTAAAGATCGTATAGACATTCTTGCTTTGTCTTCAGTAAGTACTTTTTTTGACACAGAAAATGATCTTTCAATATTGGCATTACCATGCCAGATGCACAAGGCAGTTTTTATAAATCCAGAAATATTTGGATATTTATTTTTATCCATTAAAAATGCCAGTAATCGTCAAGATGAAGATTCATACATTCCTTTAATATTTCTTCCGCTTGCAGAAAATTCCACTTGTCAAAAAATATGTCTGAAGGAATGTTAACTGGCAGCAGCTGTAAAATAACTTTCATATCATGAATTGAGGATGTTTCCTGCCTGCTTTCTGGAGCCAAGTCTCTGAAATATTTGATGATATTTTGCTCATCAGAAAAAGACTTAACAAATACAGGCACAAATCTTTGAAAAAAGTCATACAGTTGCCAAGTACATTATTTTTTATGGCTGTGTTTTTTAATTCTAAAATTAAATCTTTGAAGTATAGTCCAAGAGCTTCTGTGAGGATATAGCCAGACTTAGTTGCTCCAAGAGAAAAATCTTCTGGAATTTTGCCTGGAAACATTGCATGAAATGTTTCTGCAATGTCATCATTCAAATTCAGAGAAAAATTACTGGAGACAATCTTGAGCATCCAAATTAGTTGTGCTCTCGTAGCAGCCTCTCTTTTTTAAACCACTTTAAGCGAGCATGAAGTTGCATTAGTGCTATTTTCAATAACAGCCTGGCATTTGTCCTTGCATAAGTGAAAATTCTTAACATATTTTACCATTTTGGCATGCTTATACAATCCCTGTAGGTAATCCTTTTTCTCTATATTAATCATACACGTACAGTAATTGCACAATACTTCATAATCACTTTTTTTTCAGACCAGTTCTTCACTAATTCATTGTTGTGATCCTGTTTTTCAAGCCACATGGGGTTAAATTTAACTTGCCTTTTATTTGATGACATAGTTTAAGCTCAAATTTTTTTATGGTTAGTTTATAAATAATATTTAGTATCTGAAAATAAAGAAGCTTTATTTAATAATTAATAAATAAAAATATAATGGTTCATTATCCTATGAAGTATGAAAAATTGATTTGTAGAAGGTATAGTTTACTTGAAATTTTCACCACTAATTGTGGTTTATCAAAGCAAGATAAAAAGAAAGTAATAGATGTGGGACAGACAGCTAAGCAAAAAAAACAACAACAAAAAACAGAATGATAGGAAAATAATTATAGAAGAGGTATATGTATTAAGAAATCCTTGCCATATGGCACTTCACTACTTTATAAAGAATTCATGTACCTAAGAATGTAGGTATCTATTCTAAAAAGATGAAAATTAAACAATTTGTTTATAAATGAATAAAGTATATGGTTAGAAAAAGCAGAAAGGTTCCAAAGGTTCTTCGCTGGGATGCCTGTATATGCCCTCCAGGGGAGATGAGGGGGCCCTTTTAGAAGAGAAGACCCTCGCGGGAATGGCTCTACGCTTCCCGGAGGGACAATTCCTGGCGATGTTGGCTGACCAAGGCGCTGTCACCTTCGCAGTTATAGGGTGAGGTTTGGCTCGCTCTGAGTCTTTTCCTCCCACTACCTCGAAACCTCTGAAACCTTCTGAGGCGGGGGTCCGTCCTGAGGACCCACAGTCTCTGTCTGCTGAAGCGGCAGTGGATCTGTCCGTCTCTAGAGCTGCCGCGGAAGGAGAGCAACCCTTAGTCCTATTTGTCCTTCTCCTACTTTTCTTTTTAGGAGAGCAAGGTGGGGAATTAACCTGCTTCCCTCCACTGCTGGAAGGAGCCCTTTGGCCAGATGGATCGACCTAAGCAAGATCCTTCTCCAAAATGGATAAAGTCTTAGCTTTTAAAAGGGCATCAGTCAGGGGAAGAGGTTCCTCCTTTCCTTATGAATCCTGGGGGCCCAAGCCGTCTGAGGAGAAGCTTGCACGTCTTGGCCACAGAATGAGGACTACAGAAAAATGTTGGACTATGGAGAGAATCTGAAAGTGGTGAATGACATTGCTGAATATGGTGTCAATATGATAAGCACTTTGCTAATGACCTAAAAATAGATGTGGAATTCAACAGACGCTGCTTTGACAGCTTCAAGAACAAACTCAATGAATGAGTAAAAATGTGATTATGAAATTAATCATCATATAATACTTTCACTTCTTGATCGATTAGTCTTGTGACAAAATGTTAATATGAAATTTATGTTATAAATAAGGTATATTGTCGGTCTCTGAGCGTAAGAAAACAAATTTTGAATATTTCTGAAATCTTTACATGTACCAACGTGCCATTTCATGTTGCAAGACACATAATTGTATGTTAGGAAGAGTATTAAAACCAATTTAATTTGGTGTCTATCTTGTTTAGATCAAAAGTTATAGTGCTAAACATGATTCAAGGGATCCTAGAATTGGTGCTTTTGACAGATTTCAAGGCATAAAGTTTAAAGCAACATGTGCTAATGCTTCCCAATATCCTGTCAAAATAGTTGTGCTTTTTGGCATTCTCAGGGGAAAAAAAGCATGGAAAAGTGTACAGAAATGTATGAAAATAATAAAAAAGTTGATTTTCAAACAAGCCTAAGCCACATACTCTCAGGTAAAATCTCAACACCATCATGTGGAGTCACCAGGTTGGAACCATTAGGAACACAAGAACACTTTCCAAGCATTTATAAAAGTAAAACTTACTTCAGATTTAGAATTAAATTTCTTCATTGTATTGCAATCATTTTGCACCCATTTAAAATTATTTCTGCTAAAACTTATCAAAAAACCCATTGGATTGAAATGGTAAGGACAAACATATCAATGATATTGCATAATTTTACAATCAAATGTACATTAAAAATCATTTCACTCCTTCAAATCTCCAGCTAACTATTCATATAGATTTAACAAATTCCCCCCCCCCCCTACATCCTCCAGCTCAAATGTTCAATTTCATTTTGTTTTACCTGCAATCGCCCTTCTTCCATATCAATATATAAACCAGGAAGCTGAAACGCATACACCTGCTTTTCATAGGGAAGCGTAATTTCAAAAGGTGGGGCTCCAATTGGCGAATAAATCTTAACAACAAGATGTCCTGGACTTCCTGTCATTCCTTTGGCATCTGGAATAACAAGACCAAAAGCCACAAATGAGGAAAATTTGTAAAAAATTGCATTAATTGAATTTCAAACACTGAACTCAGATTTACTCACTGAATGACCCCTTGATCCCTCTTCTTAAGCCTTCCCATTGACCAATAAGAAGTGCCCAGTCTTTTCCTTTCGTTTTGATCAACATGGCTCTTTCTCCTAGGCCAGGATTCAAAGTGGCTATTCTTGCTTCCTGAAAGACATTTGAAATAAATCATGTAATCATCATGGAAGTATCCACATTGTGGGGGACATTAAGAACCTTAACTTCTGAGAATTCCAGTCTGTCTCCACTCCTAAAGACATTTCTCTCGAGTGGGCTAAAAAAGAAAATTTAAAGCAGAGAGTTTGTAAGGATCTGTAAAGAAAGTAAAAATGTTTGGAAGGATAGCCACAGATTTTCCTCCAGGCATTAGCGCAAGGAGGGCACAGAAGCCTTAAGATTTCACCCCAAATCAACTTGCAGATCTTTCCATTGGGCTCTTGTTAGAGATACTGGGATAAATAACAATAAATTTTGATGGGGCAACTTTAGAAGTTCACGGTTGCATTTTTTAGCTGCAAAAACTTTATAGATATGACTGGATCAAAGAGAAAGTGGACAACAGAAGTATAGTGGGTTTGAAAAAGGAAATATGTGATTCAGTATTGAACGGGGTTGTTGAAGCGACACAAATAGAGTTCGTTGCACTGTCCATGGTTGTTTTTTGGAGGGGGGGGGTGTTGCACTCTGTGGAGGAATAGGCTGAGGGGTGGTTGGAGTTTTCCCTGACTCTTATATACATATATATCCTATTATCCCGAATGCAGAAAAGTTGTCATACTACTCCTTATACTTGGTTCAGCCTGTGTCCTGAATGGGTTTATTGACTCAGAGTGCTTAGAGGTTGGCTACGGAGGGATTGGAATGAACTTTGCCAGCAAGCGACCAAAAAAAAGTTAGATACACAACAATATGAAAATAAAGTTTTAATGAACACTAAACAAGAATATATATATATATATATATATATATATATATATATATATATATATATATATATATATATATATATATATAAATAATATGCTTTGATAGATAAATTAATAAGTGAATCTCGGATATCTCACTTGGCTTGAAAATTACTATTCACCATACAAATCCCTATACACTTGTAATGCTGGTAAGCTTTGCGGTGAAGTCGAGGGATGCAAAAAGGAAGGGTTACCTTAGAACCTGATGTTCGGGTGGCGCTGGTGAGTGAAGGTGGTGAGATAAATAATGGGTGGAGACAATGAGATAGGTTCTCCAGGGACCGACCTGATCCCACAATTCCGTCACGATTCTGCTGGAAGAAGGCGGTGACGAGAGCTTCTTGTTACAGAGGGCCCCACGCTCGTGAACTCCGAGGAATCAAGGGTGCCTCTGTGTGTGTGGGGAGGGGGGGGGAGGCGAAGTGACATATCGACGCGTAGGGTCACGGAGAAAAGCAGAGATGTAGTTTTTTCGCTTAGGAAACCAGAGTAAGGCTGTTTGTAGCTTCGGCTCTTACAGGTGAGTACGAGCTTGGGTCCGCACTGACTTACAGACCAACGGTGTATTTAGCCTCCCTAACTGGGACCGATCTCCTCTCTGAAGACTTGATGCTTCGACGAATTACCATTACACCGATAGATGGCAATTCCTGCCCCGCCAGACGCTGTGCAAGCTCTACTACTGAGGGTTATTATACTCGAAACTCGGGAGAGGTACTCAGGGCACTGGAAGTAGATTAGATGTCAAGCTACCCATTTCGTCCTTTATAAACTTCCCGCAACTATCGAAAGCGAAGATAGGCTCCCATTTATCGATAAACAGTCCGGGAAGGAACTCGGTGGTTAGATGAAATGGCCGACGGTTTCTTCCAGTTGGAGACCACCAGATATTGGGCCAGAAGGGAAAGGGTTGATAAGCGGCCCGCCCGGAAGGGAGGTGGGCAAAACTTGGGAGCATTATGCTATTCTCCTACACACTCATTTGGTGACTGTCTACAAAGGCATAAATCCACATAATTAATTACAAGCCTAATACTAGGCTGCATTAAAATAAAAAGTCGGAAACAACAAATCACCCCAAAATACCAACAAAAAACAAACAAAAAACAAAAACAACACAGGAAACAAAGTAAAAGCAAGAATAAGCAAGTACATTCCAGCATCAGAGGGGAGGCCTGCCTCTCCCCGGCACAGGAACATGCGACCAACACTAAAGTCAAATAAAATAGAGGAGGTCAGCGTAGTCTAAAAAAATTTTATTTAAGGGACTATCTGGCGACTGCCGACTTAGGCATAAGTCGCCGTAAACAAACAGCCTAGTTCTAGGCTACTTTAAAAAATTTGAACAGAAAACAACAATAAAAAGAAATAACAATAAACAACAATAACAAAAACAACAACTAAACCGAGTTAAATGAAAGGGAGAAGGCTGGACTCCCCCCAAAAGTCAACAAGTCCACCAGTCAATGTGCATGCACTCATCCCGAGTACAAAGGACAGGCGGTAGAGACCCCACCCATACCGGTACCGGGACAGGTCGCAATAAGGCGCAGGCAAGCGCTCCATCAAATAGCGATGCGTCACACGAGTGTGTCCGATTCGGAGACGACAGAAAGCGACCTGAAGCCGTCCCATCTTCTTTGCCAAGCAGTCCGAAGAGCTGCCCGTATTCCTGCCATGTAGTCGGTGTGAGGAAGAGCAAAACGCTGGTCCGGTCGCAGAGTCCTCGTGGACTCTTTAGCGCCCTCATTCCCCACAATTCCTACATGTCCAGGAACCCAACAAAAGATAATCTCGACATCTGCCCGGCTCACCATAACCATGGCGTCACGGATATCGCGAACCAGGGAAAGCAGAGATTCCAATGCCCAGAGAGCACTCAGGGCGCTTTGTGAGTCGCTATAGAACACAATCCAGTCTCCGAACTGGGTACGTCGCGTAATCTCCCGTACCAAGTGGTGTATTGCCACCAGCTCAGCCGTGAGATAGACGCAGCGCCAAAAAGATCGAACGCATTACTCCCGGCGCCGTACAAGCTTTGGGAGCAGAGGCGTGCCAAACAAATAGCCAAATTTGGTAGCCTCCAGGGTGGCGACCTGGGCAGAGCCAGGGGCGACACCAGCCCGAGAGCTAAATCTACCTCTCGAAGGAGTTTCCTGGTCCTAAACCCAAAGAGCTTAGGGTATGACTGGCGTCTCTCGGCGGCATGGGCACCATCGAGATCAGCTGCAGATGCAGTGAGAGCTGTTGGCGACTGAGGGAGGCGCCGGGCTCGCGCGTACAGGCGAGTGATGCACTGCACGCGGCGCAGAGCGAGTGGCATCTCCCCAGCATCGACCAACAGGCTCTCAATAGGGAAAGTGCGGAAGGCACCAGTGGCAAGGCGACGCCCGGTGTGGTGGATCGAATCCACCTTCCGCAATAAACGCTCGGCTGCTGATGCATAAAACTCGCATCCGTAGTCGAGCTATCGAACGAACAACGGATCGATAAAAAGGTAGGGCAGTAGTCCTATCAGCGCCCCAAGCGCTGAACGTCACGAAACGGAGAATGTCTATGACGCTGGTACAAGAGACCCTAAGGCTGCGAATATGAGCCTCTTAGGTAAGGCATCGGTCGAAAACAAGACCAAGGAAACGGTGCGATTCCACCACATCCAGGCGCACCCCATTATGAAACAAATCTAGATCGGGGTGATTTTTTTTTTTTTTTTAAGAGCTCATCTGGCGACTGCCTATTTGGGCATTAGTCGCCGTATTAAAACTGGCCTAGTTCTAGGCTACTTTAAAATAAAATTAAAGAGAGAAAAAAAAAAAAAACCCAAAAGGGGGAGAGGAAGCAAGCTGGTGCGTCGGGGAGAGGTCCCCCATGCGCAGGAGCGTGCAACTAAAGGAAAAAAACAAACAAAAAACAAATGCAAAAAAAAACAACAAAACAAAACAAAAAAACAAACAAACCTTGCTTAAATAATAGGGAGAAGGCCGGCCTCCCCCAAGAAGTCAACAAGTCCACAAGTCAATGTGCACGAATCTGTCCCGAGCACAAGGGACAGGCGGTAGCGACCCCGCCCATCCCGGTACTGAGACAGGTATCGTGCGCGAAGATCACCCAGACTGGGACATTCGACAAGAATGTGCCGAACAGTCTGGGGGACGACGCAGTCGTTGCAATAGGGCGCAGGCGAGCGCTCCATCAGATAGCGATGCGTCACACGAGTGTGTCCGATTCGGAGACGACAGAAAGCAACCTGAAGCCACCGCGGCATTGGGGGATAGGTCCATGGGAACAGTCGCGGCGCAATGGCACGCAACTTTAAGTTCCCTTCGACCGTCTCCCATCTTCTTTGCCAAGCAGTCCGAAGAGCTGCCCGTATTCCTGCCATGTAGTCGGTGTGAGGAAGAGCGAAATGCTGGTCCGGTCGCAGAGTCCTCGCGGACTCTTTGGCGCCCTCATTCCCCGCAATTCCTACATGTCCAGGAACCCAGCAGAAGATAATCTCGACATCTGCCCGGCTCGCCAAAACCGTGGCGTCACGGATATCGCGAACCAGGGGATGCGGAGATTCCAATGCCCCGAGAGCACTCAGGGCGCTTTGTGAGTCGCTATAGATCACAATCCGGTCTCCGAACCGGGCACGTCGCGTAATCTCCCGTACGGAGTGGTGCATTGCCACCAGCTCGGCCGTGAAGACAGACGCAGTGCCTGGTAGAGCCCCGCTGACTTCAAACAGAGGGGATACGGCGTGGAAGCCGACCCCCTCTTGGGACTTGGAGCCATCCGTATACACTGGCACGGTACCAGCGTGACACGATGTGTGCTCCAAAAAGGTCGAACGCAATACTCCCGGCGCAGTACAAGCTTTGGGAGCAGAGGCGTGGCGACAAATAGCCAAATGTGGTACCCTCCAGGGTGGCATCCTGGGCAGAACCAGGGGCGCCACCGGCCCGAGAGCTATATCTACCTCTCGAAGGAGTTTCCTGGCCCTAAACCCAAAGGGCTTAGGGTATGACTGGCGTCTCTCGGCGGCATAGGCACCATCGAGATCAGCTGCGGATGCAGTGAGAGCTGTTGGCGACTGAGGGAGGCGCCGGGCTCGCGCGTACAGGCGAGTGATGCACTGCACGCGGCGCAGAGCAAGTGGCATCTCCCCAGCATCGACCAACAGGCTCTCAATGGGGGAAGTGCGGAAGGCACCGGTCGCAAGGCGAAGGCCGGTGTGGTGGATCGAATCCACCTTCCGCAATAAACGCTCGGTTGCGGATGCATAAAACTCGCATCCGTAGTCGAGCTTCGAGCGAACAAAGGATCGATAAAAAAGTAAGGCGGTAGTCCTATCAGCGCCCCAAGCGCTGAACGTCACGGAACGGAGAATGTCCATGGCGCGGGTACAAGAGACCCTAAGGCTGCGAATATGAGCCTCCCAGGTGAGGCGTCGGTCGAATACAAGACCAAGGAAACGGTGCGACTCAACCACATCCAGGCGCACCCCATTAAGAAACAAATCTGGGTCGGGGTGAAGCCGTGGATGGCGGCAGAAGTGCACCACCTTAGTCTTGGCCAAAGAAAACAGAAACCTGTGCGCTTCGGCATAACGAGAGACGCAGTTTAATGCCTGTTGGAGTCGACGCTCCAGAGTTGGCATCAGGGCCGCGCCAAAAGAGATCGAAAGGTCGTCCACGTAGAGCGTAGCGAGAACATCTTCCGGCAGCACCGAGGTGATGCTGTTGATGCTCAGGGCAAAGAGTGTGGCACTGAGGACACTTCCCTGCGAGACACCCTCTTCCTGCTCCTTTGGGCCGAGGAGAGGCTCCCCACACCCGTACGCGGATTCGACAACCTCGCAAAAATTCAGATAAAAGACTGGGAGGCGTGCCCTGGCCCCCATCGTGTGGAGAATCTGCATGATACCGTATCGCCATGCGGTATCATAGGCCTTCTCCAGACCGGAACCTAGGCCTAACCCGACGAAATTCAGCGACAGTTAAATCGTTCGGACGGCGCTAATAGCGCATGTAGGCATAACGCTTCTGTTTGAGGGCCGTCTCACACTCGGCCGACCACAATGGGAGTGGTCAGCGTGCAACACGGCCAGACGTCCTAGGAATAGTGGTCAGGCCTGCGGCGATGAGGTTGCTGGAGAAGAACTAAACGGCCTCATCTACCGACCTAAACTCCTCGACTGAGATAGAAAATTCAGTCATTTCCTGAAATGCAGGCCACCGCCCCCGCGCCAAGCACCACCGAGGTGGTCTCTCAGGCGGCAGTTGCCCTGAAAATGATATTTGAATGGGAAGGTGATCACTACCATGGAGGTCATCGACCACCCCCCAATCAAAATCCGGCTGTGCATCCGAAGAGCACAAAGATAGGACAAGGCAAGAAAATGAAGCGGTTCACTGGCAGTGATGCGTAAACTCATCCCCGTTTAGGACACCCATCTCAAGCTCTTCGATCAGATCAGCAAGGACTTGTCCCCTGGGATTTATGGAGTAATCTCCCCATAGAGGATGCCTGCCGTTCAGATCTCCAAGGAAGAAATAGGAGGGAGCCCTGGTTTTAGCCGGGGCTGGGTATGAACCCTTTTTGCCGCCAGCTTTACCAGGGGAGTGCCCGGGTTGGGTAGAGCCCACAGAAGGGCTCCGAATGGGCGCGGAAACAACCGTGCTCGTTGGCCTAGATGGGCCAGGAGCAGAGGGTGTCTTTCTAACTATTGAGGCATATGACGTCCCAGGCAGAGCCGGGCGCGCCAGGACCAAGTCCTTAGCCTCGTGGAATGAGAGTCGATCCTGGGCATAAATGGCCAGGATTTCTTTCTCGAGGAGATATGCACCACATTGCTTTCAAGAAGCGGGGTGCGGCTCTCCGCAATTGACACACTTGGCCACACACGATTTGGACTTATCGTGTGCGGCCTTGGAGCAATTTTACACAAACTTCGGGTGATCCCGACTTTGCACGTCTACAAGAATGATTTGTATGGCCGAAGCGGTGACAGTAATAACACCGCCGCGGCAGTGGCACGAATGCCTTCACGCGGTAGCGGTACCAACTGGCACGCACCGACTCAGGGAGCTTGTCACAGTGTAGTAGTTTGGTTGTCCGCCTCCCCTCCCCTATGTCTAATCTTTTTCTTCTTTTGCAGAATGTGTGTGTGTGGATCTGTGATCACCGTCTTTGCTTTGTGTGGGGGGACTCGATGGATCTCTATCGTGCTCCCCCATTCATCTCCTGTTTTCTTTTTAGGTGGATTCTTTCAGCAAATATTTTTCTTTAGGAAGTGTAGGTAAAAGTTTAGAAGTAAAGTTTGTGACTGATGAAGGAAGAGCCGCCTAGACGGAGGATAGGTGAGTGAAGATTATATATATATATATATATATATATATATATATATATATATATATATATATATATTATATATATATATATATATATATATATATATATATATATATATATATATATATATATATATATATATATATATATATATATATATATATATATATATATATATATATATATATATATATATATATATATATATATATATATATATATATATATATATATATATATATATATATATATATATATATATATATATATATATATATATATATATATATATATATATATATATATATATATATATATATATATATATATATATATATATATATATATATATATATATATATATATATATATATATATATATATATATATATATATATATATATATATATATATATATATATATATATATATATATATATATATATATATATATATATATATATATATATATATATATATATATATATATATATATATATATATATATATATATATATATATATATATATATATATATATATATATATATATATATATATATATATATATATATATATATATATATATATATATATATATATATATATATATATATATATATATATATATATATATATATATATATATATATATATATATATATATATATATATATATATATATATATATATATATATATATATATATATATATATATATATATATATATATATATATATATATATATATATATATATATATATATATATATATATATATATATATATATATATATTATATATATATATATATATATATATATATATATATATATATATATATATATATATATATATATATATATATATATATATATATATATATATATATATATATATATATATATATATATATATATATATATATATATATATATATATATATATATATATATATTATATATATATATATATATATATATATATATATATATATATATATATATATATATATATATATATATATATATATATATATATATATATATATATATATATATATATATATATATATATATATATATATATATATATATATATATATATATATATATATATATATATATATATATATATATATATATATATATATATATATATATATATATATATATATATATATATATATATATATATATATATATATATATATATATATATATATATATATATATATATATATATATATATATATATATATATATATATATATATATATATATATATATATATATATATATATATATATATATATATATATATATATATTATATATATATATATATATATATATATATATATATATATATATATATAGATATATAGATATATAGATAGATAGATAGATAGATAGATAGATAGATAGATAGATAGATAGATAGATAGATAGATAGATAGATAGATAGATAGATAGATAGATAGATAGATAGATAGATAGATAGATAGATAGATAGATAGATAGATAGATAGATAGATAGATAGATAGATAGATAGATAGATAGATAGATAGATAGATAGATAGATAGATAGATAGATAGATAGATAGATAGATAGATAGATAGATAGATAGATAGATAGATAGATAGATAGATAGATAGATAGATAGATAGATAGATAGATAGATAGATAGATAGATAGATTAGATAGATAGATAGATAGATAGATAGATAGATAGATAGATAGATAGATAGATAGATAGATAGATAGATAGATAGATAGATAGATAGATAGATAGATAGATAGATAGATAGATAGATAGATAGATAGATAGATAGATAGATAGATAGATAGATAGATAGATAGATAGATAGATAGATAGATAGATAGATAGATAGATAGATAGATAGATAGATAGATAGATAGATAGATAGATAGATAGATAGATAGATAGATAGATAGATAGATAGATAGATAGATAGATAGATAGATAGATAGATAGATAGATAGATAGATAGATAGATAGATAGATAGATAGATAGATAGATAGATAGATAGATAGATAGATAGATAGATAGATAGATAGATAGATAGATAGATAGATAGATAGATAGATAGATAGATAGATAGATAGATAGATAGATAGATAGATAGATAGATAGATAGATAGATAGATAGATAGATAGATAGATAGATAGATAGATATATATATATATATATATATATATATATATATATATATATATATATATATATATATATATATATATATATATATATATATATATATATATATATATATATATATATATATATATATATATATATATATATATATATATATATATATATATATATATATATATATATATATATATATATATATATATATATATATATATATATATATATATATATATATATATATATATATATATATATATATATATATATATATATATATATATATATATATATATATATATATATATATATATATATATATATATATATATATATATATATATATATATATATATATATATATATATATATATATATATATATATATATATATATATATATATATATATATATATATATATATATATATATATATATATATATATATATATATATATATATATATATATATATATATATATATATATATATATATATATATATATATATATATATATATATATATATATATATATATATATATATATATATATATATATATATATATATATATATATATATATATATATATATATATATATATATATATATATATATATATATATATATATATATATATATATATATATATATATATATATATATATATATATATATATATATATATATATATATATATATATATATATATATATATATATATATATATATATATATATATATATATATATATATATATATATATATATATATATAAATATCTTTGGTTGTGGTTAAAGATAGTTATTTTGGAAATTGGGTAAATTTACATTTTTGTTTTCTGGGGTTGTGGTTAATTTCTTTTTTTGTGTGTAAATTAAATTTAGAAAATACTCTCTCTCCTCAATACCCTCTTCTTGAACCACCGAGCGGACCTTGTCAGGGCGGTGGGAACTTTTGGCTAGGGACTCGCGATCCCGACGCTACATATTTTTGGCGCCCGAATAGGGACTGCCCGGTGGTTTGAGGAAGGAGAGGAGTGAGAGCCCGTGTCTTTTGTCCCTAATGGAGGAGGAACAGATTGGGACCATGGAGTTGGAGATGAGAAGACTAAATGAGTTAGTGCGGCAGAAAGACAGAGAAAATGCGCATTTGAGAGAAGAGAATGATAGTTTGAAAAGGAAAATGAGGGAGATGGAAGTGAGAATGGAAGAGAGGATTAAAGACAGTGAGGTGCGAATGGAGGAAAGATTGATGCGAATGCTGAATGAGAAAATAGGAGAATCAGGTGCAATTGGTGGGGGTGTGGCCTCGACTCCACTTGGAATTGACATGACTGATAAAAAGTGATTGACAGGCATAAAGGAACCCCTGCAAATGACTAGGCATCGAAAAAAGAAGACCCCAAAGACTAGATGCCCAGACCGACAGGAAAGGACCCGACTGGCTAGTATTGACTCCTTATATTTCAGCTCGAATGAAGGCATGAGTGAAAGTGGGAGAGAAATGAGTGATAGTGAAAGTGATGCTGAGGTTCATTGGAGTATACTGATCAGAGAAGTGCCAAAGTTAAGTAAGTTTAGAGTGGAAGGAGCAAAAGATGTGAAAGTGTTTTTGAAAGAGTATGAAAATTATTGTAAGGAAAAATTTGGAGAATAATAGGTTTTGGGTGAAAGAGTTGTGCGAGTTTCTGGATGGGCATATGAAGGATTTTTACCGGACAATTATGAGTGTGGGTGAGCCTAAGTGGGAGGTTATGAAAGAGAGAATAATAGAGCACTGTAAGCGGATGAAGACAAGTGTGAAATATAAGAAAACAAATGGGTTTGAGGAAGCAAGAATGGGGAAGAATGAGGATGTGAATTCTTATGCCCATCGCTTAGAGTCCTTGGCACGAATGAGATTTGGAGATGACGGAATAAATGGGAATAAGGAGCTGATGAAGAAGTTTTTAAATACGGTTCCGAATGAAGTGAGCGAGTATGTGACGTATAAGAGGAAAGAGAAGATGAAATGGGCTGGTGAAAGATTGCTATGGAAGGATGTACTGGAGATGTTAGAGGACCGTGAATTTGAGGATTACGGAAGGGAGGAGGCCTCGATTCACACTGTGCGCAACTCAAGTATCAGTAAGTTGCCCCAGTTCCGGTCATATCGGGACGCATTGACAGAGAACCCGATCGAAGTGATGTCTAGATTTTTGGAAAATTATTACAGCGGGCAGAATGAACAACAGAGTGTGTATGTTGGCCACCAACCGAGAGGGAGTAAAAGTAGGAGTGAGAGTCAGAATGGGTAGAGTAGGGTTCAGAATGGTCGGAATAGTGGTCGCACAAATGGTAGGAATGACAGTAGATCTAGAGTCAATGAGCCTAGGTGTCTGAGGTGCAAGAAAGTTGGGCATATGAGGGTTGACTGTCGCTGGTCACAAGGAAGTTGCTTTGGCTGTGGACAAATGGGGCACATGATAAAAGATTGTAGTCGTGCGAGGGAAAGAGCGTGTTATGGATGTGGAAGAATGGGCCACTTAGTACGAGATTGCAGGGAAGGTGGTCGAGTAAATATGAGTGGACCTGGAGTGTGTGGTAATTGTGGGCAGATAGGGCATTATACCAGGATGTGTGCCAGTCCAAGAGCTACCTGTGGTAAATGCGGAATGGTAGGTCATGCAACAAGGTTGTGTAGGACAGGAGAAAGATGCATGAATGAAAGAATGGATGGGAATGATGCAAGTAATCGAGAGGATACGACTCAGGGAAACTAAGGAATGAGAGGGTTCCTTCTGGGGAATTCTCTAGAGTGCAAGTGATGAATGTGAGAGAAGGATTGTCAAATCGTGGAGTGAATTGGGGTCAGAGAGTGAATAGGTGTATGTGTGTTAAAATTAAGTGTGGAGAACGAGAAGTTAGTGCATTGATTGATACAGGAATGAAAGTAAGTGAAGTTAAGGATCGTGGATATCATTTGACTGGATTAGGTGAACAGGATGTGCCGATTGTTGCAAGGTTTAGAGAAAGTGTTTTGATTGCCGGTGTCCGGATGAATGAAGATGAATTTTGTGTTGTAGAAGGTGCAAACAAGAAGTATGACATGCTATTAGGTTATAAGTTTTTGAAAGCGAATGTTATTGTGATTCACCCTGATTTAGAGATGATTGAATGTAAGAAGGATGGAAGTATGAAGTTTCAATGGTATGTGAATCCAGATGGAAGTGTGAGAGTGAACATCATGAAAGGTCTGGAGGTATATGCGATTGAGAGTGTGCCTGTTAAGCAGAATGAAACATTGAGTGTAAGGATTGGATGGAATTCGGATGTTGAGATAAATGAGAATGATGGGAATATTTATGTCTTGGATGGTAGTGCTGCGAACTATCGATTAAGGCGAGTGGTGCATGTGTTTGATGGTATAATTGATATGAAAGATCTGCGTGTCTGCATGCAAGTTTGGCCTGATCTGCGAAGGAAGAGTCTTAGAGGAGTGCAAGTGGGAGATAAATTGGGTGTGTTAAATACAGTGGTGAATATGGAGAATGATATGCATGTGGTGAACGCAAATGTGTTTTCCGTGAGTGTAACGTCGAATGTTTGGAAGTATGAAGATTTGATTGAGCAAGTGAAATTGGAAGAAAAGTTGAGTGAATGTGAGAAGCAAAAAGTTTGCAGGATGTTGTGGAATAGGAGAGGTGCTTTGAGTCAAGGGGATGAGGACTTTGGCAAAGCTCACTTGCCTGAGTTCAAAATAATTTTGAGCGACGATATGCCAATATATCAAAGGCCTCGTCATTTCCCTGCCCCTGTGGCTCAAGAGATTGAGGAACAGTGTGAGGAATTAGAGAGAATTGGCGTGATTGAGCCGAGTGTGAGTGCCTGGAATAGTCCGATTGTACCTGTACGAAAGCCAGATGGACGTTTGCGACTGTGTATTGACTATAGAAGAGTAAATGAACGAACGTTGAAAGACAAGTTTCCTATGAGTGTTGTGTCTGAATGTGTGTACAGTATGTATGGAATGAAAGTGTTTTCTAAGATGGATCTGGTACAGGGATACTATCAGATGCCTGTGGCTGAAGAGAGTAGACCTATTACGGCGTTCTCTCCCTCAAAGCGCCATTATCAGTTCAGAAACCTGAGCTTTGGGTTGGCGAACGCCCCAGCTGCTTTTCAGCGTGCTATGAATGTAGAGTTGAGTGGTTTTCCGTGTAAGAATGTACGAGTGTTTTTGGATGATATTTTGGTGATGAGTGAGATCATGGAAGAACATATGACCTTGGTGAATGATGTTTTAAGAAAGTTGGAAGAGGTTGGTGTCAAAGTGAAGTTGTCTAAATGTGTATGGTTTGCTAGTGAAGTTGAGTTTTTAGGACATAAAGTGAGTGCGGTTGGATTGCGTAAATCGGAGAAGTTCGTGGGAAAGGTTAGGAATTTTCCTAAGCCTACCACAGTGAGAGAGTTGCGTGGATTTCTTGGTTTAGTTGAGTTTGGAAGAAAGTTTATGAAAGATTGTTCAGGTGTAATGAAACCATTGAGTGTATGGACTGGAAAAAAGAAGAGTGCTGTGATTAAGTGGAATGACTCTATGAATGCAGTGTTTGAAAAGTTAAAAGCGGAAGTTGCAAAAGATGTGGAACTTGCGTATCCAGCATATGGAACAAATGCAGGAGAGCTTGAAGTGTATACGGATGCAAGTGGTCATTCGATGGGTGGATGTTTGATGCAAAGATCAAGTTGTGAATGGGGTTGAAAGAAAGCGAGTAATTGCGTATGTTTCCAAGGCATTTAGTGTGGCAGAGCGTGCATATTCAACGATTGAAAGAGAGCTGGCTGCGTTAAGATTCTGTCTCAAGTCGTTACGACCATTTCTGTATGGAGTACGGTTTGTAGTGCGAACAGATCACCAGCCACTAGTGTATTTGCAGCGTATGAGGTTAGTTGATAGTAGGCTTGCAAGGACGATAGAGGATTTGAGTGATTTTGATTTTGTGGTTGAGTATTTGCCAGGTGAAAGGAATGTGATTGCTGATTTGATGTCACGTTTGCCTTGTAGTTTGAATGAGAGTGAGGTTGTAAGCATAAATCCTGAGTATTTGCCAGCAGGTGTAGTTGTTGGAAGAAAATGTAAGGGTGGAGGTGATTCTATGTTCGAAAGTGTGTTGTATGGTTTACGAGACTTGGTGAAAGATGGATTGCTTGAAAAGGTGCCAGAAAGTGTGAATGCATTACGAAAGGTGGTTATGGAAGAAGCGTGTAAGAGACCAGAGCAATTGGGAATGGAAAATTCAAGTAGGTTAAGAAAAGAGTGAAGAAGTATGTGTATGCCAGGAGTGATGATGTTTCAGGAAGTGTTAGCGATAGTGAGTAAGCTGTTTTGTGTGAGAGTATATGTGCATTATGGTGTGGAGAAGCCAGTGATGTATCGTGGTAAAGGTGTAGACCGAGTGAATGGGTGTGAGTTGCATCTGCAATGTTTGAGTGGTGTGCATTATAATTGGCTGATTGAGAAGAAGAATTATGTAAGAAGAGAGATTGACTACATTTGCGAAGGAATTGTTCCTGTTAGTGAAGATGAAGGTTTGGATGCTGCAGAAGTGTTTGTGGAACAGACCGAAGTGTTGAATATAATGTGTGAACATGGACTTGAAGAGAGAGTGCAAGTTACCTTGACTATGAATGGGAAGAGCTATTGTGGAATGATTGACACAGGTGCGCAAATTTCCTTGGTGAATGCAAAGGTTGTGCATGATGCTGACAATATGAGTTTGAATGTTTCTAGAAAAGGTGTGACAGTTTCGATAAGTGGACTCGGAAGTGGACGTATTATGGCATGGGAGGAAGTGAGTTTGTCTGTAAGCATGGGGAAGTTGAATGATATATTGCATGAATTTGTTGTGCTAAGTGAGAATGAGTTACCTTATTGTTTTCTGTTTGGGATCGATTTTCTGCGTAAGAATAGGATTTCAGTGGATGTATGTAATGAATGTTTAGTGAAAGATGGTGTAACAGTTGGGAAGTTGCAGAGTGAGCTTGTAGGCTCAACTGGATTTGTAGGAGTGGCAGGTGTCGATTTGAGTGAAGAGCTGTTGACTGCTGAAGATATAGAGAGCATGCAAGAGTCATGTCCGATGGTGCGTGAATTGAAAGATAGCGTGATGACCAGTGTTCCTGTGAATGAATGGAGTTGCATATTAAGAGAGTTTAGAAGGTTTGCTGGAAAGTTTGTAGTGTGCAAGGGTTTAGTGTATTTTGTGCAATGTATAGATGATGAGGATGTATATATTCCGGTGTTTTCCGTGTGTGGCACGATTGGAATGGTGAAGATTGTGCATGATAGGTTTGGACATATGGGTAAGAATAAATTGTGGGAATGTATGAAAGGATGTATATTTAGTCCCTTTTTGAGAAAGATTTGCGTGGATGTAGCGACTACGTGTGAACTATGTGATTATCGACTGTTGTTTCAGTGAAAGAGTTGGGAATTCCAAAGAAGAATTTGTGTCTACAGTAATGGAAGCAGCTTGATAGATGATAGCAGCCATAGTGACCTTCAAGCAATTCCTTCATACTCTTTCAAGGTGTGTTTTGCTCACCTGCTACATAATTTCACCATGAAAATAAGAGCCTTCTACCATGATGCCAAAAATGTTAAGATTCAACAATTTAGCAACAATTAAAAACAAAATGAGGAAAGAAATGTTTGTTAAAATGGCTATGCAACACAGCTAATAATTACTAATTGGGTTTGTTGGTTGGAAGCTGAATTTTGATATTTTAAAAATCTTCAGAGGTGAATAGAATCATTAAAATTTTTAAGATGATAAAATCCTCATTCAAAGAGTGAAAGAAAGCCTAAACTGCTCAGATCTACTAGAGATAAGTAGAGTTGAAATACCTCAAACACTATATTGCTTACTACAAAAATGTCAGCATACTTTAGCCTCTGTATAGCGATCTTTTCCAGTGCTCAATAAACTGTCGCCAATGACAAATTTCTAGCCAGAAAATGTTCAAAAATCAATCATTAAAATATGATATTCTATGTCAACATGATCTGATAATATAAGATAATGGTGAAAACACTTAACTATACCATGGAGGAATAAAGTCTGATATGCATGCTGCATGAGGAGATTCTCAGCTATCTATAAATTGTGCGGCAGGTCAGCAGATCACATTTTGGCATTGCAGAAGTATCAAAAAGGATCTGAGAAAGTGGAAAGCTGTAAGACTAACCTCATTCTGGAATACCCAGGGTCAGTATGCAATGTGACAAGTCTTTGCATCACATGAGCCTTCAGAATTGTAAGAAAACTGCAATCCAGCTGCAACAAGAATGGACAGAGAGGCAGCCAGGTTAATGCATCCATCAGAATAGTCCATTGCAGACTGCTTGCACAAGGCCTAAAGTCATGTAAAGTCCATCAGAAGCCACTACATAATCTTAAACAGAAGCAACATTGGCTGGCTTGAGCATGTGGTCACTCGACCATGTATCAGTGGGGATGTCTTATGGTCTGACTCACGTTCCAGTTGTTAACCTCAGGCAATGTCAGTCTGCAGGAAGTCGGGCACAGTGGAATCGGGAGTGCATAGTGTCAACAGTAAAGCATGATACTGCTCTGTAATGTCATGCATGGGGCAGCATGTCAAGTTCAGGGTTGGGTCATCTCACTGTTTGTGATGGTACCGTGAATTCAGTCATGTATCAAGCTGTTCTTGGAGATTACATGCTGCCCTTAGCCCAAAACCTCGCTAGAAATGTTATTTTCAAGTAAAATTATGCCCCATGTCACAAGTCTGCATCTAACATACAGTGGTTCTGGGACAACAATATCAGTGATGGATTAGGCACACAGTCTCCGGATATGAATCACTGGAAAACCTTTGCCAGGTCCTGAAAGAGGCTGTAAGATGTTATCAGCTAGCCTCTAGTGAGCAACAGAAGGCAATCATCACTGAGGAGTGGCAGGCTTACATTCCTCAGGTGTCATACCCTCATGAAGAGCATGCCTAGAAGAATAAATGCTTTCATCACTGCCGAGGAACTTTCAACACACTACTAAGCTTCTTGTATCAGTTTAGTATTGTGGTAATTTTCATAGAGCTTTATCTGCTTATTTGTTATATGTTGCTGATGTTACATGTCTTGGCTAATTTTGTATTTTGTTAATTCTTGTTGATCATTTGGGACATATATAACTTATTGCTATATATTCTTCTTTATTTCACTGTTATATTCATATTGATAAGCAAATAGCTTTACAACCCTGCATATCTGCTGTAGTATTTTATTATTTTTTACATATTTTAGGTCAAAATTTTAAAAACAATGGCAATTTTTGGTCACATAGTGATGAGAATATGGTTCTGGGCTGATATGAGGTTGTATATGACATTCCTTACCCAAGTATAAGCAGCCAGTCAGCATCTAATCCATTCCCTCTTCACTTACTGTTTAAGCCTTACTAGATGGCTATGTTAAAACTCTTGGTTGATGGAAAGATGGTCCTTGGTTCAATGCTGAACTCAGACCCATCACTGACCTTCATCATTTGCACAACCTTTTATAAGGGGTGGTTTGGATCTCACGTAAAGTTGGAAATCCCATCCATTGACCTGTTAATAACTATCACAGAGTAGTAAAACTAACAAACTGAATTTACAAAATGTCACTGTTTAAGTTAAAGACATCTAAGTGATAGAACATTACTTCATTTTGAAACAGAGTCCAGAAACTAACATCTGCAGAATGAGGAGCAAACAGTATAATTCATCCTCATACATTTAATGAATTGGAAAAATCAAATAATTTTACAATCTAATTCACTGTCCACCCCCTCTCCCCTGGTTCTCTTCACTCAAGCTGGGCAGCCCTCAGGAAAAATGACAGCATGTGGACTTTTCTAGAAGTCTCCAAGAGAGGTTATATTGGAAGAAGTTCTGAGATAGTCAAAAGGGAGCAAGATAGGATGAGATAGGCAATGTTTTAAGGTTGTCATGGGGTGAGAGGTGAGGGGTGTTGGGATCTAATGTTTTGTATTCATGTAGGGTGGGATGATATCCAGGTCATAGGCAGGCTAGTAAAACTCAGGCAGCAATCAAGGGTTGCTTTAGATTTATGGTATTTTGTAGGTGGTTCTGAAATGCTACCTGGGTAAAGTGGGTGTGGGTGTTTTGGTTCTGTAGAGTTGTGGGCATCTAGAAATAATTGGGTGATTTGGAGGGTTCTAGCGGTGGGGGTAAGAGTGATGATGATCTTCGAATCCAGAGACAAAAACTAAGATTTAGTTCTATCAAACACTACACCCGTGTATGTATTCTGCTCCTTTGAGATCAAAATTGGTTTGTGTGAAAATGAAGAAACTGTATTCTTTGGGTGCCCATCTTAAAAAGCAACTAAACTCAGGTAAGGTCTGTTGCTCTGAGAAACTACCTTCCCTAGTAACTCTCACAATGAGGCAGGTAATTCTCAGACCTCATCCTCTTAATTTGGGCAAGATTGGGTGCTGAGGCGCACTGTATTTGTGGAAGAGAAGTAAGGAAAAATCAAATTAATGGCTTACCTAGATATAATAAAAAATAAGAGTTTTGTCTTACCAGTTGAGATCCAACTCCATATTTTAGCCCCTTGAGAGATGGAATGGTGTTAAGGTCAATGGTATGCGCTAGTGACACCAATGTTCTTCCATCAGTAGGGCTATCCATAAAAAGATGGAGAGCGGAGAAGAAGAAATGGCGGGAATGATAGACCTCAACATCCATAATTTGGGGCTTTGAAGGACACGATTCATTCAAAAGTCTAGAGAAAAATAAGTAAAATATAACCCCCAAAATAAAATGGCAGGGCCTCCCTACCTCTTGCATGAAGTGGGGAGATCCTAGGAACATCCCCTGGTGGGGGGGCGATAAGTCTCTCAATGAGGTGATGGGTCGTGTGTTTGATGCTTATCCAAGGTTAGGGCAGTTGAGCTGTTTAGTGTTATCTTGGTATATGTGAAAAGTTTATTCTATACCTGCGATTTTGCAGGACAGACGAGTGGCATGATTGTAGTTGCACTAAAATTACTCTGTACCCTGTGTAGTGATTTTTCTGATGGGTCTATTTAGGTAGATGGTTCATTTAAAATGTTGTTTGGTGGGAGGATATTTAAGTGTTTGTGGGTGAAGGTTATTGTTCTCAAGTTTGGGAGGTGGTGGTTTTGTTGTGAAGTGGTGGTTGGGATGGGATTGGTTTAGTGCTCTGCTCAAGTGTTGAGGCCTTTCATTTTAAGAGTACTACAACTAGTAGAATTTTGGTTTTGTATAATGGGATGGTTTGTATACATCCTGTAATAATTTTGAGTGGTTCGTTTTGTATTGTTACGAATCTGTCTACATTGGTTTTGGATAGTGTTGGGTGTCAAGATTGTGCCACATAATTGATGACTTCACAGACAACCTTGCTTCAATAGGGTGACTCAATTTGTGGGATGAAAATGAATTTTTGCCATTTTCTTCACTGAGGGGTTCTAAAAATATGTTTGGATGTGAGGAATTCAAATCTGCTATTAATCTACATTTGAAATAAAGAAACCTCATAAATTGCTTGCAGAAAAGAACATTTATTAATTTTAGCTTCTCAAAATGGCAGGTAATGCTATATACAATTAGTTTCTCTTCATAAAACATATCCCAGTAAACATAAAACATATCCTTGTAATCAATATAACATTAGAAAGTGATGATATCAGTAAAAAAAAAATAATTGAACAAGTTTCATCAAGTCTTGCTTTGATTTGCTCTTAGACATCAGCAGCTAACTTGCTTCTTGGCCTCTGATATAGCTCTCAAGTTTCTCATGTGACTTGTTTCACACACCCCTCTAGTGAGTGAAAATGACAGGGCCGCTGTGAAACTTGCATAGGCTTATCAAGGAACTTCTTTACTTCCTCTGTAATCACTTTACATGTCAAAGGAGGTTAGAAAACCCTGTCAGACCAGTCTGACAGTTCCAACAGGGAAGAAGCATGGGGGGTGATGTAAGGTGTCTTCCTGGGATGTAAGGAAAGATCTCTAAGTGTGCAATCATCTCCACCCCTCATGTCAACAATCTTTTGCAGAACAGATCTCCTCTCCTCACTGTTATCTGAGCACAAAGAGTGTCTGGGTTATCATTTTGCTGAATAAATACCATACTGAGTGCTTGTTGGTTGGCAAGCATCCACTACAGCCTTCTTTTGCAGCTTAAGTAGCTTCAGCTGGAAACGAGATGTGGTGCAGGTCTTCCATCTATGAATGTTTTGCTTTGATGTTGAATCAACAGGGGTAGTACACACCAACAATGTATTCCGCTATTAGTCTTTAGTTGTTGAGGGTTCTGCCTTTAAGGTCATGTTTTGAAGCCCATATGTGACAAAGCCTGTTTGCTGTTGTCAACCACCTAAAATGGCTCACTGGACCAGATCTGTAGAAAGTCTTCCTTCTTTATGGCTTATGTATACTATACTCATTGGCTTTATCAGTAGAGAGATCCTTTACAACATTGTCACTCAGTGAATAAGAGGCTCTCATTGAGTTTAGTGAATGAAGGATAGATTTAAAATTCAGTTGCAGTGTCTAGCTTGCCAATATTACTTGTCCACTTGGTGTTACACAAGGTATTCTCATATAGTGCTGTGATCAAGTGTAGCATGGCTAACTTTAAAGCCAATCTGATCTAAAAGAACCAAACTTTTGTCTCTGACCTTTAATGAAAGCAAGTTCCTTCATAGGGATCTTCATCTCCCTAGTGTGAGGATGGGCAGTCCTTGGCATATGTGCCAAATGTGGCATGCCGATGACTTATTTCTGGGATGTGAAAGCACAGGTTACCATTTTTTTTAAGTGCATTTTTTTGTTGTGCAATGTGAGTACAGTGGTGCCTTGACAATCAAGTTTAATTTGCTCCAAGAGACTACTCATTTCTCAAAAACTCATCTTAAACCAATTTTTCCATAAGAATACATGTAGATTTTGGACTACTTTGGCCTGGATTTGTGGTAGGAATTGACCATCTGACAACTCTGGTTAGCAACTACTTTTGTCCAAAGGCAACATTACAGAAACCTCTGAGGGATTCCATTGTTGCCATGCAGTGACAAACTGGGCTCGCCACACAAACATTTTTTCTGCATCTAATGTCTCCAATCCGCTCATAAGTGTCCCGTGTTTTTTTTATTGATACCTCTGCCATGTTTTTGCTGTTCATTGCAAGACTGTGTCTTGTAGAGAAGCGTTATGTTTGGTTGAATGTTGATGACATTTTTTTACTTATTCATTATATCCCCTTTTTGGTTTATTTTATTCTTCCTTCCCTTTCATGTATATCATTATCTTATGTACCTATTTTTATTTTCTGCCCTTTACAGATTATACAGAATGTCACAACTACCAGCTAAGAAATAATGTCATTCAAATGAAGAGGATATTAGAGAATTTAAAGAATACTGGACTGAAAAGTTTGGCATGATTATGAAAGACAATAAAGCATTATGCATTTTCTGTTCTGAAGCAGTTGATTGTAGATTTCTTGTGTAAAGAGACATTTTGAAAGTGTTCCTAAGAACTTAAGCAATAAAACTGAGGAAGAATAAAAAGAAAATTAATTTCTCATGAACTGACTATGACAAAAAAACAGGTTGATACTTTTATGAACTTGATTTCAAGTAGTTGCTGCTAATTTCAAAAGTTTCAAAAGTTATTGCCAAACATGGAAGGGCACTCAGTGATGGAGAGTATATTAAAGAAGCTTGGCTAGAATGTGCAACTGTTCTTTTTAATAAATTATCAGAAAAAGATTATTCAGCACATTAAAGATTTGTCTGAGTAGGAAAACAGTTAAGGATAGGATACTTAAGTTGGAAAGGAATACAGCTGAGCAATTACAAAAGATTTGTCTTTTTTCTATTTGTGTTGATGAAAGTACGGACATTACATCATCAGCTAGGCTAGCCATATTTTCTCCACTTTGTAGGGTTGATGAAGTATATGAAGAGATGGTTGCCCTTGTAACATTAACTGAGCATTCTACCTGTGATGAAATATGTAAAACTATAATAATTTATGTTTGATTTCATTGTCATTTTCATTAATTTATATATTTCAATGATCATTAATTTAAAGATAAAATATTCAGTAATTTTCTAGAGAATGATAATTTTGCTGGGCTAAACTTTGATGTTAACCAGGTGTTACATTTTTCACTAAAATTTAATATCACATGATGCATGACAAATACTCCTGCACAAAAATAAAAGGCGTCGGCTCTCTCAGTTCTTTCAAAAAAGTCAACATTGATGTATTGTTAACAAAAGACTTTCAGAATGTCTTTTTCAGTAAATTCATTGTTACAAGAGAAAGTTAATGATAGCTTACCCAAAATACTAAACAAGAGGAATAAGCTACTCCAGATGGCAACGATATTCTCTGGAACCAAATATCATAAATCTCTGGATATAGTATTAGTCCTTTTCTCAAGGTAAGCCAATCATTTATCATTCTCTTTGCTCATGTTATGTTTAACTCATTAAAAGTTCTTATATTAAATCTTCCAGAGAATATTGAATTATTAATTGATTCACTTCCATTTAGTTATCAAACATATTTTATAATATTTTCTCCCTTACCCTCCTCTCACTTTTCAATGTAATCTGGTGTTCAAATGCTTGCAAATATAAGTTACTATTTTTTGTATAGATATATTTTTTGTTAATTAATTTATAGTAGCCCATTATATATAACATTGTTTAAAACCCAGTGTTTGTTTGATTAAGATAACTAAGTGCGAATTTTGTTTTTTATATTTATTAGTTTTGCTTGCATAATTCAAGGTAGGATAAAATTTATTTTATTATATTGCAGTTTGTTCTAAATCTAGTATGATATTTGTATTAAAATAAGTAAAAACTCTAAAGCCTATTGTTTATACTTATAAGTGATCTATTTTATTTGTTCTTGACATGGATGTTACAAATTAGGAATAATTTGCTGCCGAAATCGCTATCATTATTTGGATTTAACCTAGTAAATATAACCTAGTAAAAGGGTTAATGGGTAATAGTTTATTTCTATATTTTGTTGTAGTTATTAAAAATGCTATAGATCGTACTATAGTGCAGAATTTATGTTTGTATTTTCTTTGTTTAAATAGTTAGTTAGGACCGTTATGTTTTCTGTATTGTATCAGCTTGTTATAATTAAGATTACTCTGTGCAGAATAGTGTGCCTAATTTATTTGTGGTATTTTCTAGTTACTTTATAGTAAATTGTCTTGATTTTTTCACCATGTCAATTAAACCAGAGTTAGAAACTTGACTCAATGCATTAGTTAAGAAAAGAGCTGGATTAAAGGGTAGGTATAACAGATAAGTTAGCTATAATTTCAACAGCTTTAAAAAGGGGTGAAAATCCTATTAAATCAGTTAATGTGCATAAATATTCATCAGTTAAAATGCCTGAACTTAAATGTAAAACATTTAGTGGTAAATCATGTGATAAATTTGAATAAGAATTGTTTACAACAGTTTCAAGATTGTATAGATGCTTGCGAGTCTATATTAGATGCTGGGAAACTTAAGAAGCCTTCTTTCTGATTATGCCTTCAACACTATTTCTCATTTATCAATAACAGATAACTATGAAATAGCACTTAGAATGCTTAAAGAAGAGTTTTTGGATATTGAATACATTGTAGATGAAATCTTCAAACAGTTAATTTATAGATATCCTAAGTTTGATAATACATTTGCTGATGTTAAAATGTATATAAGTGAAAGTAGAGCTCTATTATATGAACTTAAAACTTATAATATAGATCTTTTGTAGGAAGATTCTTTGGGTTGCAAACTTATCAGTCATATATTATTCTCCAAGCACCTGCTTCCATAAAAAGAAAATTAGTGCACAAAAGTAAATTCTAATTACCCTACAGTGGTGAATCTTTTTGATCATTATAATGACATAATCAAAACTCTTAGGACTTCTTCTAATAGTTATAAAATTGCTGCTGAAAGTAAAGATTTTTCCGCTAACTCCAAGAATAATTTCAATTGGAAACCAAACAAGCCCCCCCTCTAACTTTAAATCTGGGCAAAACTAGCCAACCTTTGACTTTAAATCAATGGAGAGTCACCCTAAGTCATCTACTCTAGAAAATTTTAAAACATCAGTAACCTTTGCCAAGGAAACAGATAATTTTGTAAATTTTGTGCAGTTCAGGGACATTCTATGTTTTCTTGCTCCAATTATGAGACTTTAGATTCTAGAAAGGCAGGATGTAAGGAATTAAAACTCAGTTATTTTTGTACTAGCAGTAAACATTTAAGTGAGACATGTCCAGGAAAATATAATAAACTTAGTTTTCCATGTTATTACTGTAAATATTATAGTCACATATCAGCACTTTGTCACAAACCCAAAAATGATAGATCTCTACATTCAAATCTTTGCATCAACATGAGTTCTTCTACATATCAACCATATTTGTTGCCTATAATTGAATTAAGATTTAAAAGGGGAGGAAATTCTTACAACGTTAAATGTTTATTGAATGATGGCAGTCAGAGATCTTATTTAAGTCAGGAGGTAATGGATGTTCTTAAATGTGATACCTTTGATTGGGCATATTTGAATTATGATGTAAAAACTTTTCTCGGAACAAATAAGAGAAAATTTAAAGAATGTGTTATGGACGTTAGTATTCCTTCCTGGCTATAAAGATCTTCCATTGCCTATCTTAATTGATAGTGAATTTGATATCCATTTACGTGTATCAGATCTCCTCATAGCTGTTAACAACATAGTATCTGAAGGTTTTAAAATGACAGATCAATCTCTAGCAGAACATGGTGAAAATATCACATTACAAGAACTTCTTGGAGTTGATGTGATTCAATTTATTCCTAAAATGGAAAAAATAAAATGTATAAGTGCAACAGCATGGCTTATGTCTACAGGTATTGTGCCCTTTGGAAACATAATGGATTTTTTTAATCCATCTCAAGTAACGAGCCATGCAACTGTGGATAAATCTTCAGTAACAAATACTTCAATTAATTTCATGGATGCTGTTGAGCTTTATGGGGTTGAGGAGCCCTCTACTCATGTAAATTTTGTCTTGGAACCCAAGAATACGCATTTCAATCCATTTGATACTACATTTACAGATTGTTCTGTGGAACAAGGATTAGAAAACATGTTTAGTTTAGAGTCTGTTGGATGCACTGAATTGAGGGAAGATCAAAGTAAATACAACGCAAGAAAATTGAAGATTTTAAATCCAAGATTGAGTTCAAGGACAATAAATATTTTGTAGCCCTGCCTTGGCATCATAATATCATAAAAGAAGTTCCATCAAATGAAGGCATTGCTATCACAATCCTCAACAAAGTAGTTGATAAACTTCAAAAGAATGGCCAATTGGAGGCCTATCAAGAGGTCTTTAAAAGACAATTAGAGGATGGAATCATTGAAAAGGTTGATATCTCACCAGAGATGTATCACAAACATGTATGGATTCCTCATAGACCAGTCATAAAATCTGAACCAATGTTACTACCAAAATCCGTCCGGTTTTCAATTGTTCTTTTAAAGTTAACAACAAGCCATCTTTAAATGAAGCAGCATATGCTGGAATTTAAATTTAATGAATAACTTCACCCAACTAATGTTACAATTTAGATCTAATAGGTACACCATGCTTAGTGATATAAAACAAGCATTTTTGCAAATTCAATTGGCAAATGAGGAAGATAAAAATAGTTTTTCATTTTTCATGATGGAAGATGGCAAATTAGTTACATACAGATATAGGACTATTATTTTGGGGTTTAATGCCAGCCCATTCATTTTAAATTATGTAATTAAACATCATGTTAACCAATATCCCAAGGATTATTGCACAAGTATCTTAAACTCAAATTTTTATGTAGATAACTTGATACTCACTGGAAATTCTGAAGAAGAACTACTTGATCTCTATAAGAAATCTGATGCGAGGATGAAGGAAGGTGGATTCCAGTTGCGTTCTTGGAACTCTAATTGCAAAGGGCTAAGAGATGCATTTACTAGAGACAACTGCATGGTCCAACATGATAATGATTGTGAGAAAATGCTTGGTTATAAGTACTTAATAAAGGAAGATGCTCTTCAGTTAGCAGCTATTGATATCGATCAAGCTGCAAACACTAAACGTAATATTTTATCTCAAATTTCAAAGTTATTTGATCCACTTGGATTGATTTTGCCTATAACAACTTGAGGTAAAATTCTAATGCAAAAGCTTTGGGCAGAGAAACTTTCATGGGATCAAGCCATTCCAGAACAATATAAAAAACTGTGGCAAGAACTTCAGGCTGATTTTAAGCAAATCTTTCACTTAACTTTTCCTAGATCTTGCATCTCTGAAGATAACATTAATAATTTATTCATATTTTGTGATGCTTCTAAGCTATGTTATGGTTTCTCTGTATACAATGTAAGCAATGGAAACTCACAACTTCTGTATGCAAAGGCTAAAGTGGCTCCATTAAAACCAAGAACTCTGCCTACTTTGGAACTAATGGCGGTTTACTTGGCCTTAAAATGTCTTCCTACAATCTTGGATTCCTGCCTGCCATAAAGTTTAAAGATATATGTATATCAGTTGATTCACAGATAGTACTATCTTGGTTACTAACGGAAAATGTGAAAACAAAAAGTGTATTTACTATGAACAGAATCAAAGATATTAGAGTTTTCAAGAAAGTTATCCTAGAAAATTATCAAGTTAATATGAACTTTAAATTTGTTAATTCAGGAAATAATCCTGCAGATTTGCTCACCAGAGGATTAACTGTCAAAGAATTTGAAAGTAAGCAAGAATTATGGTTCAAAGGACCGTCATGGCTCTCTACTGTTCCCATTTCATGGCCCATCAATTCCTTAGGTTGTTTTTCAGAAGAGAGCAAACAACTTGTTAAGGTTTATCATACTACTAATATATTAAAAGTCAATGATAATATAGAAACCCCTATTTTGGATATCAATAGGTTTTCTTCTCTAAATAAACTCTTCGGTGTAACTAAATATATTTTATGTATGAGTACAACATTGTAAATCCTATTTTGCTGGCCAAGGATCACCATCTCACAACATTAATTGTAGAATCTTACCATCGCAGATGTAAACATCTTGGAATACAATCAACATTGAATGCTGTTCGCATGGGAGGATTTTGGATTCCATGTATGAGACAGATTGTCAAAAAAATGCTGCGTTAATGCATGATTTGTCATAAATTAAATTCACTGTCTTTCAAATATCTTAAGATGACTAATCTTCCCAAACATAGAGTAAATTTTGTTAAACCCTTTAATCATACAGGGATAGATTATACTGGTCATCTTTGGATTAATGATTCAACTAGCAAGAACATCAAAATGTATTTACTAGTCTTTACATGTTTAAATGTTAGAGCTGTTCACATTGAATTAGTCCCAGATATGTCTACATGTAGCTTCATCCTAGCATTATTTAGGTTTCTTAATTTGCATGTTGTCCCATCTACTCTCTATAGTAATAATTCTAGGTCATTCATATCTGGTGGAAATATATTATAACAGGAAATGGGCACAGATGAATTTAATAATCAATTTAGAAACTTTAATATCAAACATATTAGGATACCAGTTTACTCAGCTTGGGTTGGTTCCACCTGGGAACGTCTCATCCGTACTATTAAGACTTGTTTATATAAAAGCATAGGAAGAGCAAGACTTTCTTATTTTGAGCTTCTGACTGTGATTGCAGATATTCAATCTGCTATTAACTCCAGACCATTGACATTTTTTTTTTTTTTTTTTTTAATTAGGGGGCTATCTGGCGACTGCCGACTTAGGCATTAGTCGCCGTAAACAAACAGCCTAGTTCTAGGCTACTTAAAAAATTAAACAGGAAACAATAAAAAGAAATAACAATAAAAAAGCAATAACAAAAACAATAACAAAAACAACAACAACAATTAAACTGGGTTAAATGAAAGGGAGAAGGCCAGCCTCCCCCAAAAAGTCAATAAGTCCACTAGTCATGGTGCACGCACTCGTCCCGAGTACAATGGACAGGCGGTAGCGACCCCGCCCATCCCGGTACCGGGACAGGTATCGTGCGCGAAGATCACCCAGACTGGGACATTCGACAAGAATGTGCCGAACAGTCTGGGGGACGACGCAGTCGTTGCAATAGGGCGCAGGCGAGCGCTCCATCAAGTAGCGATGCGTCACACGAGTGTGTCCGATTCGAAGACGACAGAAAGCAACCTGAAGCCGCCGCGGCATTGGGGGATAGGTCCATGGGAACAGTCGCGGCGCAATGGCACGCAACTTTAAGTTCCCCTCGACCGTCTCCCATCTTCTTTGCCAAGCAGTCCGAAGAGCTGCCCGTATTCCTGCCATGTAGTCAGTGTGAGGAAGAGCGAAACGCTGGTCCGGTCGCAGAGTCCTCGCGGACTCTTTGGCGCCCTCATCGGCGCGCTCATTCCCCGCAATTCCTACATGTCCAGGAACCCAGCAGAAGATAATCTCGACATCAGCCCGGCTCGCCAAAACCGTGGCGTCACGGATTTCGCGAACCAGGGGATGCGGAGATTCCAATGCCCTGAGAGCACTCAGGGCGCTTTGTGAGTGGCTATAGATCACAATCCGGTCTCCGAACCGGGCACGTCGCGTAATCTCCCGTACCGAGTGGTGTATTGCCACCAGCTCGGCCGTGAAGACAGACGCAGCGCCTAGGAGAGCCCCGCTGACTTCAAAGAGAGGGGATACGGCGTGGAAGCCGACCCCCTCTTGGGACTTGGAGCCATCCGTATACACTGGCACGGTACCAGCGTGACACGATGTGTGCTCCAAAAAGGTCGATTTTTTTTTTTTTTTTTTTTTAAGAGCTTATCTGGCGACTGCCTACTTGGGCATTAGTCGCCGTATTAAAACTGGCCTAGTTCTAGGCTACTTTAAAATGAAATTAAAGAGAAAAAAAAAAACAACACCCCAAAAGGGGGAAAGGAAGCAAGCTGGTGCGTCGGGGAGAGGTCCCCCCGGCGCAGGAGCGTGCAACTAAAGAAAAAAAACAAACAAGAAACAAAACAAATGCAAAAAAACAACAAAAAAAAACAACAAAAAAAACAACAACAAAAAACAAACAAACCTTGCTTAAATAATAGGGAGAAGGCCGGCCTCCCCCAAGAAGTCAACAAGTCCACAAGTCAGTGTGCACGAATCTGTCCCAAGCACAAGGGACAGGCGGTAGCGACCCCGCCCATCCCGGTACTGGGACAGGTATCGTGCGCGAAGATCACCCAGACTGGGACATTCGACAAGAATGTGCCGAACAGTCTGGGGGACGACGCAGTCGTTGAAATAGGGCGCAGGCGAGCGCTCCATCAGATAGCGATGCGTCACACGAGTGTGTCCGATTCGGAGACGACAGAAAGCAACCTGAAGCCGCCGCGGCATTGGGGGATAGGTCCATGGGAACAGTCGCGGCGCAATGGCACGCAACTTTAAGTTCCCTTCGACCGTCTCCCATCTTCTTTGCCAAGCAGTCCGAAGAGCTGCTCGTATTCCTGCCATGTAGTCGGTGTGAGGAAGAGCGAAACGCTGGTCCGGTCGCAGAGTCCTCGCGGACTCTTTGGCGCCCTCATTCCCCGCAATTCCTACATGTCCAGGAACCCAGCAGAAGATAATCTCGACATCTGCCCGGCTCGCCAAAACCGTGGCGTCACGGATATCGCGAACCAGGGGATGCGGAGATTCCAATGCCCTGAGAGCACTCAGGGCGCTTTGTGAGTCGCTATAGATCACAATCCGGTCTCCGAACCGGGCACGTCGCGTAATCTCCCGTACCGAGTGGTGTATTGCCACCAGCTCGGCCGTGAAGACAGACGCAGCGCCTGGTAGAGCCCCGCTGACTTCAAAGAGAGGGGATACGGCGTGGAAGCCGACCCCCTCTTGGGACTTGGAGCCATCCGTATACACTGGCACGGTACCAGCGTGACACGATGTGTGCTCCAAAAAGGTCGAACGCAATACTCCCGGCGCAGTACAAGCTTTGGGAGCAGAGGCGTGGCGACAAATAGCCAAATGTGGTACCCTCCAGGGTGGCGTCCTGGGCAGAACCAGGGGCGCCACCGGCCCGAGAGCTATATCTACCTCTCGAAGGAGTTTCCTGGCCCTAAACCCAAAGGGCTTAGGGTATGACTGGCGTCTCTCGGCGGCATAGGCACCATCGAGATCAGCTGCGGATGCAGTGAGAGCTGTTGGCGACTGAGGGAGGCGCCGGGCTCGCGCGTACAGGCGAGTGATGCACTGCACGCGGCGCAGAGCGAGTGGCATCTCCCCAGCATCGACCAACAGGCTCTCAATGGGGGAAGTGCGGAAGGCACCGGTCGCAAGGCGAAGGCCGGTGTGGTGGATCGAATCCACCTTCCGCAATAAACGCTCGGCTGCGGATGCAAAAAACTCGCATCCGTAGTCGAGCTTCGAGCGAACAAAGGATCGATAAAAAAGTAAGGCGGTAGCCCTATCAGCGCCCCAAGCGCTGAACGTCACGGAACGGAGAATGTCCATGGCGCGGGTACAAGAGACCCTAAGGCTGCGAATATGAGCCTCCTAGGTGAGGCGTCGGTCGAATACAAGACCAAGGAAACGGTGCGACTCAACCACATCCAGGCGCACCCCATTAAGAAACAAATCTGGGTCGGGGTGAAGCCGTGGATGGCGGCAGAAGTGCACCACCTTAGTCTTGGCCAAAGAAAACCGAAACCTGTGCGCTTCGGCATAGCGAGAGACGCGGTTCAATGCCTGTTGGAGTCGACGCTCCAGAGTTGGCATCTGGGCCGCGCCAAAAGAGATCGAAAGGTCGTCCACGTAGAGCGTAGCGAGAACATCTTCCGGCAGCACCGAGGTGATGCCGTTGATGCTCAGGGCAAAGAGTGTGACACTGAGGACACTTCCCTGCGGGACACCCTCTTCCTGCTCCTTTGAGGCCGGAGAGGGCTCCCCCCACCCGTATGCGGAATCGACGATCTCGCAAAAATTCAGATATAAACATTGGGAGGCGTCCCCTCGCCCCCATCGTGTGGAGAGTCTCCATGATACCGTATCGCCATGCGGTATCATAGGCCTTTTCCAGATCAAAAAACACCGTGGCGTAGTGCTGTCTACGAAGGAAAGCCTCGCAGACGGCATTTTCCAGCCGACGTGGAGTGGAACTTACGGAAGCCGCACTGTGCAGAAGACAGATAGCCTCCGCTGTCCAGAAAATAGGCTAATCTAACATTTACCAATTTCTCCATCAACTTGCACACGCAAGAGGTTAGAGAGATTGGGCGGAAACCAGTCGGAGTAGAGTGATCTCTCCCCGGCTTGCGAAAGGCGAGCAAAGTAGCGATTCGCCAGGAGTCTGGGAGAAGACCTTCCACCCAGATCCTGTTGAACAAATCTAACAGAAAGGCCATGCCTCGCTCACCCAGGTGTCAAAGCATGGCGTACGGGACATCGTCCGGACCATGGGCGGTGTCCGCGCACGAAGCGAGAGCGGAACGCAACTTACTCACAGTAAACTTGTCGTTGAAGGGTTCTCCGCCTCTGGAGGTAAAGTCCAGCCGGCGGCCTTCCGCGACATCACGACGTGCATTGAATGCTGGCGGAGCAGCATCACGGCTAGAGAATGCGGAAAAAGCGGTCGCTAAGGATTCCGCCACGGACGCGGGGTCCGAGATTGCGGTCCCATTCTCCTGGAGAACGGGAGGGGGGTCCTGCGAGAACTTGCCCCGAATCCTTTTGACTCGCTTCCACACCTCAGCTAAAGGGGTCTTCCCGTTAAGTGAAGACACGTATGCCCGCCAAGAAGAGCGGCGGGCGTGCTTCGAAATATACCGGAACCTAGCCCTAGCCCGACGAAATTCAGCGACAGTGAAATCGTTCAGGCGGCGCTTATAGCGCATGTAGGCATAACGCTTCTGTTTGAGGGCCGTCTCACACTCGGCCGACCACCATGGGAGTGGTCGGCGTGCAAAACGGCCAGACGTCCTAGGAATAGTAGTCAGGCCCACGGCGATGAGGTTGCCGGAGAAGAACTCAACGGCCTCATCTACCGACCTAAACTCCTCGAATGAGATAGAGAATTCAGTCATTTCCTGAAATGCAGGCCACCGCGCCCGCGCAAAGCACCACCGAGGTGGTCTCTCAGGCGGCAGTTGCCCTGAAAATGATATTTGAATGGAAAAGTGATCACTACCATGGAGGTCATCGACCACCCCCCAATCAAAATCAGGCTGTGCATCCGAAGAGCACAAAGATAGGTCAAGGCAAGAAAATGAAGCGGTTCTCGGACAGTGATGCGTAAACTCATCCACGTTTAGGACACCCATCTCAAGCTCTTCGATCAGATCGGCAAGGACTTGTCCCCTGGGATTTATGGTGTAATCTCCCCAGAGAGGATGCCTGCTGTTCAGATCTCCAAGCAAGAGATTTGGCCTCGGCAACCGTGCCACGACGCGGCGAAAGTCCCCCGCGTCGAAGTCAGCTGACGGTGGAATGTACGCAGAAATGATAGTATACCTCCTATCCAGGTGCAGCTGCACAGCCACTGCCTGAAAGGAGGTATCTAAAGAGAAAGGAAGAACGGAGACATCATGCCGGGTGTAAACCGCGCATCCCCCAGCCCGGCCATCCCGCGGTGGTGGGGTCGCAAGACCCTTATACCCCGGGAGGGCAGGCAGGGGGCACGCGCCTAGCATGGTCTCCTGCAAAAAAATAGCTAACGGGGAACGGGACGAGGCGAGCCTCCGCAGCAACTCCCAGTTGGCCCGGAGTCCACGGCAATTCCATTGAAGGAATATGCCCTCCAGGCCTAGCTCGGAGGAGACGCGGGGGCCCTCCTCGAATTGAAGACCCTCACGGGAATAGCCGTACGCTTCCCGAGGGCAGAACCCCGGGCGCTGTTGGCCGGACAAAGCGCTGGAGGCGCTGTCGCCTTCGAGGACTTATTGGGGGAGGTTGGGCTCGCCATGCGAGTCTTTTCTTCCCTCCGCCTCGAAACCTTAGGCGGGCGCTGCGGCTTCGGAGGAGGGGGGGCCTCTTTTCGAGGAACCACCGTCTCCGAGCCACTCGCTCCACCTCAGGGCGTGGGCGAAGGAGCCGAAGCTCCTTTGTTGCTGTCCTCCTTTCGGGGGACAGCTTTAGGAACCCCTGAAGATGGCCTAGCGACCATTTTCAGGGGTGTTGCCTCCTGTGAGTCTAACGACTCGGTGGAGGCGCGTGGCCGTTTCGCCTTGCGGGAAACGGTCACGCTGGGGAAAGTGGGGGGAGCCCTGGTTTTAGCCGGGGCTGGGTATGAACCCTTTTTGCTGCCAGCTTTACCAGGGGAGCGCCCGGGTTGGGTAGAGCCCGCAGAAGGGCTCCGAATGGGCGCAGAAACAACCATGCTCGTTGGCCTGGATGGGCCAGGAGCAGAGGGTGCCTTTCGAACTACTGAGGCATATGACGTCCCAGGCAGAGCTGGGCGCGCCAGGACCAAGTCCTTAGCCTCGCGGAATGAGAGTCTATCCTGGGCCTGAATGGCCAGGATTTCTTTCTCCAGGAGATATGCACCACATTGCTTCGAAGAAGCAGGGTGCGGCTCTCCGCAATTGACACACTTGGCTACACACGATTTGGACTTATCGTGTGCGACCTTGGAGCAATTTACACAGACTTCGGGTGACCCCGACTTTGCACGTCTACATGAGCGATTCGTATGGCCGAAGCGGTGACAGTAATAGCACCGCCGCGGCAGTGGCACGAATGCCTTCACGCGGTAGCGGTACCAACCAGGACGCACCGACTCAGGGAGCTTGTCACAGTCGAACGTGACGAAGAGTGTAGGGGTGGGTCTCGAAGCCCCTCCCTGTTTTCTCATCACACGTTCGACCTTGACCGCCCCATGGTCGGCCAGCTCTAGGGTGATGTCCTCAATGGAGTAGGCAACGAGTTCCCTCGCATAAACTACTCCTTTCACAAAGTTCATGGTAGAGTGCGGCGTCCCACTCACCGGGGTGCCATGAAGTGTCCGAAGAGCACTTATCTTGGCCGCCTCGGCGGGATTCGCCAGAAGGCTGCCGTCCGAGAAACGGGTCACCTTCGGCTCTCTACCAATTGCACTAGCTAATCCTCTCCTCTGATGGATCATGTTGCCCTTGGACAACATGGTGCCATCAGTGGAGCGAATAACGAGGAAGCGTTTGAAGCCAGCGGGCTCGAAAACGCCAGGTAACCTCTGAATGAGGGGCCCCGATGTCATCGAGGCTTCGCCCTGTGCACTCTTGGTGTTAGTCTTGGTCAGGGGCTCCGCACACGAGGGGGTAGAGGGGCCGGATGTGCCGATCTTGGCTTGGTCGCCTACCAAAGTGGTAGCAGACCCATCCGTCCCCGCAGCCCCCGCGGATGGAGAGGAGCCCCGAGTCTTTTTCGTCTTTTTAGTCTTCTTTGTCTTTTTCTTTTTTGGAGAGGAGGGCGGGGAATGAACCCGCTTTTCACCTCCGCCGGCAGAAGCCCCCAGGCCAGATGGACCGGCCTCAGCCAGGTCCCTCTCCGAAATGGAGAAGGTCCTGGTTGTCGTAGGGGCACCTGTCGGAAGAGATCCCTCCCCTCCTTTTACTGCCTCGGAGCCCTCAGCCATTTGAGGAGGACCTTGCATAGGGGCGGATTCGGGTTCGGTGCTTGGCGCCGAGCCCGAATTCCCCCCCCATGGAAGGCCCTACCGTCTGAGGCTGGGTCTCCTCAAGGACCATGTTTATCACAGGAGGGGCCTCCAGTTGGCCATCCCCTCCCAGGACATCGCAGGTCCCCTTGGCAGTGTCGCCAGTCTTGTGTGGGGAGGCACAGGCCTTGACCCCAGCAAGGTTTAAAATTCTTGCCAGCAGGTCTTTTGAGGGAAGTGACCGAAGGGGCCTGGCTTCCCTCTCCCCCCTAAGGGGGTTTACCCTACCGAGCCGCTTTGATGGGGAGCGGCTGGCTAAGGGCTGCCTGCTTGCTTTCTTGGCAGTCCCCTTGGAAAGAAAAGAGGGGACTGCCGCTGGGAAAAGGGAGGTGCCCGAAAGCACCTCCAGAGAAGGGGGTGAGGGGGAGTCCCCTGCACCCGTAGGCGAAGGAGAGGAGTAAGCCTCCTCTCCGGTTAGAGAAATATGGAGGGTCCCCTGTGCAAGCACAGGGGGGGGGAACCTCCATTTTTTTTGCTGGAGCTGCCCGAGGGCGGCTCCGTCGATGGAACAGGGGAAGTTGAGGGTTGGGTTTGTTTTTTTTTATCATCATTGGGCATGGTGACCCTTTTTTAAACACGGGATGCAATCGCGCACACCTCTCGCAGTAGCCCGCACTGCGAGAGGTGCTTACAAGCCCGGCAGAGCCAGGCCCCGCCATTTGGGACCACCCCTCCCGCCTGGTGGTCTGGCAGTCCATTGGCATGGCGGCTCCACCTTGGACACGGCGTAAAAATTAATAGATTGTGAAGAGGAGAGGAAAAGGGATGTGAGGAAGGTATGGGTGGGGATGAAGCAGGTAGTTAAAAACCAGCCACCCCAGACCGGAGCTCAGGGGTTAGGGAACATTGTCCCCCACCCCCTCAGCCCCGATGCGGGATGGTTGGCTGAAAGGAAGGTCAGCATCTACCCTGTGAAATTAGAGGCTGACCAGAGAAAGTTGTGGGAGAGGTTGTGTGAAAAGAGAGGAAACAAGTGTTTTGAAGGAAGGAAGAGAGGCTAAGCTGGGGCCGGACGGAGCGCTGGATCCCGTCAGCACGGCGGCCAGAGTGGCAAATCGCCGCGCCCCTTACGGGGCAGACCATTGACATATAGGTCATGTGATAATAACTTAGAAATCATTACCCCTAATTCCTTTTTGAAAATAAATACAAATCCTTTCATATTATTAAGACACTCTAATGATAATTGTATATGGGATGAAGATCCTCTGACCAGAGAGGGACTACTTGAGTCTTTTGAACTTTGCAATAAAGTTTTTTCTTATTTTAAAGATTTATGGTATGAAAATTATCTATTAAGCCTTAAGGAGCATTATAGAGAACCTCATGAAAATAATTGTTTTAATAGAATAAAATCTGGTGATGTAGTTTTAATAAAATTGCCTAATAAACCGCGCCCATACTGGTTATTGGGTAGAATAATAGAACTAGTTGTCGGATGTGACAATAAAGTTAGAAGTGTTAAAGTCAAAAGAGGAGCTGGACAAATTGTTCATCATTCTATAAATCATTTATATCCTCTGAAATTATCACTGACACATGCTCACAATGACTCGTTAGGGGTCGGTGATCAATTCTGTGAGAAATTTGTTACTGGAAATGATGTAGTAGTTGATCATGAAATGAGTAAGGATGATTTTCCTTCTGGTTATTCTGCAACAGATTCTTTAAATATTTCCAATCAAAAAGTCTATCTAATCAAAGTTCAGTAAATGATTTGGTTAATGGAACAATTAATATTAAGGTTAACAATTCAAGAAATGTTAATAATGATAGTCCACCAGTTAATGCAGTAGGTACTCAATCTAAATGGTTAGCTGCTAAAGCATGCGTTGACAGAATGCATGAATGGTGCAAAACCTTGAGAGAGTAGCTATAATGGAGTGTTCTTTAAATTCAGCATTTTTTTTAACTTCACCTTCTTTTAACATCTGTCATTGGTGCAATGGTTCATTGCACTTCTGTTGAGAGGGAAAATATAATAATTTATGTTTGATTTCATTGTCATTTTCATTAATTTATATATTTCAATGATCATTAATTTAAAGATGAAATATTTAGTAATTTTATAGAGAATGATAATTTTGCTGGGCTAAACTTTGATGTTAACCAGGTGTTACATTTTTCACTAAAATTTAATATCACGTGAAGCATGACAAATGCTCCTGCACGAAAATATGTCAGTTCTTTCAAAAAGGTCAACATCGATGTATTGTTAACAAAAGGCTTTCAGGATGTCTTTTTCAGTAAATTCATTATTACAAGAGAAAGTTAATGATAGCTTACCCAAAATACTAAACAAGAGGAATAAGCTACTCCAGATGGCAACGATATTCTCTGGAACCAAATATCATAAATCGCTGGATACAGTATTAGTCCTTTTCGCAAGGTAAGCCAATCATTTATCATTCTTTTTGCTTATGTTATGTTTAACTCATTAAAAGTTCTTATAAAACAGTTGTGAATGAATTATCTACTCAAATTGACATGATTTGTTGAATGCTTAGATGAGATATAGCTCTTTTGAATGACCAACAAGTGTCTTACCAAGAATCATCTGACATCATGTGCATTTGTAAACTAATGATTTTAGGCAGATTTTTGTAAACATTTAAATGAATTGAATATTAAATTACAGGGCTCTAGTAAGACATTTGATGTTATGTTTGGTTACATAGAGTATTTTGAAATGAAACTAGAATTTTTTTAAGTCGGATGTAGATAGTGAGAGATTTAGATACTTTCCAAACCTAAAGAGGTACATCAATGATCTCCCAAAAGATGACAAAATATGATGGAAAAGACTGCCAATGTCTTCAAAATATGTTTGTAAACATTATTGAGGTAATGGTTGGGTAGTTCTTTGAAAGATTTTCCAAGTTCAGAAAACTGGAGGAGACAGCAAAATTCATTAAGTTTCCAGACAGTAGCAAACTGGATGAACTAAACTTGCAAATGTTTTCATGGATAGACATTGATGATTTTTGTGGAGCTGTACTGTAGGAGTAAAAGGGGAAGGAGCAAGGTGGTTGTGCAGAGGAATACGGAATGTGTGTGTGTATAGGTTTGGTGGGCGGGTGGTTAGAGGCAAGTTCAGTTCGTAGGTGGCGCCACCATGCACGGTTGATTTGCTACGCATTTGTGTTACTAGTGTTGTCTTTGTTGCTGTTCCCTGCTGTGTTACTTGTGGTGTTGTAGTCGTTTTTGTCTTTGTTCAATTTACTTGTTCTTTTTTTTGACATGTGATTGTATAGTGTATCAGGTGAATGCGCTGGATCAACAGAACTGCCGGTAAGTTTGAGTTGCCACAATCTATTGTTTATATTCCACAAGCTATCTAGGCCTTCACTTCGCTAGGCTGTTATGGTGACCATGAAATTGGTGGATATTATGAGACCGTTTGATGTGACAGGCAGTGTTATAGAATAGTTGGAGAAGTTCAATCTGCTTGTGAAGCTGAGGGAATTAAAGGATGTGGAGACTATTTTACCCATGTTTCTTGAGGGCACTGCATTGTCCATGTACACTGAATTGGATGAGGGTCAAAAGAAGAGTGCACAGAGTATCAAGGATGCACTTTTGAATGCATTTTCTGTGAACCCCTCCCGAGCATATGAGCAGTTTGCCAAGTGGGTTTGTAGGGAAGAGCCAGTGGATGCTTACATGGCAGAATTTTGGAAATTAGCACGGGTGGCCAGTATTAGCTCAGACAAGCTTCTCCTGCGGGCGTTTGACACTGGGTTACCATCAGTGGTGTCAAGAGCGCTTCAAACAATGTCGGGCATAGAAGATATGAAATTGTCTGTCATGGTTGAGAGTGAGAGGGCCAGACTATTGATGTCGGAGCTAATGGAGCAACCCTGTGCTGCTGTGGCCACAAAACTAGTTGCTAGCAGTACCAGGTGGGTTGCATTGGACAGGCCAAATGGTGCACGAAGGGAGCGCTAGTGTTTTGGGTGCAGTGGGCCCTGTTTGGTTCATAATTAGCCAAAGAAGGAGAGAGGGAGTAGCGAGAGAAGAAAAATGTTGGAAATGCGGGGGTGTTGGGTACATGTCAAGGGTTTGTCCCAGTAACAAGGGAAATTGATGGGAAGGAGTTTCTGTGCCGGAAGCTCTTTCAAATAAAGAATAATGGCACTTCCTGTGGTTGACAGTGCTGTGGGCGGAAGAGCTGCAAAGATGTTGGTAGACACAGGGTGTACAAGGTCTGTGGTTGGGTTGTGGGTGATCAGTCCCTCGTGTGGTCAGGTGGGACCATGGTTCGAGTCGACAGGCGGGAGATGTCCAGTGTTGGCAGCACTGTTGTGCCCATTAATATAGGTGAGCTGTCCCTTACCATTGACTGCGTGGTTATGAGTGACTTAATTAAGGGTATTGATGCTATTATTGGGATGGACTTCATCAACCTTGCAGGTGGTATGGAGTGGAAGCAGAGTAGAGTACATTTCTTGGCCCACGATCCAGGTGATGAGAACCAGATTGTTGGTTGTTGCAAGGCTTCACCCGTGCTGTTATTGGAGGATTGAGAATTTACAGCTAGATTTGATGGTGAGTCATGGAGAGTGCAGTGGTGCTGGAAGAGCAGTCAGCCACCTGAGCTGATGAATGAAGTGGATTGTTATGAGAGTACAAAATTGGAGCACTCCAGGGAGAAATTTGAAGGAGAGGTGGAAACTTGGATTGAGAAGGGATGGCTAAGGAAATGTGAGGATCAGAGTGCAGATAAAGGGCTGTTGCCTCTCATGGCAGTGATGCAGCCCAATAAATATAAGGTTAGGCCTGTGCTTGATTTCCGGAGCTGAATAGGCATGTAGAGTGTCACCCTGGAGCCGATGCTGCAGTTTGCAGCAAGACCTTGCGCAGGTGGAGGCAGGTTTCACAGCACCTACAGTTAGTGGACCTTAAATCTGCATATTTGCAAATTATAGTGGACCGTATTCTGTGGCCTTATCAGCGAGTAAGGTACAATGGAGTTTTATTACAATCTGACTCAACTTGGCTTTGGTCTGAACTGTGCTCTCAAGATAATGATGAAGATTCTTAACCTGGTGTTATAGCAGGATGAGTCAGTGCAGAGGAGGACTGACAATTATATAGATGATATGATTGTGAATGAGGAGATAAAAACAGCAGAGGAGGTAGTGGAACATCTTGCACATTATGGGCTTGTTACCAAAGAGCCTGAGAGTTTGGAGGATGGTCAGATGCTTGGCTTGGCTCTGCAGAAAAACTGAAACGGAGAGCTGGCTTTTAGTAGGGGAAATGTGTTGTTGGGCCAAGGTGATGTTGGGTGGCTTGTGGGCCACTACTCTGTGTGTGGGTGGTTAAGGGTTGCCTGCAGCTACATGAGACCAAGCTAATGGTTTGATGAGAGATCTGCTCACTTGGATAAACTCAGAGGATCCAGTGAGAGGGCTGTTTCATGTACGCCTTGCAGGCAGGGGCACATTTGTTGTGATGCTAGCACAGTCTTGCTCTTGGGGTTGCACTGGAAATCAGGGGCAGATTGTGGAGGATGATGAGTTGGATGCAGTTGTCAAGGGGTTGAACCTAGCTCTCAAGTGGGATTTGAGAAATGTTGAAATCATGACTGATTCTATTACTATCCTCCGGTGGTTGAAGAGTGCACTCCATGATAAGGGTAGGGTGAAATTAACTGGTATGTCAGAGATGTCGATCAGATATAAGTTATCTATTCTGCAAGACATGATGCTGAAGATGGATGGCGACTTGTCTGTAACCTTTGTTCCCTCAGAGACGAACAAGGCAGATATCCTTACGAGAGTACCCAAGGATTGGCTGGGGGAAGCAAGAGTTGCAGTTACACTTGATGTTGACATTGAAGGGTTACACTCACAACACCATTTTGGTGTGGAGCGAACTTTGTACTTAGCCAGGCTGCTCAATCCCACAATAGAGAAAAAGAGGGTGGAGTGTGTTGTGAGTGTGTGTAGGAAATGCAAAGTTATAGATCCTACACCAGTGACACATGTATCTGGGGAGTTAGGAGTTGATGGCTCATGGAGCTAGCTCACGCTGGATGTGACACATTACCAGGGTAAAGCATTTTTTACTGTCATGAACTGTGGACTGAGTAGGTTTGCAATATGGCGGTAGGCGCAGTCTGAAAATGTTGGGGAAATCTGCCAATAGTTGGAGCAGATATTCCAGGAAAGAGGACCTCCTGATGAAGTTTTATCTGACAATAGCAGGGGCTTTAGATGTGTCCAGCTTGTTAATGTCTGCAGGGAGTAAAATGTGACCCAGAGGTTTTGAGCAGACTACCAGCCATCGGGAAATGGGATTGCTGAGCGGATGCATCATACAATAAAGAGCATGACAGCAAGGTCAGGGAAGAGTCCGCTGCAGATGGTGTTTTAGTACAACCTGGCCACAAAAGAGGGTGTGAATGGAGAGACTGCGCCTGCTTCTATGCTCTTGAGATATCAGTGGAGACATCGAGAATGCATTTGGGAGGTGCAGTGAGATCAGTTTCAGAATGAGTTCACAGTGGGAGACACGGTAGTGGTAAAGCCAGTGTACCTCTCAGTGGACAGATGGTGTGGTGACTGATGTGATGTCAGAAAACACGGTAGAAGTTGATGGCATTCCGCATCATGTACTTGACATCCGACGAATTTTTCTCAATGAAACATCATCTGATGGGGAGGATGGTGATTTTGATGAGGATGATGGCTTTGATGATGTGCAGGATGTGGCTCAGAGAGAACAGGTTCCAATTGACAGTTGATCCGAGGTGGTTGGAGCGAGTCAGGTGACCCCTATCTGGCTTTGCCATTACGAGCAGTGATGATAAGATTACAGGTGTGTGTGGAGCCATGTTGTAGGAGTGAAAGGAGGAGGAGCAAGATGGTTGTGCGGAGGAATACAGTGTGTGTGTGTGTGTGTGTGTGTGTGTGTGTGTGTGTGTGTGTGTGTGTGTGTGTGTACAAGTTTGGTGGGCAAGTGGTTAGAGGCGAGTTCAGTTTGTGGGTGGTGCTGGTGATGCACGCAGTTGTTTTGTTTTACTACACATTTGTGTTACTAGTGTTGTCTTCGCTGCTGTTCCCTGCTATGTTTGTAGTTGTTTTTGTCCTTGTTCAATTTACTAATTTTGAAATGCAGTTGATTGAATTTCAGAGTAGCTCAATTTGGAAACAAAAATTGTTGACCTTAGAGTTGACTTGGAAAATATTGTAAAGGAGCACTTAGAGATGGGAGTAACAGGGAGAAATGCAGAAAATGAAGTATAAGGATTTGGAATATTATTCCAGAAAATTATTTCTGTTTAAAAAACTTGTAACAGCATTTGTCTATATAAGCTTGTGAATCTTTGTTCTCAGTGATGAACTTTGTTAATCACATAACAGGAGTAGCTTGATGGATGAAACTAGTAGTGCATGAATATTTCTTGAGGTTACTAAATATAAACCCGATATAAAATCTTTGACATCCGTGATGCAGCAGCAGAAATCCCAATGATAATATATAAAAAGAGTCAACAAGTTTTCAGTCTCTAGTTTTATCTGACATTTTCTTTTGAAAGTGATTGTTTAAATGTAGTTTTGAAGGTAAATAAATATATTTTCTTTTTTATAATATATCAATTTTAAGGGATTTAAAATAAGCAAAAGATTATCTGTAATAACCTTTTACTGTGTTTTATGTAGTCATATAAATGTATAACTGGGAAAAAATAATGACTGATTAATAAAAAAAAAGTGTTAATTTTTTGTGTTGATGCTAATAAGTGTCTTTAAATTGTGTGAATATGTATGGCAGTTACAGTTATACTTATAGGCTAATAAAAAATATCTACAAAAAGAACCTTTTTGTCAAAGCCTGTCATTTTTTTCATTCAGTCAGTTTTACATAATTTACATAATCACTTACCTTTTTACCTAATTTACATAATCACTTACAATACTGTGTCTTTACTACTCTTGGGTGATTTTTTATTATGTAAGAAAAGTTCTATAAATGCTTAAGAGATATCAAATTATATATTCTCAAATAATTTGGTTGGTTCTTCAAATGCTTAAGAGATATCAAATTATATGTTCTCAAATAATTTTGGTTGGCACATGAAAAAACTGTGTTAGAGATTTAGCCAAAATTGGCTAAATCTCTAACACAGTTTTTTCATGTGCCAACCAAAATTATTTGAGAACATATAATTTGATATCTCTTAAGCATTTGAAGAACCAACTAAATTATTTGAGAATATATAATTTGATATCTCTTAAGCATGTTTCATTTTTGCAACTAGGGCAGCAAATTTCACAGCAAGAACAATTTTAACATGCAACTGAGGATGTCAAAAAGCTCAAGTTTTACAATGAAAGTCTCTTTGACATGTAGCTGTCCTCTCCCAAGTGATATGTTTTTGGCCTGCTTCTAGTTAGCTCTCTTGGATCTTGTTTAACCCTTTCGCTGTGTGTGATGTATCTGAATCATTATTGAAAACTCTCACCAGTGACGTGTGATGGCGTGGAGTCATCATATATTTAAATGCTTCAAGTTATATTCCATTATCGAGTAGCATTTTTATTTCATAATTGTGGCAACCTTAGATGTAAAGTATATGGCAACTTTTCAAGGCTCATTACCCAAAAGACTTTGTAATTAGAGATATATCTCAAGGCCCTTCAAAATGATGAAGAGGAAAGTTACAGTGAGCGAAATCAAAAAAGTTATACAGAAAGATAACTCTTCTGATGAAAATGGTGATTGTGATCTGGAAATATTCAGTGACAGTGATGATGATAATTTTACTGAAGATGTTATAAACATTGAAAATACTGCCCTGGGTGATTTTAGTGGACAAAATGCTGTGCTTTCCATTTATGAAGAAATGGACACTACCAGTTGTGAACAGCCAGCTCAAAATAAAAAAAAATACAGCATAAATGACCAATTTTTTATTCAATTGGAAGAATCTTGGTGAGAGTGATGGTGAATTTTGAATCTGAGACTAATAAGATGTATGATGTATTTTGTGAGGTATTTCGGAATTTATGGTAACCCAAACAAATGACTTTGTAGAAAAATCATTTGATATAACAACTGATCTACCTGAAAATTCATGTTATAAACAGTGGTACCCTACGACAATAGTAGAAATGAGAAAATTGTACTCTGCTTTAAAATGTATCATACTCAACTCAATTATTAAAGGTAAAGTTTGATATCTTATTATTTTCCTTATGAAAAGGTTGTATTTTATTCTATCAATGAACAAACACTACCTGTTTTAAATATATTGATGGTGCATTTATGCCTCAACTGAAATAGTAAAACTTTGTGCCATGGTTTCAGCACAATTTTGCACATGCATTTCCGTCACTGTCATTCAGTTTGTGTTGGCAGCGAATGGGTTAAGATTGTGACTTGTGAATTTATAATGGAGGTTACAAAAGAACTGTTTGCTCATTATCAATTTTCAAGCACTTTAGGGTAAATGTCCTTTGCAAGACTGGCTGCTGGGTAGTTTCTCACATCATCACTACTATGTTTTCTGAGCAATAGTCCATATTTATAAATATCAGGCAGAGTTGGGAGTTCAGAGGGCAACAACTCTACCATTTCCAATTAAGTTGCTCATATGTGTGAATGTTCCTATTCTTGTCCTAATTTTAAAAGCCATTGTAGGTCAATTCCCATTGGTTAGGATGGTAACAGTGACAGCCAAATAGTCTTCAGCACACTGATAAATATGTTTCAACCTGTGAAATAAGAAAAAAACAACAACAAACAGTGAATTAGATATAATTATTAATATAATAATTGTCATCTAATTCCAAGTAGCTTATTACCATGCAAAACTAAATTATATTAAAATAAGAATATCTTATGAATTCATAAGTCATGCTGCAATGTTTTAGCACCCCTCATTTATGGAACTTGAGTTAAAAAAAAATTGGCACACCCTATTGCTTCAACAACCACCACAACCCTTTAGTATCAAGGCCAGGGGCATCAAGTCATTCCCTGGTCTCCAAACTGGGTCCAAAGAGCCCAGTAGGGCATAAATGAGTAAAAGCATTATAATTATAGAATATAGAAATGTACACATAATACAAAAGGGAGATGATGGTCCCATGGAAATCCTTTACCTTTTTGAATCATAACCAAAGACATTGGCAATTTAAGGCATTATATTATTATCATAACAAAAGAGAAGGTTCCTAACCATGCATAAGTGCTCTCATATTTAGTTGCCTTCTTCGATGTCCAGCCGAAATGACAGTAGGGGTATTTTTTGCTCCCCTACCAGACCAAAGTTCCACAATATTATTTCATTAGATATGGTAGAAAAAAACTATCGAAATGACTAATTCTCATTATTTGTTTCTATCTTGCACCAACACTAGCTCACCAGTTCAATATACACACATGAACTCATTCATCAAGTGTAAGCATTCGGGATGTCTACCTGTAATCCAACGACATAGAGGCACCTTCAACTTACCGATGTGTGGCCATCTCTGCCAAATAAATATCTTGGTTGCCTGATTTGGAGCTAGTCACCATTCCAAAGAGGGCTGTGAGAGTTTCTGGACTTAGAACACAAGGCATGAAGCCCCCAGTCATGATCCCAAGGGGCACCCACCCTGATGTGACTTCCCGCCTAACCTTTAACTCGAGTTCAACCACACAGGAGGATTCGTCATCTTGAAACACCTTAAAAAAAAGTAAAAAATTATCAGGTATGGTCAACAAAATCAGCAGATCCACTGCAGAGAATAATGAAGAGTCACTGATATTGTGGAAGATACTAATGATACTGTGTTTTGAGGCATTTATGCTTTTGAACTCACATAATTTCTGCATAGTGACTTTTTAGCAATTTGCTAAGGTAGTGTCTGTACATACATCAAAATTCTATTATCTTTAAAAATCAAATCTTCATTAGTGAGTGAAATGTTTATGGTAAAGCAAAACAAATATCAAAACTAATGACCTAAAACACATGATCCTATTATTAGGGATACATTCCAGTTACCTTTGTGACGGTATCTTCTTCCTTGATGGGAAACAACTCAACTAAGTTTGTCATACACCAAAAGGTCCCTTTGCCTAAAAACTTGAGAAATTTACCAATCTTTTTGTCAGAACTTATTTTCAAAACAGTCCAGCTTTTTAAAGCCTGAAAAATGAGCACATTCATTATCAGATTTTTCATATTTTATAATTATTAATATAACATTTTATGAAGTTATGCATTTAAAAATAAAAAAAGCTCACCCTCTCTGAGACAACAAAATCTAAATTCATTTCTGTAACATTGTGTTCAGAAATTGCAGAACCTGAGTGAAAAAAAGTAAAATTGGCCAGCCTTTGATTCTGAAAATAAAGAGTATAATTACTTATTAAAATACAACTACTTTACATCAAGAAACACATTTAATAAACTTTGGCCTTTTAGTCATGAAGATTAAGGTAACACCTGTCCCCACTCCTACACCCCCAGAAAAATTCTAGCCATTAAAAATTAAAAAACAATGGGAGCATTTCGGCTATTTTTTGAAAAGAAGATTGTGCAGGTGAAATTAAAAGTGAAAATGTGTGAAAGATACATTGCCCTGGAACCAAAATAAGAACCTATTTGGAACAAGGATCAAAAGGTTCCACAACTCTAGCTAACCCTTTCCACATTTCACAAATAAGAGAGAGTCAATGTCTCAGGGGCTAAAGTTGCAGGATACTCAGCATTTAATGTACAGAAACGTGCAAGAATTAATAGATACTCAGTTAATTACTGAAATTCCCTTATTTTAAAATTTAAAAAATGAAAGTACAATATTAAAACTTTGAGGACTACCCTTTAGTGGCTTTTAGAGTGGCAACTAAGCTAGGCAGAGAGTTAATAAGTCATAATATTAAGGCTTATGGTATTTCCAACTATGTTGTATGCATGATATTGAACAATTCTGACTATATTCATTTTTTTTTTTTTCTCTAGTCTTGTCTAGAATATTCCTCAAACATGTTTTGGGGGTTCATGTCAGGCGGCTGACTTGGCCAAGGAAATCATTTGATGCCTCTTTGGTCATCTAATTCTTTAGTCTTTTTACAATATGATAGGCAACCCCATTTTCCATGAATAAACAACTTTCTTTTTCAGGTCAACCATTTGAAAACATTGGTAGATGCCCCATGTTTCACCACTGGTTTTAACTTGTTTATGTTAAAAATTATGCTCTGCCAAAATTACAAGGTTTGTAGCTGATTTTTTCAGTAAACTCATTCCTCTTTTTAATATGGGCATATTTAAAAAGGGCTTCTGCATAGATGCACATCCATAATATCAAAGAGAGCAGGTAATTTATTGTTGTTCTTGAGATGATATGGAATTTTTCTGCTGTTCTCCTTGCATCTTTGAGCAACACAACAACATCTTTTACCAGGTCATGACTAATCAGAATAAAAACATTTTATCATAAAGTGACTGCCTATTTACTTCTTGCAGGTTTCTTATTATAATTTCTTTCCATGGAAGGTCATATGCATATGTGATGAACATATGATATCCATCTACAAGTTCAATTATATGACAGAAGCAGCCAGAAAAATAGACATGATTGATTTGTGACACTATCAATGCTTTTCAACAAATAAAGTAACACCATAAATTCCATTTAAATTATGAAAGAAATGACTGAGGGTTACAAAGAGTGGAAGGATGAATAGTTACCAGAAAAAGAAACTGATGACAGTTATTTTAAAGTAATACATAATTAGTTTATTTGGACCAAAGTCCATTAGAGGGTGACCCAAATATAATTTCATCAGTCAGATCCACTAAATACTTAAAAAATTAACACAACTGATTAAGTGGAAGCTGATGTTTAGGGCTAATGTTTAATTTAGGTCACACCTGGATGAAACAAATTTTAATTTCCCACCTTCAGCAAAGTCAATTGGGTTTTTATGTATAAATATAAAAGTAGACACAAAGATTTTTTTGCTATCCTTCATTATTTAATATTAAAAAGAAATGCTGAAACAATGGGGAAATCTCTAGTGAGGGTTTTGAAAAGAAGTTCATAATGCCTCAATTTTCAAGGATGGTCATAGAATTAAATATGCCACCAAAATTTTTCTACTATTATTCATCCAAATTAAGTTTTCAAGTCCCTGGATCCATATTGAATTCAAATTCAGACGTTTCTGATAGCTGGAAATGTTCACTCTCATGGTGATGACACTTGCAAAAATCAAAACATCTTTCATCTTAACACCCTTGGACCTCATTTTTTTTTCAGGCCGTGTTTGCTCAACTCACCTCCTTTGCATACCGATTTACATTCGCCAATGAATCTCACCTTTCTTTTATCCTGGAGGTTATAATAAACTTTACCACACCTATTATTTATTGCTGAGATTTGTGATTGCATTCTTTGGCATCAAAAATAGTTCTAAACTATACCTATCATTATTTACTCAGTGAATTGAAATGCCCTTGAGAGTAACCTTTTTCTTTATGAAAAAAAAATCAAAACCATTTCTTTTGATATAAAAAACAATAAATAAAATCAAGAACTTACCTCTTGTTTTAACTTTGCTCTGAGAGGTCCACTTGGAAAATGTCCCTCAATTTTCACCTATTTGAAAAAACAAAATAGAAGGATGTAAGAAGCAATGAACAAAATAATTAAGCATGATAAATTCCTTTCCTGTACAAGAGTTTTTGTCCTGCAAATAGTCACATAGTACACAAACTTAGCAAAACAGGTAGATCAATATAAAACATTAATGAGAAAACTCACAAATATGAGATCTCCAGCAAGAAACCAGACACAGTTTTGACAGTGAGAGATTGTACTACAAAATTAAACATTGACAAAAAAGCAAGTGTAAGGGTTTAAAAGCAAAAAGTGAAAGGAGAAAAATAAGCATAACACACTCAACTGGCAATGCCTTAAATTATTTTCAACTTCAAGTTTTGAGAAGTTTGAAAGGGAAAGCCATCTGAACAAAAATCAAAGCCAACTGTGAGATGAGGACACTAAAATACAAGATCTGGAGAATTACTCACCGCTTTCACGATTGCACAAATTACCGGTACTAGCCAGAAGCAACTTTTCCTCCAAAGGAGGACATGACAAAGCAAAAGAGATCAACAAATGCAAAAGTTAATAGGCATCTCAACTTTATGAAAAAATAACAATGAAGTAACACTCAATCAACAACCATATTACACAAAAGATTAAATGATTTTTTATAGATTCACTAAGACAAGCATTGATTTCAATACTATACTGATACTAATTTTATTTTAATCATTAGAATTACCTATATTTACTCATTTGATTCATTTTTCTATAGTAAATTTTTAACAATGCATGATTTTTACTCATTGATGAGCTGCATTAATTTTGTTCCATGTTTAAGCATTTTTATTCCATATTTAAGAGCTTCTTGACACAGTGAACATTGAGAGCCTCACAATCCAAGCAGTCATGATATAGACAAAGTAAAATAATAAAAAGAATAAACAAGCGCTTTCACTTAATTATCATAGTTTGCTCACTTAAGTTTTAAAAAAATAAATTATTTAAATTAAAAATGAAGAATAAATCATCACACTTACCACTAACAAAAAGTGCTGGTAGTGTACTTCAATGCCACTAAAATTACCCTCTTCATCCCAACCCTTTGTGCAATAGGGTGTTTAAATACTGTACCATCTCATCTAGCCAAAGCTCATTTTCATGGGAGGAGACTCAAGCACCTCTCCTCAAAAATGAGTAGCTATGCTCATCTATTACACACACATTGCATTAATCCCTCTCTCAGCTAATCCATGTTTTGTGTGGTCTTCAAACCTTTAGAACAGCAGCACACTCATCTTATATTCACAAGTCTATCCTTATGATCACCTTTGAGTATATGCCACCTCAAAACATTCTCAGAAAAAATTCATTCACATCTTTCTTCATACCTCTTACCCATTCATTTGAATATCTACCCTATTTCATGCAGTATCTGTCTCACATTGTCCATTTACAATGTTAATACTATCAATCTTTCCTTTTTCTTCCACACCATAGGTTTACTACAATAAATACACCAATGTTGAAACCAGTATAATATCATACAACTTCCTGGTCTATTCCACATGCAAACATTCAGCTTTCACTAATGATCTAATTGGCCCTAAAACCTTCTGAATTGATTATCTCACTCTGTTCATCCATAATAGCATCATAAAACTTATGATACCATAGACTTGCAATATCATCCCCAACAATCTTCACCACTGAACACCATCAATTTGCACTTTCAGCCTCCTCCTCACACATACCTTGACAAATGTATGGGATATGTGGCAAAGTTTTGAATTGGATAGCTGAATGGCTGAAAGACAGGAAACAGAGAGGTACTGAATGGGGTGAGGTCACAATGGAGGGACATTATCAGTGGCGTACCTCAGGGATCAGTTCTATGCCCTTTATTATTCATAGTTTATATAAATGATCTTGGGGAAGTTGTAAATAGCAAAGTGTCAATTTTTGCTGAGGACACTAAATTGGCAGCTGTAGTCAAAGAAGTTGAGGGTAGCTTTAAAGTGCAGAGTGACTTAAATAAGTTATTAGCTTGGCTCACAAGTGGTAGATAACTTTTAACCTTAAAAAAATACAAAGTTATTAAAATGGGGAGGGATAATAGGCAATTTAGCTAGGAAAAGGATGGGCATTGGCTGAATGCCATTGAGGATGAGAAGGACTTAAGCATAGTAGTTGATAGGTCACTGAAGTTTTCAAAGGAGTATATCGAAGAAAAAAATAGAGCAAATAGATGCTAGGATAGATTACAAGGAATATTAGTTAAAAGAGTAAAGAGGTTATCCTTAAATAATACAACTCGTATGTCAGACCACATTTATAATACTGTATACAAGCATGGTCACCACATTTTAGACATAACAACATGAGAGTCAGTACAAAGGAGGGCAACAAAAATAATACCTTTCCTGAAGCACCTTGAATATGAAGAGAGACTGAAGATACTAAATATGTTCTCATTTGAGAGAAGATGTGTGAGGGTGTAGTAGTTTGGTTGTCCGCCTCCCCTCCCCTATGTCTAATCTCTTTCTTCTTTTGCAGAATGTGTGTGTGGATGGTGTGATCACCATCTTTGCTTTGTGTGGGGGGACTCGATGGATCTCTATCGTGCTCCCCCATTCATCTCTGTTTTGTTTTTAGGCAGATTCTTTCAGCTAATATTTTTGTTTAGTAATAGTTTGGAAGTCATTAGTTGTGACTGAAAAGGAAGAGCCGCTTAGACGGAAGATAGGTGAGTGAAGATTGTGTGAGAGTGGATATGGGTGAATGAGTTAAGAGTAAAGATGTTTGAGTGTGGCAGTGAATAGGTGACTGAATGTGCCTTCTCTTTTCTAGTTCTGTGGTACCGATTGTCGCCGACATCTGGCTTTCGGAGACGGCTGAAGCCAATCCTGACGCTCGCAAGTGAGCCTACCTTTTGGGGTGATTTTCTAAGGTGTGGACCTTGGAGAGCACCTCCCAGTCTCCAGGGAGTAGTTGGAGCAGCGCCCCACTGACTGTGACCCAGCAATTGGGACCAAGAAGCATCCCGGGTACCCAAAATCCTTGGCTTTGTCGAGTCCCGGGCCACTCAGAATCCCGCAGAAAGTGAGCCATCTCCCACTTTCTCCAACACGTCTCACTCCATTAGTTAGTTAAGGGTGTACCCATCTTTCGTGATATCTTGGTTGTACTATTCGTTTGCATGGCCAAGATCTTATGTAAGGCCTTTTGTAAATATATACATGTGGTGGTTGGCCAGAGTATTGTAAGGCCAACTGTATATATATATATATATATATATATATATATATATATATATATATATATATATATATATATATATATATATATATATATATATATATAGATATATATATATATATATATATATATATATATATATATATTGTATTTTGGTTTAGGTTGAAGGTTGTATAATATTTCGGGTTGATTATTTTGGATTATATTATTTTGCTATAATTACCGTTTCTAAATTAAATTTAGAAAATACTCTGTCCTTGAACAACCGAGCGGACCTTGTCAGGGTGGCGGGAATTTTGGGCTGGGGACGCGCGTGCCCAACACCACAAGGGGAGATAAGATGAGCTTTTTAAAATCTGTTCAGGGATGGATAAGTTGGATTTTAGCAAGTTATTTGAGTTGAAAGGTAGTAATAGGACTAGGGGTCACCACTTAAAAATTAAAAAAACAGAGGTGCAGGTTAGATGTTAGAAAATATTTTTTCTCCAACAGAGTGGTAAATTAATGGAATAGTTTGCCACCTGAGACAGTAGACAGACAAAACTTGAATGTTTTCAAATGAAGATTAGATGATTATATGGGGAGGGGGGGGTAACTTCCTTTGGGGAGGATGGGGGTTATGCTGGACTCATTCCTGTGGATGCAGTTTTCTTTTATCATCATCACTAACTGTATAATTTAAGAAGGGGAGTTTTTTTAGTATTTGAATAATAATTTCATCTTAGTTTGGTTATAACTTATGTTTTTTTATCAGTTATTTCTAATAATTCTTTTATAATATCAAAAGACAAAATGGTGAAGTTCAGAAATAAAATAAGTATCAAAATTTTGTGAATTTTTTAAAACCTAAAGAATTACAAATGGTAAAGTTCAGAAAATTTATTTTTATATATCTTCTTCTCTATAACTATATTTTAGCAACGTAGTATTTTGAAAGGGGGCAAATTTAGTTTAGAGTTCCTTTTTAAAATTATTATAATTTGCAAAGTTCAGAAAATATATAAAAATTTAACCATGGCTGCTTTTTTTTAATTTTAAATTTGAATCTTATTAACGAAGTGCAAGCTTCCCCCTTAGGGGGAGAGTGGCGAAGCCATTGCCTGGTCTTTGTATATTATGGGTGATTTGGATTTTGACTATCCTTGATGATGCTTTTTGTTTTTGATGTATTCCTGTGGATTGTTTAAATTGTATATTGTAGATGCATGATCTGACACAATCCTATGGATGTATTTTGTGGATGGGTTTTGACAGATGCGGATGACCTTTGATAGGCCTTTGTGGCTTTTGTCATCAATGAAATTATGTTAAATAATCAACATTTCAAAATAACACTGTCAGCCCCTAGCCCAAGGTCAAGCACATGCAGCAACATAGACCACACTTTATCCTCAATATTCTCAACCTACCTAGAACCCACCCTACACACTGGCTCATACTTCTATCATCATACTATCTATAACAGCCACAGTAAGAGACACCTTTGCTGCATACCCCAAAGTATATAAAACCATTCAGCCTGACTATCTTTCATAATAATATATCATTTACTATATAAAAAAATTAAGCACCATCCAACAGTTTACCACTTACTCCATACAATTCCTTCTCAAAAGAATCATAAGCTTTCTCCAGATCCACTATCCCATGTGGATCTTCCCATTACAGTAAGCATAGACAACCTCAATGCAACAGCATCAAAAGGATTCTATGGTAAAAAACCACCCATCACCCAACTCTGCATCCTTTTGTCATGGAGAAAAGCATTATGCAAACAGATACACAAAATATGGCATCTCAGCCACTATAGATACCAAGTTAATAGTGCACAACCTACATTGCACTAATGAAGACCTGAAGAATTAGACATTCTCATATCACTAGGAATACTTACACACATCTAGGTTCTGCAAATGATAATTTAATTCACTCAATCATGCATGTAATCAATCCATAATTCAACCTGAGAGTCTACAATAACAGTACTTGAATTCTACCTTGCTAACTGACATGGTTGACAATCTGTAAAGCATTAATCTTTATGAAGTCGAGTCATCCTATAAGGGCAACTGACATTCTTATTTCAATCTATTCCATTTGTGCTTTGTATATTCAATTAACTTTTATAAGCAACCTCTAACCACTATTGCCATTCAATATTTTTCTAAAGGATATACTTATCATTACAAATCTAGTCATCATTCAGCATGATACACTCAACATATACTTTATACACTTTTTATCTTATGCTTTCTCAGCCAGCTGCTTCAACCCTAACACTTGATCCACACAGCTCCTACACACTCCTACCTAGCTCATATCTTACCATTATTCCTGTTCTCCTTCTTACATAATCAATCAGAATTTTTATATATATAATTAACCAACACAAACTTATTCCCCTATAATTCTTGCATATACTTTTTTTCCCTTTCTCCTATCATAACATTCTACTACTCCTTAGGCACCGATTCACTTTTGAGGGCTTTGTAACCCATCCACTAGATTCATTCCATTATACAATCCCTCATTTTTTAGCCACCTCAGATACCTTTCTCCATTTTTCAGACCTTTCCCAGGACTAAAAAACCTCTTACGCAGTCATCAGTTATAACATAACATAACATAATTTCACGGATGACAAAAGCCACAAGGGCCTATCAAAGGTCATCTGCCTCCGTCAAAACCCACCCACAAAAAGCACCATCACCAGGGAAAGACAAAATCAAAGTCCCCCACAATATAATATAACAGATGACAAAAGCCACAAGGGCTCATCATAGGTCATCCGAGTCAAACGGCCTCTTTTTTAAGGCATCCAAACTCCCAGGAAAACTACATCCAGAGGATTGCATCCAGAAACAAGGGTATCACCAATCAAGGCTTGTCAAGAACTAAATCATGCAGCTATAGATATATACAAACAATATTAATATATACAAAACTTAGGAACCATCACAACCTTCCCTCCCCATAAACTCATCCAACCTACTCTTAAATACATTTAAATTTAGACTACCTACTACCCTCCGCGGTAATTTGTTCCAGAAGTCTACCACTCTATTGGTGAAAAAATATTTTCTTAAATCCAACCTACACCCTTGCTTTTTAATTTTCAAGTGGTGACCTCTAGTCTGATTTCCATCCTCTAACTCAAAAAACTTGCTAACATCCAATTTATCTATCCCAGAAAATTTTTTAAAGAGCTCAATCATATCCCCTCTCACACACCTCCTTTCGAACGAGAACATATTTAATACCATCAGTCTATCTATATATTCAAGGTGCCTCAGGGAAGGAATAATCTTTGTTGCCCTCCGTTGCACTGACTCAAGAAGGTTAATATCGCGTCTAAAATGTGGGGACCATGCCTGTATACAGTACTCTAGATGAGGCCTAACATAAGAGTTATAGAGTTTAAGAATAACCTCCTTACTTTTGTAACTGACATTCCAGATACACAGGTTGACAGAATGGATTTCCTTACTAAGTCATACTAGTCATCAAGACTGCCATTCTCTGAAGATGATCTTTCATGAGACAGACCCAGAGACAACCACAAGACCTTTAGTTGGCCTGGATGCCAAAGAGCAGTAAAGTCCAGAAAACATAAGCAGCCAGCTTTATGAACACAAGAATGGCCAAAGGAAGGCAGTCAGCAGATGACATGCAGGGAAGGGGTTATAGGGGCAAAATCGATCTTCCTATAAATCATGCACCAACACCCGACTCCTCAGCATGACTGGAATGAAAGGACCTGGTGCGCTAAAATATACGTGCTCCACATGCCAAAAAGACAAGTGGTGCGTAGATTTCCTGGAGGGGTGTTTCTCAAAATGTCACCCTGGAAGTACATGCATGGACTGCATCCTAAGGGCAGAAATGCAGGAGCTTAAAGAAATGTTTAAATCTTCTGAGGAAAAATCATGACGGCTGGAAGAAAAGGTGAAGATCCTTGAATCTGAGCATGCGAGTCAAATCCATCGTCTCAAAGCCAGTATTGTAAAGATGACAGCCACCAAGAGAGAGCAACAGGAAACTCCCAATGATGCGGGCGGCTCCTCTGTTCAGCCCTCAAGCACCGCGTTAACAGAGACAGGCCAGCCATCCGATGTCCCAGAGCCAGCTGCTGCAGGGGTTACTCAGGGCATCAAAAAGAAGAAAAGGAAAAGTAAGAAAGGAAAGACAGCAGAAACAGTAGATAAAACAGAAGAGAAAGTAAAAACGGAAGAAAAAACGAAGAAAAAGAAGAAAAAAAACAAAGAGAAGAATCGAAAGAGCCTCTACTGAAAGGGAAGCGTCTGTCCTCTGAAACCAAATGCGTGAGGGTCATCGTGATTGGTGACTCCCAAGCACGGGATCTACAACCCTTGCTAGTGGCCCGCCTTCGCACCAGTGTGAAGGCAAGCTGCCTTCCAGGAAGGGGGAACGGAGAAATAAGGGTAGAGGCTGAGAAAGCTCAGATCTGTGAGAGCTCAGTAGTTGCCCTGATGGCAAGCGGCAATGATCTCTACCTACAAGGAGGTAAAGTCGGCGCCAGCGAGAAGATTCTGACCACGGTTATGGGAGCAGTTGACGACTATGGGCTGAAAATCCGCAGACATGTCATGGTTGGGATACTCCCAAGACGAGGTCCATCCTACAATGCTCACGGGAGGAACGTCTCCATAAACCAACGCACGGTAGATCTTTGTACGGCAGAAGGATTCTTTTTTGTAGACCCGTACTGCACCTTTTATGGGAGAAACGACCTGTACAAAAGGGACGGAGTGCATCTTTCCTTTAAAGGAAAAGATGTACTCGCAAACATGATCCAGGATGTTGTGGAGGGGACCTAAAGAAGTGTCGCCAGTACACTCGTGTTACTCCAGGAACGACCTTTTCTGAGGTCACAAAGAGGGAAGTGACCCCGCCACAGAGAAACAAAGCGGGAAACGGAAGAGCATAGGGAGTCCTACAGTCGGGGACTCCCTCAAGGTTCTTCTGTTTAATGCGAGGTCTATCAGAAATAAGTTTCTTGAACTTTGTGGCCTCATAGCAACAGAAGAACCTGAGATGGTGGGCATAACGGAGTCGTGGATAAAAACCTTAAGCCGAGATTTTGAAGGTGAATTCACGATTCCCGGTTACCAGCTCTTTCTGAAAGATCGCCCAGACAGAGAGGGTGGCGGTGTGATGTTGTATGTCAAAGATACTCTCAACTCGACGGATTGCAACATCGTATCCGACCATGATACTAGGTGTTGACCTAGAGATAGGTCCTGCCAGATACAGGACCTTAGTGCTTGACAGACCCCCAGCCCAACTCTTTGAACAGGACAGGAGTCTGTACCAGCTGTTGGGCGAACTTGTAAAAGACAAGAGTGTGTATCGTCATGGGGGATTTCAACACACAAGTTGACTGGGAAGCCAGAGAACCCTATGGCGAGAACGCACTACTCCTAGATTTCGCGAACAACGAGTTCCTGACTCAATGGGTGAGAGAACCAACGAGAGGAGAAAATATCCTCGACTTGGTTTTCACCTCTGAGGATGACATCGTTGAGGACCTCTCTGTTGGCAAAGAGCTCGGTGGCAGTGACCACCGACTAATTAGATTTGTAGTCATAGTCCCCAAGGCAGAGCCTGCAACTAGCTAATCGGGGAAACTTGATTTGAGAAGAGCAGACTATGCAGGTCTACGTGCTGGACTGACTGAAGCGAGGCTAGAAGTGTGCGAGGCTGTTGAAGACTCGTGGAACAGTTTCAAAAGCACATTCATGAGTCTTCAATCGCATTTCATCCCTCTGAAATGTCCTTGTCGGTCTTCTGTTCAACCAAAGTGGTTTACTCGAGAAATCGGCCAACTGCTGAGGGAGGAAAGAAATGTGTACCGGCAATCGAAGATCTCGGGTGATTTTGACAAATAACGGAGGCTAGCCAGGATAGTGAAGCCCAGCATAAGGGCGGCTAAGCGGTCTGAGGAACTCCGAGTGGCGAAACTTTGTAAAGAGAATCCCAAGGAGTTCTTTGGATATGTAAACAGCCGTAAACCAATCCGTCGAACGATTGGCCCTTTGAGGAATGAGGAGGAGACATTAAAGCACTCAGCTGCAGAAAATGCTAGCCTCCTCAACGACTACTTCGCTTCAGTGTTTACTGAAGAGTGTGGTCCCATCCCCCAGCCAACGGATTCCTACTCAGGGCAAAGCTGGATGATATGGACTTCACCGAAGGAGAAATAGAAAAGAAGATCAGTGACCTAATGACAAATAAGTCACCTGGCCCAGATGGGTTTCTACCTAAAGTGTTGAAAGAAGTGCGCGATCAAGTGTCACGACACCTGAGTGCAATCTTCAACATGTCAATCCGGACTGAATGCGTTCCTAGAGACCGGCGTGAAGCAGAGATGACTCCTATCTTCAAGAAAGGAGACCGTAGCCAACCGTTGAACTACCGACTTATCAGTCTGACTTCGATAGTCAGTAAACTCATGGAAAGCATCATGGTGGACAAAATGACGTCGCATTTAGAGTCAAAGCGAGGCTGTCTGGCTTTGTTCTGGAAGGTTGTCTTGCAGGAAGCTCTTGATTCTCATTGTAAGATTGGGATATAATACTGATTTGGGTGTATAGTTTTTCTTGTATTTATTTAATACATCAATCACTGTGTAATAAATACATTAGTGATTAATACTTTTGGGGAAGATAACTGGCAGCAATCCTGAGCAAGAATTTTTTTGGGGTGAGTGTTAACTTTTTCCTTAGTAAATTTCTGAGAGTATGGCTGTTTGTATAGATGGTGAGAGCATGCCGTTTAAAAGTAGTGTGTATGTGGTGTGTGATGCATGTGGAGTTGAAAGGAGAGTGAATGTAACTGAATGCCGTGTGTGTTTTCTGGAAGGGGAGGTTAGGAGGTTGAGTGGGGAATGTAAGAGGTTGAATGATTTGGTGTTTGAGGTGAGAAGAGATGCAAGTGTGCGATTGAAGGGTGAGATTAGTGCTAAGAGGGTGGAAGATAGGGCTAGGACTGGGAACAGTGTGGAAGTTGTGAGTGATGATGAATGGTGGGTGAAAATGGATAGGATAGATAAGTTAGGACAGGTTAGGTGAGTGATGATGAATGGTGGGTGAAAATGGATAGGATAGATAAGTTAGGACAGGTTAGGTGTGTGAATGAGAGGGACATAGAACCTGTTAGGTTGACTAACAGATTCAATGTCCTGAGAGAGGAAGAGTGTGAAAGTGATTTGCCTGGTGTGATTGTGGATGAAAGCAGGATGGGTGGTAGTGTGACTGAGAGCAGGAGGGAGGGTAATGTTAGGCCAAGACAGAATAGGAGAATGACTGAGGTGCTAGTGATGGGTGACTCTCAGATTAGGTATTTAGATAGGAAGTTGAGTGATAGCAAGTGGAAGGGAATGAGAGTTTGTTTGCCGGGTGCTGGTGTAAGTGATGTTTGTGAGAGGTATGATAGGCTGGTTTCTGGGTGTGAGAGGGATGCAGTTGTGATTACGCATGTGGGAGTGAATGATGTAAAGAAGGTGGGTACATGTGAGTTACGTGAGCAGTATAAAAGGTTAGTTGAAAGGATGAGTAAAAGCAGGGTAAAAGGTGTTGTTTCTGGTGTGCTTCCGAGATTGGATGTGGGGGTAGAATGGTTGTCGCGTGCAATTGGTTTGAATGAATTTGTGAAAGGACTGTATGAGGAGTTAGGATTGGTGTTTGTAGATGTCTGGGGAGGGTTTTACGGGAATAGGAAGTTGTATGCGATGGATGGGCTCCATCTTAGTCGGGCAGGTGTTGAGGTTCTATGGGGGGAGCTGGATAGTGTGATTAGGTCCTTACGGGTGGGAAACTAGAAGCTGTTAGAGGTAAGGGAATAACAGTAATAGAGGGCAGGTGTAGGAAATGGAAGGGATGCAGAGATAGAGGAATAGCTAAGGGAGAGGGCATACTGATGCGTTATAGGGGGACTAATGCACAAGTGAATGAGCAGATAACTAGGAATAGAAAAGCACGATGCAATGAAGATGGGAATAATAAAAAAACCTTAAAAATATACTACACAAATGGTCGGAGTATAAGGAATAAGATAGATCTCTTAAGAGCGTTAGCGAGTGAAGAGAATTTTGATATAATTGCGATAACAGAGTCATGGCTTGATTTGGCAGGAAATCACTTTAAACCTGAGGTTGAGATTGAGGGCTTTAACATGTTCCATACAGATAGGAATAGGAAGAGAGGAGGAGGGGTTATTATTTATATTAAAGATAATCTCCAGTGTTGTGTAAACAGTACAATTAAATTAGATGATAACACAGAGTCATTATGGCTAAATGTAAAGGAAGGTAAAAACAAGCTTGTCATAGGATTATTATACAGACCACCAAATCTTAGTAAGGAAGCTTCAAATCTTCTGTTGCAGGAGATTGAACGGGCATGTAGAAGTAAGCATGTGTGTATAATGGGCGATTTTAATTACAGAAATATAGACTGGGAAGCTCTTGTGGGTGATCAGGAGGCTGAGGAATTTTTGAATGTTGTCCAAGATAATTTTCTGAGGCAGATTATTAACGAACCCACTAGAGGTAATAATATACTGGATTTAGTTCTGACAAATAGGGAAGAAGTTATTAAGGATACTGAGATTGGAGGAAATTTGGGTAATAGTGACCATTGTGAAATTAGATTCAAGATGAAATGGAATGGTATTGATAGTAGCATGAACAATGTTAAAATTCCTGACTTTAGAAGAGCAAATTATAATGGGCTAAGGACTTACCTGGAGGCAGTTGTACAGAAACCAGGCAATGAAATCAATTCAGGAATAGATTCAATGATATCAGTTAGTGGAGACAATAATCACCAGGAGGAAGAGATTACAATTGAAGAGGAGTATGAAAGAATAATTGAGCAATTAATTACAGGTCAGATAATTAACATTCCTTATAAGGAGATTAGGACTAAAAATAATGACCCAAAATGGATGACAGATAAAATTAAGCATTATATTGGTATTAAAAAGGGCATTTATAGGAAAATAAAAAATGGAGAGGATCACTTAAGGCAGAGATATAATGAACTAGCAAGAGATGTTAAAAAGTTAGTTAGAGTAGCAAGGAGAAATTATGAAATTAAAGTGGCAAATAGGGCAAAGGAAGATCCTAAAAGTTTTTATCAATTATACAAAACTAAGGTTAGAGATAAAATAGGCCCACTTATAGATTCCAATGGAGAATTAGTGAGTGATAGGGACTCAATGGCTGGAATGCTAAATGACTTCTTTCTCTCAGTATTTACACAGGAGGATACTCTAAATATACCCGAGGTGTCAATGATCTTTCGGGGTAATGATGAAGAGAAATTAAAGGATATCTTGATCACAAAGGAGATAGTGACAAAGGAAATTGATAAAATCAAAAGTAGTAAAGCACCCGGTCCTGATGAGGTCTTTCCTAGAATTTTGAAAGAATGTAAGGATGTGGTAAGTGAGCCCCTAGCATGCATCTTTAGAAAATCATTGGAGAGTGGCATTGTGCCAGTGGCATGGAAGAAAGCCAATGTGATACCTATATTTAAGAAAGGGGATAAAACAAATATGTCTAATTACAGGCCAGTAAGTTTGACATCAGTGGTAGGGAAAATGATGGAATCTATTATAGCAAGGAATATTAGGGATCACTTGGATAAGCATAAGTTGATAAAAGAATCACAGCATGGCTTTAGTAAGGGTAAATCCTGCCTGACTAATTTGCTGTCTTTTTATAGTAAGGTGTATTAAGCAGCAGATAAGGATGAAAACTATGATATTTTATACTTGGACTTTAGTAAGGCTTTCGATCGAGTGCCACACTTACGGCTTCTGAGCAAAGTTAAAGCACACGGGATCGATGGCAGTATATTTAGGTGGATTCAGTCATGGCTTGGTGACAGACAGCAAAGAGTTAGTATAGATGGAGTTAAATCTGAGTGGGGGTGTGTTAGCAGTGGAGTTCCGCAAGGATCTGTTTTGGGTCCCTTGCTATTCTTAATTTATATTAATGATCTTGACATAGGTATAAGTAGTGACCTGAGTAAATTTGCTGATGATACTAAGCTAGGTAAGGCCATTAGGGCTGATTCTGATGCTGTTGTAATGCAGGAGGAATTGACCATTCTGTCCAATTGGGCCGAGAAATGGCAAATGAAGTTTAACATAGACAAATGTAGTGTACTTAGTATAGGTAGAAATAATCCATTGAATAGTTATAAATTAAATGGGAGAATTTTAGGGAGGACCGATTGTGAGAGGGACTTGGGTATTTTGGTAAGTTCAGACCTTCGTCCTAGAAAGCAATGCCTAAATGCTAAGAATAAAGCTAATAGGATATTGGGATTCATTAGGAGGAGTGTAAGCAATAAGAGTGCTGAAGTCATTCTAAAACTGTATCTGGCGCTAGTTATGCCTCATCTAGACTATGCAGTACAATTTTGGTCACCATATTATAGGAAGGATATTGATTTGCTTGAGTCTGTGCAGAGAAGGATGACAAAGATGATTGGTGGGCTAAGGAACTTACCTTATGGTGAAAGGCTCAGAAAACTAAATCTACATACATTGGAAAGGAGAAGAGTGAGAGGGGAATTGATTGAAGTCTTCAAATGGGTAAAAGGATATAATAAAGGGGATCTGGGTAAGGTTCTTATACTTAGTGAACATGACAGGACACGTAGCAATGGGTTTAAGCTTGATAAGTATAGGTTTAGGAAGGAGATTGGGAGGAATTGGTTTACAAATCGTGTGGTAGATGAATGGAATAGGCTCACTAGACATGTGATAGAAGCCTCCTCTCTGGGTAGTTTTAAGAATAGATTAGATAAATATATGAATGAAGCTGCTAGATGGGACTGACTTTTTTATGTACATATGTATATATTTTTCTAAGGAGTGGGGAGATTATTTTGCGGTTGCATGAATGGACATAATCCTCTGGATGCATTTTATGTATATTGTAGATTAGATCTGACGAACTCCTGTAAAGGGTGACAATCTTGATGACTTTTCTCTGGTAAGAAATCTTTTGTGTGTTGACTGGAACAGGAGCTGCCAAGTGTAGGCCATGAATGGTCTTTTGCAGTCTCCTTCTTTTCTTATGTTCTTATGTTAAAGCTGCTACTGAGGAGTTCCACGCACGGCTTCCGAAGGCAAAGGTCATGCCTGACGAACCTTGTGGAATTCTTCCACTTCGTCTTCAGTGAGCACGATCGGGACAAAGCGGTGGATGTGGTCTACTTAGACTTTCAGAAAGCCTTTGATAAGGTACCACACCGCCGCCTTTGATAAGGTAGCACACCGCCGCCTTCTCCGGAAAGTGCGAGCGCTGGGCATAAACAGAAAAGTAGCCGGCTGGATAGAGAACTGGCTAAGTGGCAGACGGCAATGGGTGGTGCTGAATGGACAAGCTTCTGAGTGGGTGCCCGTTACTAGCGGGGTGCCTCAAGGTTCTGTCCTGGGACCATTACTATTCATCATCTACGTCAACGACATGGACGGTGACATGGTTGCCAAGATTTCTAAATTTGACGACGATACCAAGCTTGGTATGAACGTTGCAAAGGATGGAAATACTGCCCGCCTGCAGGAAGAAATTCGGAAGATTGGGGAGTGGTCGGGCACGTGGCAAATGCCTTTTAAGTGATGCATATCGGCCACCGAAATCCCCACTCTCAGTATATCCTTAAGGGCACTGCTATTGAATCCACCGACACTGAGAAGGACTTGGGTGTAACAATCACTAGTGACCTCAAGTTCTCGAAACAGTGCATTGAGGCGGAGAAAAAGGTCCAAAGGATGCTAGGCTACATAAAGCGCCAGTTTGGATATTGGAACAAGGAGATTGTACTGTGTTTGTACAACTCACTTGTCCGACCGCACATGGAGTATGGCGTACAATTTTGGAGTCCTTCATTTCGAAAGGACATTGCGAGATTGGAACGCGTGCAAGCCAGAGCAACCAAACTGATTCCCTCTATCAGACAAAAAAGTTATGAAGATAGATTAAGGGAATTAGATCTGTTCTTGTTGGAAACCTGTAGACTGCATGGTAAGCTCATCGAAGTTTTCAAAATACTTTGAGGGTTCGACAATGTTGACTACAGGGATATTTTCACACTTGCTGAGAGCAGAACAAGAAAGCATGGCTTTAAACTTGAACTGAAGCGTTACAACCGCGATCTGTGTGGAAAATTTTTCATGTACAGTATCTGCGGTAGTTGGAACTCACTTCCAGTGGAAGTTGTCAACAGTGAATCTGTCGACCAGTTCAAGTCAAGACTAGACAGGGTCTTGAAAAGTGGCCGTTTAAGGACAAAGCATTTGAGCAGAAATGTGCCCACTCAACTGCTAGTCCAGAGGTACCCTCTTTGAATGTACTGTAAGGTCTTCTAGGGTACTTTCTTTCCTTGTTACTCCTTGTTACTCAAGTCCTGGTCTCTTGCAGCCTGCAGGCATTAACCCTTTACAGTCTAGATAATCCATATGGGATACTTAAATGACGAAAGTTAGTTTTAATTTGTCTGCTAAATGAACTTCCTAGAAGGCTCAGGAAAGCGTTAACGGTTAGCTAAACTCCTCTTCTTTCGATTTTGACCAATCAGAAAGTGGCAGCAGCCATTTATGCTAAGCAGCGACCACGAACGTCTGTCTCGGTATACTTGCAGCAGCCAACCCGTCAAGATCACCCCAAGTTCCTCCTACACTTCATGCCCTACCTCCTTTAGTACTCATGGTAAGTTCATGGTGCTTTTACATGTTTCCCTTGAATAGTTTGTCTTCAATGTGTGATAGGTGTCATTGTCCTTGTGATTGTCTGTGATGGTTAAATAACCTCACAAAAAACAAGGTATCCCAAATGGGTTATCTTAGTCCAACTACAGAGAACCACGTTTCACCCATATGGGATACTTCAGACCAACTACAGGAAAGTACGCTTATCATAAATGGCATATAGCGGGCCCATAAACATGTCACATCTATAATTTCAAAAATGTTTTTGAAGGTTTATTTTGATATATTTAGTGATTTTTCGAACACCTTATATAATCTTTTGAGGTAGACAAAAGATTGGATGTGTCAGTGAACTATGTGGCCTCATTTTCTTCACTTTTTAATACTTCAATCAATCTTAAATGTCACTAAATCATGTTTAGTGCATAACTAATGCATTTTTTATTGTTAGATAACTATATATATGAAAAAACTCATAAAGTGGCACGTGAAGAAAGCAATAATATGAAAATTAACCCACAGGAAATTGAAAAGATGACTCCAAGCACTTTCAAACTATATTTGCAAGTTTATTTTCAAGGAATAGCATGAAAATGAAGACGACAACCTTATATAGGGTACAAAGATATGAAGGGAACGCCTATCACATAGTACAAACCAATGGAAAAAACACAAAAACAAGACAGAAAAATACCAAGAAAAAGAACAATAGGCAATTAATAACAGACATATGCATCCCTAAAACGATATACATACAACAACGCCATGTATATGAATGGAATATGGTGGGTGAATAAAACAAAAAATCCAAATATTTTAAAGGATTATCATTAGAGCGAAAACATTTAGGACTAAGAGTTAATCCACAGTCAAAACACACACACGTGGTGGGGAAGGAAATGCGAATGATATTACATTAATAAAGAGTGACAACAGGCTCTTTCCCAGGTTAGAGCTCAATTCAACCCAGTGATCGGGGCTTTCAAAGTTTTACTCAGTGTGGGAGAGAACAGCTCATCCAAGTACCAAAGGCTGGTAGATAAAAGGTTGAAGGGCTAGTTGTAGAATAAGAAAAAAATAAAGTAGCAATGAAAGAGAGTAAGGAGGAAGCACATCAACAACTTCTGCAGGCCCTGTCAGAGTTAAATTCAACACAGTCAAGGGAATTTCCTAATTAGCACTCACATCAGGAGGATGTGCAGCTTCTTCAAGTACCAAATGTAACAGGCTACAGGGAATCTCTTTCCTGCAGGGAAGAGATTCATAAAACTCTCATATGAAACCAGGTCCCCAAATCATGCGTCTTCACCCTGGATCTTAAAATCACAACTTAGTCCTCTTTGGAGATGGATTGCAAGAGGATATCAATACTACTATTATTAACATCCATAAGCAATTTTTAATTTACAAATTTGACAGATCACCTTATTAATGCTTAGTTAAATAATTCAAACTACCTTGATGATAGAAATGTGAAATTTGGACAAATGGGCAGCATTCAAAGCAGTCTTTGGGGCAGGGTTCAGATATGTGGCGGGAGGATCACCCCTGAACATGGCCCCGTTTCGTCGAAAGGTGGTACCAAAAGCAGCAAGCCACATATCACGGGTTGCTGCATCAGAAATATTCAACCTAAATGAAAAATGTCAGGAACATTCAAATATTAATTAGTGGTGGGATTAGGTTAAAATTAAAAATTGGCTAGCTCCATTACAGAGGTAGAGCTGTCTGAGACCGGTTCTAAAAATATCAAAGGAAAGAGAGGGGGGGCAGGCATACTAATCCCCTGCAAACTGTCAATGCAGGACTGTAGGGGGCATGGACTGGCAGGCCCTGCTATCCCTTGCCCCCCACCCCTAAAAAAATAACCATAATAATAAATAATAATATTAAATAATAAATAATAACATACTAATAATCATATAATACAGGATAATAAATAATAACAATACCCAATAATTATAATGCAAAATAATAATAAATTATAAATATAAAAATACTACTAAATAATAATAAATAATAAGAGGAATTATAATAATAATGCTAATAATATTAACTAATAATAAAAAGGTAAAGTAGTGCTGAGAGGGGGTGAAGGGAAAATACACCAACAGCTTTCCCAGGCCACATCAGAAAGTTCAAATCAACTTGCAGCTCCTCCAAGTACCAAGTGTATCAGCCTATGCACACCGACAACCATAACTCCCTGCAGGGTTATGATTTGATAAAAATATCCACTTACATTAGCCTCTCAAGCCTATACTGTAAACTATCACAAACAGATTACACAATATATTAAACTGTAATCAACAGACTCAATCATAAAAAACAATTGTCTTAATTTTTAAGGAATCAACTTACTTAGAATCCTGGGAACGATTGTTGACAGAATCATCATGGGGTAACAGTTGTCCAAGAAAGTTTGTTGTCATTTGTTTATATATTACAGGATGAAGCTATTGGATGAAAGAACATTAATTTTGTAGTCCTGGATACTTAAAAACTAATATGAGAAACATATAATGCAAGGATATATATAACAAGTAGATGAATTGCTCTTTAGAGAAGATTTGGGAAGATCTATTCACCTGATGAGCATGCCATATAATATCAATGTCATAACAAGGCACAAGAAACTTGTCTGGATGAGCTTTCTTGAGGGCAAGGAACTGTTTGTACCGATTAACTGATTTGCATAGAAATGCTTTGGAAGCATAATGCTCCAAGGATACCTGAGAAAAAGTAATAATGAGATACCAGAAACAATGAACATAAGACAGTTAAGAAAAATAAATAAATAACTAGGTATTAATTTAAAAAATAATAATACAATTGCAAACTAATGAGAGTCAAAAATCATAATTAACAATGGCTCCCAAACTAGTGTACAGAACCAGATGATATCGATATGGCTCTGCAGAAATCTTAATGTAGATTTTTTTTTTTAAACCATGAGGTAAGACTGATATAGACAATTTGTCTATGTAGTATAAAAGTGTAGACTCAAATTTGGCGAGTTTCAAAGTTGCTCGAGTCTGAAGAATGAAAGGAAGAAACCAGTCCTACCCCCAGTGCAGGAACATGCAACCTACAAAAAAACATTCAAATAAAGTGGAGGAGGCCAGGCTCATCTAAAAAGTCGTATAGTCCACAAGTCTGTGTGCACGAACCAGTCCTGAGTACAAGGGACAAGGGGTAGCTACCCCGCTCATCCCAGTACAAGGACAGGTAATGTGAGTGCCAAACAGTCTGGGGGAAAATATAGTCATAACGATAAGGGGCGAGCGCTGCAACGAATGGCTGTGCATCCCGCAAGTGTGTAAAATTCAGAGAGGATAGAAAGCAACCAGAAGCCATCGCAGCATTAGGGGGTAGGTCCATGGTAACAGTTGCAGCGCAATGGCATGTACCTTTAAGTTTCCCTCAACCATCTCCCATCTTCTTTGCCAGGCCACCCAGAGGGCTGCCTATATTCCTGTTATGTAATCAGTGTGAGGAAGAGAGAAACGCTGGTCTGGTCACCCAGTCCTCGCAGACTCTTTGGAGCCCTCAATCCCTGCAATTCCTACATGTCCAGGAACCCAGCAGAAGATAATCTCGACATCTGCCCGGTTCACAAAAACTGTGGCATCACGCATATCATGAACCAGGGGAGGCAGAAATTCCAATCCCCCCGAGAGCAATCAGGGCACTAAATGGGTTGCTATAAATCACAATCTCATCTCTGAACCAAGCATGTTACGTTATCTCCCACACCAAGTGGTTTATTGCAATCAGCTCAGCCGTGAACACAAACGCAGTGCCTGGCAGAGCCCGTCTGACTTGGGGTCATTCGTATATACTGGCACAGTTCCATCGTGACACTGAGTATACTTCAAAAAAGCAGAACGGAATACTCTGGGTACTGTAGAAGCTTTAGGAGCAGAGGCATGGCAACAAATAGTCAGAAGTGGTACTCTCCAAAGTTGCATCCTGGGCAAAATCAGGGCGCCATCAGCTCGAGAGACATACCGAGATCTCAAAGTGGTTTCCTAGCCCTAAACCCACAGTGACTGGCGTCTCTCGGCAACATAGGCACAGTCAAGATCAGATGCAGTAAGAGTTGTTGGTGACTGAGTGAGGCACCGGGCTCTTGCTTCAGCCAATTAATGCACTGTGCACAGCACAGAGTGAGTGGCATCTCCCCAGCATTGTCAAGTAGGCACTCAATGGGGGAAGTGCAGAAGGCACTAGTCACCAGGTGAAGATCAGTGTGGTGGACCAGGTCCACCTTCCGCAATACACGCTTGGCTGCGGATATATAAAAGTCGCATCCATAGTCAAGCTGTGAATGAACAAAGGATTGATAAAAAAGTAAGGTAGTAGCCCTATCAGCACACCATGCACTGAATGTCACAGAATGAAGAATATCCATGGCATGGGTACAAGAGTTCCTAAGGGTGAAAATAGGAGCCTTCCAGGTGAGGCATCAGTCAAATACAAAACCAAGGAAATTGTGAGAGTCCACCAGTTCCAGACAAACCCCATTTAGAAACAAGTCTGGGTCAGGGTGGAGACATGGATGGCGGCAGAAGTACACAACTTTTTGTCTTGACCAAGGAAAACCTAAGACTGCGAACTTCAGCATAGCAAAAGACACGATTCAATGCCTGTTGGTGTCAATGCTCCAGAGTTGGCATCTGGGCTGAACCAAAAAAGATCAAAAGGTCATCCAAGTAGAGTGTAGCGAGGAAATCTTCTGGAAGCACCAAGGTGATGCTGTTGATGCTCAGGCGCAAGGAGAGACTGAGGACACTTCCCTGCTCCATTGTGCCGGAGAGGACTTCCCCACCCATATGCAGAATCAACGATCTCACAAAAATTCAGATATAAGGATTGGGAGGCATCTCCTCACCCCCATTGTGTGGAGGGTTCCATGATACCGAATCGCCTTCTCCAGATCAAAAGACATAGTGCTGTCTAGGAAGGAAACCTCACAGACAGCATTTACCAGTCAAATCAGAAAAGGCTAATCTAAAACATTTACCAATTTTTCCATCAACTTACACACAGAGGAGGTTAGAGAGATTGGGCGCAAACTAGCCGGGGTAGAGTAATCTCTCCCCGGTTTGCAAGAAGTGAGCACAGTAGCCATTTGACAGGAGTCTGGGAAGATACCCTCTACCCAGATCTTGTTAAACAAATTTAACAGAAAGACCAGGCTTCATGTACCCGCTCCCTTCGGCAGATTGAAGAGGATCCGATATTTTTTTGTGCCAAAGAAGAGTCCCTAATTTGGAGAATTATTGTAGGCTGATGTGGCACTAAGATCTCTCAATTTTTTTTTTGTTGTTTTGTCATAGTCCAACAGCACTGTCTTGCAATTTATTTCAGTTTTTTTCAATTTATTTATATATATATATATATATATATATATATATATATATATATATATATTATGAAAATTAACCCACGGGAAAATGAAAAGATGAATCCAAGCACTTTCAAACTATATTTGCAAGTTCATTTTGAAAGAATAGCATGAAAATGGAGAAGACAACCTTATATAGGGTAAATGATACGAAGGGAACGCTCAACACATAGTACAAACCAATGGAAAAACACAATAACAAGACAGAAAAATACTAATAAAAAGAACAATAGGCAACTAATAACAGACATATGCATCCCTAAAATGATATACACACAATAACACTGTGTATATAAATAAACTGAATGTGGTGGGTGAAAAAACAAAAAACATTTTAAAGGATTACACAGGGAAACAATTTTAATCATATTTTCTGGTGACTTAGATTTACCTGCCAATTTTAATTGATTTTTTCATGCTGATTTCAAATATATAATCCACTTTCACCTACATGTATAGTTATTCTGTAATTTCTATTTTCTCGTTTCCCCAAAAACTGAAATGAAAGTTTTGACACAAGTGAATTATGAATGTGAGTGTTATGATTGAAGTGAAAGGATTGGGGTGTTTGGCTCTGATTGATTCATGATGTAAGAAGAAGAGTTTGATGTATCAAGTGTGTATGACAGCATGAAGGATCATGTGAATGTTGAAGAGTGTGGGGGAAGTTTGGTAGGTATTGGAAATTGGTATTGGTAGGTATCTGAAAGTCCCTGTGCTTGGAGCAGTTGATCTGACAGAATGCATGGGATGTAGATGAGTACCTCTGAGTTCTATATGATTGACAAAGTGAGTTCTGATTATGGAATGATTATTGGGTATGAGTTTCTGAAGGAGAATTGACTGGTTGTGCAGCCCAGAGACTCTTAAGATTGAGAGAAAGTTTGGTAAGAATGGATGTTGGGAATTGTATGTAGGTGATGATGGTAAGATGGAAGGATATGTGTTTAGTGGGAATGAAGTAATTGCGAAGGAAACTGTACGGTTTAATATGGAAGGTGCATCTGTAGTGAAAGTAGAATGGGATGATCGATTGGGGATTGATTTGGATAGTAGTGGTGTGTATATAGATGGAAAGAAAGCTGCATATAAGGTACGATGAGTGGCTTGTGTGTTTGCTGGATTGACGAATGTGACTGATCTCTTTGTATGTGTGCAAGTGTGTCCCAAATTGAAGAGCCATTCTAGATTGGGAGCAGTGCAGGCTGGTGATGTTTATGAGCCACCTGTATGCAGTTAGTGATGATAGTGATTTGACTCATGTGAGTGTGAATGTGGGAAATGAGATGGTTAGTGAGTGGACAAATGATGAATTGAGAGAGTTAGTACATTTGAAAGAGCATTTGAAAGACAGTGAGAAAGATGTGTTGTATAGAATGTTTTATAAACAAAAGGGTGTACTCAGTAAGGGCAATTTTGATTTTGCGAGAGCTTGGCTACCAGAATTTAGGATTGTCTTGAGGGATGACACTCCGATTTATCAGAGGCCTCGACACTTTCCTCACCTGTTAACTGAGGAGATAGAAGAGGAGTGTGAGGAATTGGAACAGTTAGGTGTGATTGAAGAGAGTGAAAGTTCATGGAATAGTCTGATTGTCTTGACACGAAAGTCAGATGGAAGATTGAGGTTGTGTGATGATTATTGGAAGATGAACAAAAGGACTGTGAAAGAGTCTTTTCCAATGTGTGTACAGTATGCATGGAATGCATCTGTTTACGAAGTTGGACCTTGTCATGGTGTATTACCAGATGCCCATTGCTGAGGAGATTTAGGTTGGTGACTGCATTCTCTACCGCAAGGAAGCATTACTAGTTCCAAAACCTCAGCTTTGGATTGGGAAATGCTCCTGGTGCCTTCCAAGGTGCTATAAATGTGCTTTTAAGTGGATTTGCAAGCAGAAATGTGATTACATTTATTCATGATATTCTGATTAGGAATGAAAGTTTTGATGAACATAAGGAGTTGGTGAATAAGGTGTGTGCTTTAGAAGTAGTTGGAGTGAAGGTGAAGGTAAGTGTGAATGGTCATATAGTGAGTGAGAATGGGATATGAAAGTCAGATAAATTTATTGAGAAAGTGCAGTCTTTTCCTAAGCCAATGACAGTGAGACAGCTTAAGGCCTTCCTAGGTTAGATTGAATTTCAGAGGAAATTCATCAGGAACAGCTCTGGCATTATGAAACCACTGACTGAATGGATGGGCAAAAAGGAAGTGTAGTGATTAGGTGGACAGATAGTATGAATGGGGCATATGAAGAACTGAAAGAGGCTGTAGTTGAGGATGTTGAGTTAGCATCCCCGGATTACAGAGAGAATGCCAGACAACTCAAGTTGTACACAGATGCAAGTGGATATTGCATGGGAGGTTGCCTGGTGCAAGAGCAGTATATGAATGGGGAGTATGGAAGAAGAATAATTGGAAATGTGTCAAAGGCTTTGAATTTGGAGGAGCAAAATATTTGACTGTTGAGCAAGAGTTAACAGCTATAAGGTATTGAGACCAGAAGGTCCACTTACAAACTTCCAGGGTCAAGTTTATACATATGCACAAGCAATTAAACCAGTAAGGGGCACATCGTACCTCCTGGCTGCCACGTAGACAGGACTCTGTGCCCCATCCAACCATAGCTAGGCCTCCCCTCCTTCTTCTGCTAACATCTAGTTTCTTCCTTTCTGTACCAACTCCCCTCATATTCCTTACTGCATGGGGTACCCTAACAACTCAACCATTTGTCTAGGCTTAAGGACATGACCAGCTACCTTATGCCCAGTCAGAAGAGAAGCTCTGGAACCTTTATAAACAACACACATTAACACCTGCAGGTTGCAAGAGAACAGGATTTGAGAGGTCCTGGGCATTGGGGCATGATTAATGGGAAGATCGGTTTTGCCTCAATAACCCCTTCCCTCCATGTAATGAATGGGCTTGATTACCCCCATATAGCCATTCTCAGGTGCCTAAGGCTGTACTGCTTATGGTGGGCAGCGCACCCAGCAGGCAAGCCTGTGTTTTTAAACTAGTTACCCTGTAAGGCAAGAACAAATAGAGCTTTAAAGTGGTGTGTCATTTCCAAGTGGATATGACATGACCACCTTGCCAGGATGCAATAGGACCACTCCACTTGAATGTATCCTGTGCAAGGTTAAGTTGCAATGAACTTCCAATTCCAAACCATTGCATGGGCTGCTATAAAATTCCCACAGCATGCACCAGCCCCCCTCCACTCTAATCTAGTCCCTTAGGACAGTCTCACAGAAAGCACAACTACACTTAATTGTGGTACCGTGGGCAGGGCCTACAACACAGGCTGTAGGATAAAGGCTTTCTCCCTTAATCTCACAAGAGCTTAGAGGGAGCAATGCAGCAACAACAAGCAATTAAATATACACCCTTGAACCCCCTGCAGGACCCTTTGCTCAATTACTCATCCAATGTATGGGGTTTGGAAATTATATTTATCTGTAGATTTTCACCGAATCTTGGGTGGAAATTGGTGCCAAAAAAATCATAAAAAATACTATACACCGCTAGAGAATTACTTAGTAGAATCATTCTAGGAAATATTCAACACTTTGACTGAAGTTAAACTACATAATAAAATAAAATTATGATTTCAAAATTGCAAGAGCCAAAACACTAAAATTCTGTACCTGATAGAAAAAGGCACTCTGCTGTGAGACAGCATCTTCCAAATTGTACGAATTATTATAGAAAAATATTCAACACCTTGACTGAAGTTAAACTACATAATAAAATAAAATTAAGATTTCAAAATTGAAAGAGCCAAAACACTTAAATTCTGTACCTGATAGAAAAAGGCACTCTGCCGTGCGACAGCATCTTCCAAATTGTACGAAATACAAGACTTTTCAGAGAAAGCACTAATTTGAAAGGCAGTGTCCATGGTGAGATGCCACTCCATATGGGGATAATGCTGTTCCCAGGCTGCTCTTCCAAATTCACAACTTCGATTTAAAGCCTGAAATGTTAACTTTTAAATCAATATGATAATACAATAATATAGGATACAAAACAGCAAAGTAAAAATTAATTCTTACCCTGACCCAAGTTAAACCACATTGGATATAGTTATTTATTGGATGTTAGGCTGATTTTGAGTTGGGCCAACATTGTAGCATGTATGTTGGAGTCTATGGTTTGGATCCCTCATTAAACTGTAGGTTTCCACTGAAATTGACATTAGATGGTATGAGCTGGTGATAAAAAATGTGAGAATAAAAATACATATGGGGAATAATTATTAAAGAATATATTAAATGAATAAAATATATCAAATATATGAATTGTGAATTCTACATATTTAATTCTTAGAAAAATACAGTGAATAAGTAGATAAAAAAAAGTGGAGTGACTCTTAAGCAAGATGTGTAAGAAAGAGGTTGTCCCTTGAACAAGTGAAGACATGACTCAGAACATGAACCATTGACATGATATATTGAATAAGCCTAAGATCATATAATCAACAGTCTTTAAATGGATTAATAAGGGAGAGTATGGGTCCTTTTCTATTTCTATTTTGTAGGCTTTTTGGCCCAGCTTAACATGATGAAGCATGACAATAAATGAGAAGCTTTCAAAATTAGACATCAGATTCCATTTTGTGGATAAATAATAATAACCCCAATGTTCCAGTAGAAATAAACTGTAAAAGTCAACTAAATGTGAATCCATCCATGTGTGAAATGAGAAGTGATGTGTGACAAGAACCTACTCACCTGTATAATAAATCTATGAATACATACATAACAGGCATTAAGTTTGGCGATTCACTACCCCTATTTGCCTTAATGCACTATATTCTATCTAATACCATCTCCACTATCAATCACTACTAATTTTGATTGTTCAGTTATCATTGTAGTTATAATTGAAAAGTTGATTATATACACCCTGACCCACATTAATATCTCAGTAGGAAAAGAGGATTTTCTCAGTTTTTTGTGAATCAATTTAGATGCAACATTTCCCAGCTGGTCTGCACAATATAGCAACACTGTTATTTTTCATTATGCTGTGTTACAAACTTATGTCCTTCAATTTTTATTTTACATCGATCATTTTGAAGGGGGGGGGGGGGGGGGAATCACACTAAGAGCATCTATCCACTTTAAGAACAATGGGATGTCGTAGATGCTTCAATGATGAAGAAAAGTCTTTCATCATCTAGGAAAGTGATGAAGGCACCTCTGTTAATGTTATTGCGGAAGTTGGTTCTATATGTGGACATTGTTAGATGATTTCTAAAGGACTCTTAGCTAAGGAAGTAGCAATCCAAATGTGTGACCTCCAAGACTGTAACTGCCTCCTTTAATGCCCTGTCAAAAGACTGAGGCTTAAATGGGCCAGGAAGTACACAACATTAGACAGAGTTGCTTTCTCTTCACGGACCAGACCAGGGCAACCCTTGATGGACCTGACAGTTGGGGAAATGGTTGGGTCTATTTTGGAGATGAGCATCACCAACATTTGAAATGTCAACAGCAGGGAGGTGGAGTCATGCTGTGGGCAGGTATAATTAGACACAGACTTACTTATTGGCCCAGACTGGATGCCTAATGGGGTTAAAGTGACAGTAGCCATCTACTGCAATCTCTTGAAGGAGGTCTTGGATCCCTGGCTACATAACATACCATTGTCACTTCTAAGGACTAGTTTTCATGCATGACAATGCTCCATCTCACTCTGCCAGGCCACCAAATCCTTCCTAGGCTCTTACGACATACAAGGTGACAAGTTAATGGTGTGGCCACTAGCCTCTCTGGATCTCAACCTAAATCGAAATTTATGGACCATCATTATAAAGATGTTTATGCTGATGAACATCAATTTTCATCTAAAGAAGTCTTAAGAGCAACCATCAAAGCTGCAGCAGAGGCAGTCGTACCTACAACTATTAAGAAATTGACAGAATCCATATGTGATAGGGTTTTGAAGTCATCAGTCAAAATGGTGCTTATGTAGGCAAATATTTCATTATGTCCATCAATTCTGTATTAAAATTATGGTCTTTTGTTAAATATATATGCAAAGTATGCTTAACCCATTTATACGGCTCAATGCATTTTTGCAACACAGAACTAGCCCATACTGTTCAGGACATGTACGCAAACAGGCGAATGCAGTAACCTGGCGACTGCCTACTTGGGCATTAGTCGCCCTATTAGAACTGGCCTAGTTCTAGGCTACTTTAAAACAAAATTAAGGAGAAAAATACAACAAAAAACAACACCCCAAAAAGGGGGAAAGGAAGCAGGCTGGTGCATCAGGGAGAGGTCCCCGCGGCGCAGGAGCGTGTGACCAAAGGAAAAAAAAACAAAAAACAAAAACAAACCTTACTTAAATAATAGGGAGAAGGCCGGCCTCCCCCAAGAAGTCAACAAGTCCACAAGTCAATGTGCACGAATCTGTCCCGAGCACAAGGGTCAGGCGGTAGCGACCCGGCCCATCCCGGTACAGGGACAGGTATCGTGCGCGAAGATCACCCAGACTGGGACATTCGACAAGAATATGCCGAACAGTCTGGGGGATGACGCAGTCGTTGCAATGGGGCGCAGGCGAGCGCTCCATCAAATAGCGATGCGTCACACGAGTGTGTCCGATTCGGAGACGACAGAAAGCAGCCTGAAGCCGCCGCGGCATTGGGGGATAGGTCCATGGGAACAGTTGCTGCGCAATCGCATGCAACTTTAAGTTCCTTTCGACCGTCTCCCATCTTCTTTGCCAAGCAGTCCGAGCTGCCTGTATTCCTGCCATGTAGTCGGTGTGAGGAAGAGCGAAATGCTGGTCCGGTCTTGGCGCCCTCATCGGCGCGCTCATTCCACGCAATTCCTACATGTCCAGGAACCCAGCAGAAGATAATCACGACATCTGCCCGGCTCGCCAAAACCATGGCGCCACGGATATCGCGAACCAGGGGATGCGGAGATTCCAATGCCCCGAGAGCACTCAGGGCGCTTTGTGAGTCGCTATAGATCACAATCCGGTCTCCGAACCGGGCACGTCGCGTAATCTCCCGTACCGAGTGGTGTATTGCCACCAGCTCGGCCGTGAAGACAGACGCAGTGCCTGGTAGAGCCCCACTGACTTCAAACAGAGGGGATACGGCGTGGAAGCCGACCCCCTCTTGGGACTTGGAGCCATCCGTATACACTGGCACGGTTCCAGCGTGACACGATGTGTGCTCCAAAAAGGTCGAACGCAATACTCCCAGCGCAGTACAAGCTTTGGGAGCAGAGGCGTGGCGACAAATAGCCAAATGTGGTACCCTCCAGGGTGGTGTCCTGGGCAGAACCAGGGACGCCACCGGCCCGAGAGCTATATCTACCTCTCGAAGGAGTTTCCTGGCCCTAAACCCAAAGGGCTTAGTATGACTGGCGTCTCTCAGCGGCATAGGCACCATCGAGATCAGCTGCGGATGCAGTGAGAGCTGTTGGCGACTGAGGGAGACGCCGGGCTCGCGTGTACAGGCGAGTGATGCACTGCACGCGGCGCAGAGCGAATGGCATCTCCCCAGCATCGACCAACAGGCTCTCAATGGGGGAAGTGCGGAAGGCACCGGTCGCAAGGCGAAGGCCGGTGTGGTGGATCGAATCCACCTTCCGCAATAAATGCTCAGCTGCGGATGCATAAAACTCGCATCCGTAGTCGAGCTTCGAACGAACAAAGGATCGATAAAAAAGTAGGGCCGTAGTGCTATCAGCGCCCCAAGCGCTGAACGTCACAGAACGGAAGATGTCCATGGCGCGGTTACAAGGGACCGTAAGGCTGCGAATATGAGCCTCCCAGGTGAGGCGTCGGTCGAATACAAGACCAAGGAAACGGTGCGACTCAACCAAACCCAGGCGCACCCCATTAAGAAACAAATCTGGGTCGGGGTGAAGCCGTGGATGGCGGCAGAAATGCATCACCTTAGTCTTGGCTAAAGAAAACCGAAATCTGTGCGCTTCGGCATAGCGAGAGACGCGGTTCAATGCCTGTTGGAGTCGACGCTCCAGAGTCGGCATCTGGGCCGCGCCAAAAGAGATCGAAAGGTCGTCCACGTAGAGCGTAGCGAGAACATCTTCCGGCAGCACCGAGGTGATGCCGTTGATGCTCAGGGCAAAGAGTGTGACACTGAGGAAACTTCCCTGCGGGACACCCTCTTCCTGCTCCTTTGGGCCGGAGAGGGCTCCCCCCCACCCGTATATGGAATCGACGATCTCGCAAAAATTCAGATATAAACATTGGTAGGCGTCCCCTCGCCCCCATCGTGTGGAGAGTCTCCATGATACCGTATCGCCATGCGGTATCATAGGCCTTCTCCAGATCGAAAAACACCGTGGCGTAGTGCTGTCTACGAAGGAAAGCCTCGCAGACGGCATTTTCCAGTCGGAGCAGAGCATCCGACGTGGAGTGGAACTTGCGGAAGCAGCACTGTGCGGAAGACAGATGGCCTCCGCTGTCCAGGAAAAAGGCTAATCTAACATTTACCAATTTCTCCATCAACTTGCACACGCAAGAGGTTAGAGAGATTGGGCGGAAACCGGTCGGAGTAGAGTGATCTCTCCCCGACTTGCGAAAGGCGAGCACAGTAGCGATTCGCCAGGAGTCTGGGAGAAGACCTTGCACCCAGATCCTGTTGAACAAATCTAACAGAAAGGCCATGCCTCGCTCACCCAGGTGTCGAAGCATGGCGTACGGGACATCGTCCGGACCATGGGCGGTGTCTGCGCACGAAGCGAGAGCGGAGCGCAACTCACTCATAGTAAACTTGTCGTTGAAGGGTTCTCCGCCTCTGGAGGTAAAGTCCAGCCGGCGGACTTCCGCGACATCACGACGTGCATTGAATGCTGGCGGAGCAGCATCCCGGCTAGAGAATGCGGAAAAAGCGGTCGGTAAGGATTCCGCCACGGTCGCGGACACAGAGATTGCGGTCCCATTCTCCTGGAGAACGGGAGGGGGGTCCTGCGAGAACTTATCCGAATCCTTTTGACTCGCTTCTACACCTCAGCTAAAGGGGTCTTCCCTTTAAGTGAAGACACGTATACCCGCCAAGAAGAGCGGCGGGCGTGCTTCGAAATATACCGGAACCTAGCCCTAGCCCAACGAAATTCAGCGACAGTGAAATCGTTCGGGCGGCACTTATAGCGCATGTAGGCATAACGCTTCTGTTTGAGGGCCGTCTCACACTCGGCTGACCACCATGGGAGTGGTCGGCGTGCAAAACGGCCAGACGTCCTAGGAATAATAGTCAGGCCCACGGCGATGAGGTTGCCGGAGAAGAACTCAACAGTCTCATCTAGCGACCTAAACTCCTCGACTGAGATAGAGAATTCAGTCATTTCCTGAAATGCAGGCCACCGCGCCCGCGCCAAGCACCACCGAGGTGGTCTCTCAGGCGGCAGTTGCCCTGAAAATGATATTTGAATGGGAAAGTGATCACTACCATGGAGGTCATCGACCAACCCCCAATCAAAATCAGGCTGTGCATCCGAAGAGCACAAAGATAGGTCAAGGCAAGAAAATGAAGCGGTTGTCGGACAGTGATGCGTAAACTCATCCACGTTTAGGACACCCATCTCAAGCTCTTCGATCAGATCGGCAAGGACTTGTCCCCTGGGATTTATGGAGTAATCTCCTCAGAGAGGATGCCTGCCGTACAGATCTCCAAGCAAGAGATAGGGCCTCGGCAACCGTGCCACGACGCGGCGGAAGTCCCCCGCGTCGAAGTCAGCTGACGGTGGAATGTACGCAGAAATGATAGTATACCTCCTATCCAGGTGCAGCTGCACAGCCACTGCCTGGAAGGGGGTATCTAAAGAGAACGGAAGAACAGAGACATCATGCCGGGTGTAAATCGCGCATCCCCCAGCCCGGCAATCCCGCGGTGGTGGGGTCGCAAGACCCTTATACCCCGGGAAGGCGGGCAGGGGCACGCGCCTAGCATGGTCTCCTGCAAAAAGATATCTAACGGGGAACGGGACGAGACGAGCCTCCGCAGCTCCTCCCAGTTGGCCCGGAGTCCAGGGCAATTTCATTGAAGGAATATGCTCGGAGGAGACGCGGGGGCCCTCCTCGAACTGAAGACCCTCACGGGAATGGCCGTACGCTTCCCGGGGGCAGAACCCCGGGCGCTGTTAGCCCGACAAAGTGCTGAAGGCGCTGTCGCCTTCGAGGACTTATTGGGGAAGGTTGGGCTCGCCATGCGAGTCTTTTCCTCCCTCCGCGGGCGTTGCGGCTTCGGAGGCGGGGGGCCCTCTTTTCGAGGAACCACCGTTTCCGAGCCACTCGCTCCACCTCGGGGCGTGGGCGAAGGAGCCGAAGCTCCTTTGTTGCTGTCCTCCTTTCCGGGAACAGCTTTAGGAACCCTGCAAGATGGCCTAGCGACCAACTTCAGGGGTGTTGCCTCCTGTGAGTCTAACGACTTGGTGGAGGCACGTGGCCGTTTCGCCTTACGGGAAACCGTCACGCTAGGGGAAGAGGGGGAAGCCCTGGTTTTAGCAGAGGCTGGGTATGAACCCTTTTTTCCGCCAGCTTTACCAGGGAAGCGCCCGGGTTGGGTAGAGCCTGCAAAAGGGCTCCGAATGGGCGCGGAAACAACCGTGCTCGTTAGCCTGGATGGGCCAGGAGCAGAGGGTGCCTTTCTAACTATTGAGGCATATGACGTCCCAGGCAGAGCCGGGCGCGCCAGGACCAAGTCCTTTGCCTCGCGGAATGAGAGTCGATCCTGGGCCTGAACGGCCAGGATTTCTTTCTCAAGGAGATATGCACCACATTGCTTCGAAGAAGCAGGGTGCGGCTCTCCGCAATTGACACACTTGGCCACACACGATTTGGACTTATCGTGTGCGACCTTGGAGCAATTTACACAGACTTCGGGTGACCTCGACTTTGCACGTCTACATGAGCGATTCGTATGGCCGAAGCAGTGACAGTAATAGCACCGCCGCGGCAGCGGTACCAACCGGCACGCACCGACTCAGGGAGCTTGTCACAATCGAACGTGACGAAGAGTGTAGGGGTGGGTCTCAAGGCCCCTCCCTGTTTTCTCATCACACGACTGACCTTGACCGCCCTATGGTCAGCCAGCTCTAGGGTGATGTCCTCAATGGAGTAGTCAACGAGTTCCCTCGCATAAACTACTCCTTTCACAAAGTTCATGGTAGAGTGCGGCGTCACACTCACCGGGGTGCCATGAAGTGTCCGAAGAGCACATATCTTGGCCGCCTCGGCGGGATTCGCCGCATTCGCCAGAAGGCTCCCGTCCGAGAAACGGGTTACCTTCGGCTCTCTACCAATTGCACTAGCTAATCATCTCCTCTGATGGATCATGTTGCCCTTAGACAACATGCTGCCATCAGTGGAGCGAATAATGTGGAAGCGTTTGAAGCCAGCGGGCTCGAAAACGCCAGGTAACCTATGAATGAGGGGCCCCGATGTCATCGAGGCTCCGCCCTGCGCACTCTTGGTGTTAGTCTTAGTCAGGGGCTCCACACAAGGGGAGGTAGAGGGGCCGGATGTGCCGATCTTAGCTTGGTCACCTACCAAGGTGGCAGCAGACCCATCCGTCACCGCAGCCCCTGCGGATGGAGAGGAGCCGCGAGTTTTCTTTGTCTTTTTAGTCTTTTTCTTTCTTGGAGAGGAGGGTGGGGAATGAACCCACTTCTCCCCTCCGCCGGCAGAAGCCCCCATGCCAGATGGGCCGGCCTCAGCCAGGTCCCTCTCCGAAATGGAGAAGGTCCTGGTAGTCGTAGGGGCACCTGTCGGAGGAGATCCCTCCCCTCCTTTTACTGCCTCGGAGCCCTCGGCCGTTTGAGGGGGACCTTGCATAGGGGCGGATTCAGGTTCGGTGCTTGGCGCCGAGCCCGGATTCTCCCCCATGGAAGGCCCTACCGTCTGAGGCTGGGTCTCCTCAAGGACCATGTCTATCACAGGAGGGGCCTCCAGTTGGCCATCCCCTCCCAGGACATCGCAGGTCCCCTTGGCAGTGTCGCCAGTCTTGTGTGGGGAGGCACAGGCCTTGACCCAGGCAAGGTTTAAAATTCTTTCAGGCAGGTCTTTTGAGGGAAGCGACCGAAGGGGCCTGGCTTCCCTCTCCCCCCTAAGGGGGTTTGCCCTACCGAGCCGCTTCGATGGGGAGCAGCTGCCTGCTGGCTTTCTTGGCAGTCCCCTTGGAAAGAAAAGAGGGGACTGCCGCTGGGAAAAGGGAGGTGCCCGAAAGCACCTCCAGAGAAGGGGATGAGGGGGAGTCCCCTGCACCCGTAGGCGAAGGAGAGGAGTAAGCCTCCTCTCCGGTTAGAAAAATATGGAGTCTCCCCTGCGCAAGCACAGGGAGGGGGACCTCCATTTTTTGGTGGAGCTGCACGAGGCCGGCTGCGTCGATGAGCAAGGGGGAATTAGGGGGAGATTTTTTATTTTCTCATCATTGGGCATGGTGACCATATTTGTGCTACGAGACGCAATAGCTCATCACCTCTCGCAGTTGCCCACACTGCAAGAGGTGCTTACAAGCCCGGCAGAGCCAGGCGCCGCCATTCGGAACCACCCCTCCCGCCTGGTGGCCTGGCAGTCCATCGGCATGGCAGCCCCACCTTGGACACGGCATAAAATTGTTCGAATGTGAAGAGAAGAAGAAAAGTCATGTGAGGGAGGTATGGGTGAGGATGAAGCAGGTTGTTAAAAAAAACACATCCCGAACCGGAGCTCAGGGGTTAGGGAACAATGTCCCCTCACCCCCCTCAGCCCCGATCCGGGGTGGTTGGCTTGAGAAGAAGGTCAGCATCTACCCTGTGAAATTAGAGGCTGACCAGAGAAAGTTGTGGGAGAGGTTGTATGAACAGGGACGAGGTAGGGAAGAAATTGGGCTATCTGAAGGAAGGAAGAGAGGCTAAGCTGGGGCCGGACGGAGCGCTGGATCCCGTCAGCACGGCGGCCAGGATGGCAAATCGCCGCGCCCCTTACGGGGTAACCTCAAGACAGCGATTAAGCACAAGCAGAGAGTCAGGGGAAGTGTGCTATGTTTCAGCTCTCTCCAATTGAAAGAAAAGCTTCAGCTCCATTTTGACAAGGCCACTTTTTTAAAAAATCATGTCTTCATTATTTAAAAGGTATGTACCAATTATCTTGTGTGCTACCCTAATGAAGGCTATGTATGTGTATATTTAATGGTTTCGGAACATGGTAGATGATTGTATTAATAATTCTATCCATAATAAAGTTCATTTTACTACAGCTAAAGTTTGAAAAAAATGGATGTTGCATTAACACAATAACCAGCACTATAGGGAACTAGATTTGTTGCATTTATGCAACGATAGGAATTATATGTATGAATATAAGTTTTGTCAGGAAGAATACCCTTTAGGGAAAAACACTTTAATGCCATTGTTGTGCCTATACTAAGATCCCCAAACGTAAGCTTACTACACAGTGGTTTCACTGAGGGTTCCAAAAGGTCAATGCAAGGTGAGAAGTCTGCATCCTTTCTGCGGATAGCTTCCCTGTCCTTGTTGTTGATATCATTGTTCCTCCTGTTGTCATTGGTCCTGGTCCTGCTGCTATTCTTCCTCTGCGACGTCTTCCACTGAGTAATGTCCTCAAACAGATGGTCTTTGTTGATGGGGATGTCTTGAAAAATATCGCCCTCCCAGAAGTGGTCCGGTTCTGGAGGAGCTGGAGGACCACTTGCCATAGGGAGTTCGCAGGCCAGCGAAACTTTGGGGTTGTCTACATTGAGAACTGTCGGGATGGACATACCAGGGAGGGGTATGACCCCTATCATGTCCATTCTAGGCCAAACTTGCGAGCGTGTTAACACACAATGTTAGTTTGGGTTTTCAATGTTGTAGGCCCAAAGTTTAGCGGTTGCTTCCTCGAAGAACCACTGTAAATTTTGAAGCTGCAGGTCTTAACGAGCAGCGATATCGTTGACATGAAGAGGAATTGGAAGGTCGTGTTTTAGGGAAGAGATCATAGGTCTAGGCGGAGAGAAGAGCTGGGAGGTGCCCCTTGTTGGAGGGGAAAGTTGAAGTTTTCTGAGGGAAGCACTAAGGTCTTCGAAATCTGCTGTAGTTCAACGCATATGAGCGAGCTCCCTTAGCACACGTTCCGCTAGCAGGAGGCCACCCACTACAGCCAGTTCCGCCTCTGCCAGCCACCCTGGCGGATTGTCTTCCTCTCTGCTGGTATTGTTGTTGCTGGCCATACTGGTAATTTGGGAAACCAGTTGTAGCCTTAAGCGCATTTTCACTTAATGTAAGATTAGTATCCAGCGTTGCCTTCTCCCTGGCATCCACCAGTGCTGGACGCCATCTGTAATTGAGTACGACAAAATAAAGACGGATTCATTGGAAGAGATGGTCATACTCATCTTTCAAGTACCTCTGGTATTTGTAGAGAGTGACGAGTGTGGCAATGTCCTCACGGTCCCTGCATTTGAACCTGACAGATCCCAAATTTCCCATCAGTTGGGCAACAACCTTATCGTAGTGGGTAGGTGAATTGGGTTGATTGGGCTGACAAATATTAAGAGGTGACCTACCTCTATCTGCCTGTACCAGTGAGGGAGGGGGTCTGCAGGAGAGGATATCTGATTCCTGGTTGGATTCCTCTTCCTGGTTCTGGGACCTTCAATCTACTAGGCCCAGGTTGCGAGGGGCCTACCGGGTCCCCTGCCACCACTGTTGGAGACACATGGTGATGCAACGAAGGCTGGGAGGACTTTTTGGGAGTATGATCCTGGTTGTTTTTTGACTGACCCCGTGAGACGTTGTAGCAACGTTGATATGGATGCTTCTCCACTCTCAATAGCCTGTTCGAAGTCCTCTGGAAGATGGTGTTCCTGTGCCAGTTTCTTGGGTGTCGTGATAAGTCGCTTCTTCGGCATAGCCGGACAGCACTTGGGTTACCCTCACAGGTTCCCAAAATTAATTATTTAATGAAAGGAGAAGACACTGTTATAGAAGAATAGTCACTTTTTCACTGCACGGAAAGCAGCATGGGAGTGGAACACTGTCAGGATGATCCGGGTAGTGAAAAAACTTTAACGGTGCAATAGCAGTCAAAGAACAGACTGATAGGGTTTCCCGTTCCCTCAGTCCTTTTATCACAGTGGGGGAGTACCCCCACTGCGATTTCCAAAGTTATATAAATTTAACTTATTGAAGAATATTTGGGGGAAAAAATGGCAAAAATAATTTTGAATGTGAACCGGCAGTCAAAGAACAGAGTGATAGGGTTTTTCACTCCCTCAGTCCTTTTATAGTCACAAAAGGACCTAAGAGGGAGAAGGCTAAATAGGGTTTGGTCCGGGAAACCCAGTCAGCAAGATTTTTGGTAGTTTTAATATATGAACAATTAATGGAGGAATAGTGAAAGGTTTTAGAAAGTACAATAAGAGAAGTAGAGGATAACAGTAGGATCTCTTTGGGAAGTTTACCTTGCCTAATATTATAAGGGACTGCCATGTTATTTGAAAAAATATGAGCCCTGGGATAAAGGATAAGGGAGAACAGGCCAGCCAGATACTCTAGGAAATATATATTTGAAAGTGGCGGAAAGTTGGAAGCAGGCCAAAAAAGGTTGGAAAGAGCAAATTTTATGCCAATGCACCTGAGGAAGTCGTCACAAAATATTTTCAACCTATTAGCCCATAGGAAACTTCCAAGAGATCTTACGAGTATGGATGTATGGATAAATGGTTTAATAAGATTACACAAAGGGTTTTGAAGTAAACACAACTGAATCCAAAAGAAAGGAAGTCTAAGGAAATTTATGACAAAATTAAGAAATCCAGCTAATCTGGTCCAACCGATTGGAAGATTGAGAATTTGTAGCCTAGTATAGATGCAAAAAAGTATACAGCAGAGCTACATAATAACTATAAAGCATTACTCTTTGTATCTACACTGTGCTACAAATTTTCAATCGCTCTATCACTTCTAATAGCATGGTGTCACACATGCTTAGTGTAAACGCCCCTTAATGGAATATAGAGAGGTTTCACAAACATTTTTATTAGAAATATGTCTGTAAACTCCTGAAACTACTCTTCCTGAGATTGCATTTTTTGCAAAGAATTGTTCTATATGTTGTTTACCCATTGCATTTTTGCAACAATGATTTTTTAATATAACATGTTATCAAAACATAAGATAACCATATAAAATAGGTTTATGGCTGTTCTGTGCATATATTTCAACATATATAACACTCGTAACTCAACAATGAACCTAAATTTTTTCCGATATAAATGGGTTAATGCGTATAATTATCCTTTTTTTCCTCTAAAATCTGTCAAGATCGGATACTTTCATTCAAAAGCTGTTAATGTAGTTCCCCCCAAAAATGACAAAATTGAAATAATATGGTATGCCATATTAAGCAGATCACTGGGAAAAGTTTCATCAAAATTGATTCAGAGAGAAATGAGAAAGCCTAACTTTCCTGACAAAACTATTAGCATGGTTCAAAGTGTAATATTGATTATTACGAGTAGTTCTTATTTTTTTAACAATAATAATGCATTTAAGAATTTATAGTTCCACGTAAAACAGGCCATAAGGTACCCCCTTGTGAGAATGACTATGAAATACATGCAACAAAGGGACAGAAGTGGAATGTAAGTCTTTCTTGAGGGAAGGGGCTGTTAAGAAGCAGAAGGAAGCCCTAAATAAAAATCACAGCATTTTAAGATGACCCAATTATTGATTCAGGATTAAGAATAGAAAATATTAATAAATTATTTAAATAAATCACCTTAGCAACACCATTTTAGATGGAAAAAAATGGGCATAGTTAGAGAGAAAATAAATGATAACCCATTCTCAAATATTTTGGGGAAAGTAGAAAATAATATATTATATTCTTGATATTTTATAAAAAATAATTTAGCTTATAATTTATGTCCATGTAATAAAATAGACTAATGATGGGTACATAAAAAAAATATAATCTCACGCTAAGTGTCATCAAACGATGAGGGATCACTTTTCCAACTATCTGAAGACAATCTTTCTCATAATGTAGAGGAGAGAGCATGTGAACAACCCAAATCCAGTGAATATCAAGAGGTGGAGATAAAGTAACTTCAGACTGTTGAGCTATAAGTGGCAGCCAGAAGTGTTCATATCTGTGACAAAATCAAATATTTAAAATCAATCATTTTTGTTGATATCTGCTTTCTTTCATACAAAATTAATAAAGTATCCAAAAAAGTATGTCACATTCTCTTGAAGCAGTCATACCACTAGGAGGATTTGCAGACAACAGACTGAATTCAGTGAGGCTGGGAGGGCACAATCCTCCAAATGTTAGCTGCAATAAGGTTGCACATGCTATATACCTGACATCCCCTTTCAGGTGTGTAAAAGGATACATATGGAAAAGAAAGATAGGGGTTCATACGAGTAAACATCCAACTTGCAACTGTCACTAAGGGCAAAGTCACCATAATTACAATTCAGCCTATTATTTGGCTATTTCAATAAAGACAACAATAATAAAATTTCAAAAACACTCAAGGTATACACCAAAAAAAAAAAAAAAACAATCATGGAAAACAAAAAAGTAACCCCAGACCACAATGTCATATTACAGAATCAGAGAGAGGCCCAATTCCGTCCAAGACCTGAGCATGCAATCAATACAGTGAGGAGTCCTGCCTCCTCCAAAATGTCAATTATGCCACAGTCAGGTGTGCACAAATCTGGCAATAGTACAAGGGACAGGTAGTGTGCACAAAGATCTTCAGACTGAGACACTTTACAAGAATGTGCTAGACAGTGAGGGACTGTGCCATCTTAGCAGTAAGCTGCAGGGGAGCGCTCTATCATATGGCAGTGCATCCCATATGTGTGCCAGATTCAGAGATGATGAGAAAACCTACAGCTGCCAGGGCAATGTAGGGTAGGACCATAGGAACAGTCATGACACACAACTTTAGATTCATATTGGCCATCTCCCATTTTCTTTGTCAGGTGGCCTGGAGGACTGACTTGATTCCTGCCACGTAGTAAATGTGTCAAGGAGACAAACTCTGGTCTAGTCACCCAGTCCTTACAGACTCTTTGGCACCTTCATTATTTTCTGCAATCCTTACATGTCCAGGAGCCAAGCAGAAAACAATCTTGACATCTCTAGTTTGTTGAAGCTGTCGCATCACATATACTGCAAACCAGGAGGTCAGTAAAAATGCAGGCATTTAAAAACCAGAGCAATGAGGGAGGGGTGAACCCCCCTCTATACACACACACACCTTCCCTGTGGCTGAATTCTACCTTCCTATACTCTTTTCTTCCAAGGGCTAAAGAAAACCAAAGTTGTGTGTTATGTCCTTGGTGATGAGGAGGGTTGGGGCCCATGAGCCCAAACATATGAAAATGGTAATACTCACACCTTTTTATTGTGCCAAATAGGTAAAGTACAATATCACAATTTACAATGTAATTACAAAATTAAATAATAGATAATTTACAGTAATATGTACAATCTATATACAGAGTGTCACTATTTTGAGGATATTTTAAATAGCTCCTTTCTTATAACTATTTTCTTTTATTTCTTTTTAAGATCAATAATGAATGAGAAAGTGATGAAACAAATGAAAGGGCATGCTGTAATCATTGCCATAAAAGCTCATCATAATGATACAGAGATTGCTGACTTTCTGAAAGTTACCCAATCCTTCGTTGCCAAAATTAGAAAAAACTCGGAAGCTGCTGATAAGGATCCAACATTTGCAACAAAATGCAAAACACATGCAAAGGGTTCTAATACCACCAGCACCCCAAAATTTGTGCAGAAAGTACAGGAGCTCTGCCAAGGACTTCAAGGTTTCAGAATGAACTATCAGAATAATTATGCATAAAGATATCAGTTATAAGTCATATGTGATGCAGAGAGATCAGTTCATATAAGGTAAGATGGAAGAGAACCGTTTGAGCCATGCAAAGTGTTTTGGTTTTTCTCTGATGAGGAAAACTTGAACCAAGACCAAGCCAGCATCGTTCAGCCCTCAGAGCAGGGCAGGACCTCACAGTATACACTGCCACTTGACTAAGGCTCATAAGAGGAAAGGAGAGCACCAGACAACCAGAACCTCAGTGGATAGGAGAGGGAGTGTGAAAAAGGGGAGGAGGGTATGTAATAAAAAGTAAAGATAGGTGGGTCCACTAATGAGTAGGGTAGGTAATCACCTATTATTATCATACCCTGGTGAAGTCCACAAAGGTGCCATGACTACCGGACCGAACTCTGTACAGATGAGAACAGTCCTCCTGGTACAAAGTGCAGGTAGAAGAGTTTGAGGGGATAGCCATAATAATAATAACAATACCCAGTAATAGTAATACACAATAATTATAATAATAAATGATAAATAATAATAAATTATAATTATAATAAATAATACTAAACAATAATAAATTATAATTATAATAAATAATACTAAACAATAATAAATAAGAATCATAATAATACAAATAATAAAAAGAGAAATTAGTGCTCAGAGGAGGTGAGGGGAAAGAGCACCAACAATTTTTCTATCAGAGTTTGAATCAACCTAGTAACTGGGCTTCCCTAATTTGCACTCAGGTTAGGAGGATGTGCAGCTCCTCGAGGTATCAAGTGTAACAGGCTACCCACCCTGTAGGGTACTCTTTCTGCATTTCACATTCAGCTGCAGATGCATAAAAGTCACATCCGCAGTCAAGCTTTGAAAGAAAAAATGATGGGTAGGTAAGCAAGGCAGTAGACCTAACAACACCTCAAGTGCTGAATGTCACAGAATTTCTAGGGCACTAGGGCACAAGTACAAGAGACCCTAAGGTTGTGAATAAGGGGCTCCCAGATGAGGCCCCAGCCAACAACTTTTTTTTTTTTAAGAGCTTATCTGGCGACTGCCTACTTGGGCATTAGTTGCCATATTAAAAACCTGCCTAGTACTAGGCTACTTTAAAATCTAATTCAAAAAGACAAAAAACAACCCAAAGCCAACACCCCCCCCCAATTTTTTTTTTTTTAAAAGGGAAAAGGAAGCGAGCAGTAAGCAAGCTCCTGCGTCGGGGGGAGGTCCTCCCGGTGCAGGAGCGTACAACCCATAAAGGACGGGGGAAAGGCAAAACAAAACAAAAAAAAACTGGTTAAATAATAGGGAGAAGGCCAGCCTCCCCCAAAAAGTCAACAAGTCCACTAGTCAATGTGCACGCACTCATCCCGAGTACAAGGGACAGGCAGTAGTGACCCCACCCATCCTGGTACCGGGACAGGCAACGTGCGTGAAGATCACCCAGACTGGGACATTCAACAAGAATGTGCCGAACAGTCTGGGGGACGACGCAGTCATCACAATAGGGCACAGGTGAGCGCTCCATCAAATAGCCATGTGCCACATGAGTGTGTCTGATTCGGAGATGACAGAAAGCCACCTGAAGCCGTCACGGCATTGGGGGATAGGTCCATGGGAACAGTCGTGGAACAATGGCATGCAACTTTAAGTTCCCTTCGACCGTCTCCCATCTTCTTTGCCAAGCAGTCTGAAGGGCTGCCAGTATTCCTGCGATGGGGTCGGTGTGAGGAAGAGCAAAACGCTGGTCCAGTTGCAGAGTTCTCGTAGACTCTTTGGCGCCCTCATTCCCCGCAATTCTTACATGTCCAAGAACCCAGCAGAAGATAATCTCGACATCCACCTGGCTCGCCAAAACCGTGGCATCACGGATATCGCGAACCAGGGGATGCGGAGATTCCAATGCCCTGAGAGCACTTAGGGTACTTTGTGAGTCGCTATAACCAACCAACAACAATACAAAGGAAATGGTGCAAAGTTAGTTTTTCCAGGTGAACTTTATTTAGTAAAAGACTGAGTTGGGGATGAGAGAAGAACTCACTACCTTAGTTTGGTAAAAGAAAGCTAAACCCAGGAGCTTTGGCATAGTAACAGATATGGTTGTGCCTGTTTGAGTCAATGTTATAGAGTTGGTACCTTATATGGTGCTACCCTACCCTATATGGTGACAGTCCTTGTGCTCTAACGGATTAGAGATGGGGCTGGCATTGCCACTTCATATGCGTACTCAAAGTGGTGAGGAGTTTTTTTTTCTTTGCAGTAGGTAAGGACCAAGCAGCATATTCAGCCATTCAAGTTCTAGTAATAGTGCACTGAGCTGCCAAAACCTCTCTGGATAATAAGAGGAAAAGTTGGGAAGGGGTAGACTATAGAATAATGGTTCATGAAGGAGTAGGGTGGGGGATCATTGTCACAAATATATTCAACAATTTGTTTAACTAACTTGGGTTTCCTCAAAATGAACCATCATCACATTTTCCTCTTATGATAGGATGAGAAAGGAAGAATTTAGAAGCTTTCCATTCCTATTGTGTTCTTCTGCTTTATTTGGTTGTTTATGCATTAACGATTCTATTTTCCTTCACTCCGGTGTTTGTTTAATTTGATTAATTCTACTTAGCCCATTTGGGTTGCTTTACATAGCTCATCTCCCCCAATTTGCATTCTGAGTTGATTCTGTGTTGTAAATAGGAATATAAGCTTAGTTGCTTGTATAAATTTAATAAATCTAGCGTTAGATGCTATTTATAAGGTGCACACAAAGTAAATTGAAGTTTGTAAATAGATACATGATTTTAAGTTTCTTTAAATCTCACTTTACACATTATTCCTAACTAAGTTTGGATGTGGGAGAGTACCCTACCTTCCTCACAATCACCTATTATTATCATACCCCAACACTGGGTCAGGCTGGAAAGAGATAACAGCCTTCCCTCATGTACCATGTGCCACAAACTACAGAGGATACCTGCTCCTGCAGGCCTATAAACCTAATAGATGAAATATAGAGGGAATACTTTTATAAAAAAAAGTGGCTGCATAGAGAAGTAGGAGAGATGCGCTAGTTTCCTCAGACCCTGTCAAAGGGTTCAATTCAATTCAGTGAGCCAGGCCTTCCCTATTGGGACTGGGGCAGGGATGATGTGCTGGACCCCTGGGTAATAGTCTCCACACCCCATGTGGGTTTTGGGCAAACTAGAAAAAGAATCATGGAATCGGCCATACCCTAACTTCATTAAAAAGTAAAATAGGTATCAGATAAAAAATACAAAGAGGGGCATCATCACAAGCACTATATAGAAGGGGAAAGAGGGCATGAGCAAGGAACAAAAAAAAACTGGGATCTCCCCTCCAAGACAGGAGAGAAAAAACAAATTTAGATGGGGAGAGTAAGATGACATAATAATGTATTAAACAACAAAATAAATACATAAAATAATTCTTAAGACCTTTAAATGTTGTCCAAAAGTGGAAGGGGATCAAGTTGCCTTTTAAATATGCATAAGAATGAAGGAATGATCTAGTTGATAAGGTGAACTTAAAGGCAGCCAACAAAATATTGTAATGAAACTAATATTAAAATGGCATAAGAAACATCATACTAAAAATCAAAATCAAACCATGAGTTACTATCTTATCTCCTTTAAGAATATAGATATACCTTACTTAAAACTGTTTTAATAGTTTTAATTACCACCATTAAACTAGAAATACCAATCAATTACAAGTCACTTTCATAAAACAAAATATTGAACTTACCTATAAATGGCAGCCTTTACTTTTTTCCCACTGTAAAGATCACCTTCTCCATCAACTAACTTTAAAAAAGTAATCAGCCGTTTAGCAGCTTTAATTAAATTTAAACCAAGACTAATTTCTTTCAATGTATGGTTGAAAATTTTATTACCATTTCTATTTCCACTTGGTATATTTTCTTGTATATCATTGATTAAGTTTGGTGTAAAACCACTTACAATCTCATTGGCATTATGTGAAGGAACATCAATGGTTTCACCATTTCCATTAGGGCTAAGAGGAGGAGCTGATGGCTCAACAGTAGCTTCTTTAAAGGATGGTAGACAGTCTGTTGTATCTAAATTTTGATTGGCTTTGAGTGTTTCAATATTATTTTCAAATGGAATATCACCAGTTTCGATCTCATTGGCATTGATTGAAGGACTATCATTGGTTTTACCAATCCCGTGTGAACTAAGAGGAGGAGCTGATGGTTCAAAAGCAGCTTCTTCAAAGGGTGGTAGGCAGTCTTTTATTTTCAAGTTTTGATTGGCTTTAATTGTTTCAGCACTATTTTCAATTGGAATATCATGAGACCATCCATAATTTGTAGATAAACTAGCAGTAGAAACAGCCCCATGTTGAGGGTTTACACGATTTTGAGGAGCAGCAGCACTTTCTGAATCATCCTGTATGTGGATAGTTGATGATGGATTTTCTTGACTCAATAACTCATTTGGAATAAACTCTTTATTTTCCTTTTCTTCCATAATCTATTTTTCTTTAGGAAGCTTTGATTGTTTTCAATTTTTGAAACCTAATTTAAGTCCTTTTTTTAGATGCTAGTAGAAAGAGCATAGAAAAATTAATCAAATTTTAAATATAGTTAAAATGGAAATACTGGTTAATATTCTCAAGGACTTAACTCTCTAAATTGAAACAAAGTGTCAATAATTAGCACACAAACTAGAAAAATTCTATGCTATATTCACATTATGAAAAATATACAGAAATGATAATACAACCCCATGCTCATAAGAACATATGTAAAAACTGGTTCACTAAAAGCAACAGGGACCTATCTAGGTGAACCCTGTGTTAAGACATTCACTTTTTTCATTGTGGTATACCATCTGGCGACTGACACCTTGGGCATAAGTCGCTGTACACAACAGCCTACTATTAGGCTATGTTAAAAAAAAATATAACAAAAGAAGAAATAACAATATCTAAAAAACACCTAAGGATAAAAAGGACAAAGGATAAATAAATAACATCAATGAGAAAAAGCAAAATGAAAAGAAGAAAGCATATCCAGCAGCACAGGAACATGCAACCTACAAAATGAAACACAAAAAAGGTCAAATAAAGTGGAGGAGGCCAGCTTCCTCCAAAAAGTCCTAAAGTCAGTGTGATTAACCCGTCCCGAGTACAAGGGACAAGCGGTAGCGACCCCGCAGGTAACGTGTGCGGAGATCACCCAGACTGGGACATTCAACAAAAATGTGCTGAACAGTCTGGGAAACAACACAGGCTTCACAGTATGGCGCAAGCGAGCGCTCCATCAAATGGTGGTGCCATCTTGCGAATGTGTCCAATTCGGAGATGACAGAAAGCAACCTGAAGCCGTCATGGCATTGAGGGGTAAGACCATGGAAACAGTCGCGGAGCAATGGCATGAAACTTTAAGTTCCTCTCAACTGTCTCACATCTTCTTTACCAAGCAGCCTGGAGAGCTACCCAAATTCCTGCCATGCAATCAGTGTGAGGAAGAGCGAAACGCTGGTCTGGTCACAAAGTCCTCACAAACTCTTTGGCACGCTCATTCAGCGCAATTCTTACATGTCCAGGAACCCAGCAGAAGATAATCTTGACAACCGCACGGTTAAAAAAAAAAATGCGGCGTGACAGATATGGTGAACCAGGGGAAACGGAGATTCCAATGCCCCAAGAGCACTCAGGGCGCTTTGTGAGTCGCTATAAATAACAATCTTGTGTCCGAACGTCGCATTATCTCCTGTAACGAGCGGTGTATTGCAACCAGCTCAGCCTTGAAGACAAATGCAGCACCTGCAGAGCCCCACTGACTTCAAACAGAGGGGATACAGCATGGAAACTGCCCCCCTCTTGGGACTTGGAGCCATCCGTATACACTACCACGGTTCCAGCATGACATGAAGTGTGCTCCAAAAAGGCAGAAGGCAATACTCCCAGTGCTGTAGAAGCTTTGGAAGCAGAGGCGTGGCAACAAATAGTCAAAGGTAGTAAGTACCCTTCATGGTGGCGTCCTGGGCAGAACCAGGGGCGCCACTGGCCGAAAGCTATACCTAGCTCTCTGAGCAGTTTCCTAGCCCTAAACCCAAAGGATTTAGGGTATGCCTGGTGTCTCTTGGTGTGATAAGCACCATTGAGGTCAGCTGCGGATGCAGTGAGAGCTATTGGTGACAGAGAGGCGCAGGGCTTGTGGGTACAGGCTAATAATGCACCGTGCACGGCGCAGAGTGAGTGGCATCTAACCAGCATCGACAAGTAGGTTTTATTGGATAACCAGCTTCTACTTGATTTTATTAATAAATTCTGTCTGAGTAATGAAATTATCCTCACAGGGGATTTTAACCTTCCCTCATTCAAGTGGGCACACGTGCTTCCTAATACAGGTATATCCTGCACTGATTCCCAATTCCTAAACTGTTTTACATCACTTGGTCTCACCCAGTTAGTATCGGAACCAACTTTTTATTCCTCAGGAAACACACTAGATCTGAGTCTGATAGAACAGCTGAGACTGAAGTTCTGCCCCCTTTCCCTAACTATGGCCATAGGCCAATCATTACTAACTACATGTTTCAATTCCTAAATAGTACTGTTCACTCCCCAGCTATTAAATTGTGGCAATCAATTACCATCTCTGCTTAGTCGACTGAGATTTTGAACTTGAAATGAGTCCAAACCAGATGTTCACCTGCTTCATTAAAATTTTAGATCCCCTCGTAAATAGGTTTGTCCCAACTAGTCACCTATCATCTGCGACTTCAAAACCCCCTTGGCCTGTCAGACCACCAGCGGCACTCAAACAATGTAGGAAACATATGGAGAGATTATAAAAGCAAATGAGTTATTTGGTAGAACTTTCCCTGAGGCATAAACAGCTCTCACTTCCTATCTCAATGCAAATTATCAATATCAAAATTTTGCCATAACCAGTCAATCCAACTACGAAAAATAGATTACTGACCTTCTTGCTAGCAACAATAAAGTATTCCATGCTTATATCAGCAGGAAAAAAGTTGGTTGTCCATTTGTGGCTCCTCTAAAATCCTCAACTGGCCAGGTTATAAATGATCCTGCAGCTAAATCTGAGCTTTGTCCAGCAGGCTTTATGTCAAGTCTATTCCACTATAAATCTCACTTATCCCTCTCCTCGCCAGATGCATAACTTCTGTATCCCTGATTTGGATGTCTCTCTTAATATTATTTTGGCTTTAAATCAACTGGACCCAACCTCTTTCATGGAACCGGATGAAATTCATCCTCTTTTGCCAAATTCCTGTGTGTCTATTGCTTACCTACCCAATTTTACTTATTTTTAGACATTCCCTTGAGTACAGTTCCCTCCCTCGAATTTGACAAAAATCCCTGGTGATTCCTATTTTTAAGAAAGGTTCAAGATATGATCCTTTAATGTACAGACTTATTTCCCTTACTTCTACATGTGTCAAAACCATGGAATGCATTTTGGCTGAATATACAGACTTATTTCCCTTACTTCTACATGTGTCTAAACCATGGAATGCATTTTGGCTGAATATATATATATATATATATATATATATATATATATATATATATATGAATGTGTTGAATCCAATAATATACTAACCAAAGATCAATTTGGATTTAGGACTGGTCGCTCTACGGAAGACTAACTTATCCTAATTTACAACAAAATCACATACTGATTAGACCAGGGTTATAATACTGACTTAATCCTCTTCAATTTTTCCAAAGCCTTCGATGTAGTTAACCATGACATTCTTCTAGATAAATTATACAAACTTGGCATAAGAAACAAACTACTTGAATGGATAAAAAATTTCTTATTTGATCGCAAAATGTCATTGTAAACCACCATCAAAGCAACACTACCTGGATGTTATGAGTTTGAGTTCCTCGGGGTTCTGTACTCAGACTGTGGGGGAGCGGTGTGTTTATGTGTATGTAGGGCCATTCTCCCACCCCCCCTTTACATATATCTTTCCCTACCCCTGTGTGAGTGTGTGGGTATAATTTGCCTTCCAATTTTTTTATATTATGAATATGAATAATAACCGATTGTATTCTCTTTTCAAAGATATATTTTGTTTAAACAGTGTATAAATATTTATATAATTTTGTAAAAGTTAGGAGTATCCTAAAATTTGTCCAGCGCATTGGGATATTACCCTAGTATTGCATCCTGTGTCTTCAAAGAGAAGCTTTAGCAGACTGTGAGAAGAATCCTCGAGGCGAGTGCTCCACCCAGCCCAGCCTTGAAATGGAGGGCATTAACTGCACTGCCCACCTGCATTGGATGACAAGCCTGTCCTTTTTTTTTATAGACTACTACTACTACCACCCCCAGCGCACAAGTGATAGTCCCGTGCCTCTTCTCGTTCAGGTGTTGTTTTTTTTGTTTTGTTGTGTGGACCTTGTTTGGGTTGTGGAAATTTGTTCTCTGTGCCTGTCATATTTTATTTTTGTTTTCAGTTGGGAGAATTGCAATTTGTATAGAATATTTATTTTGAATGCGCACCGGTGTTTATTTTTTTTTGTAAATATAAACTGTGATTTTCACTGTATTTTTTTTGTAAAGTAAAGGACTGTATATCAAATCATATCAATTCTTCCTCGGGGTTCTCAAGGTCCATAAATTCTAGGATAAGGTTGGAACACAGGGTTAGTGTCACTTTTGGCCTGCTACAAGACCATTACTTTTTCAGATGTATGTGAACTATTTAACCCACAATGTTCACTCCAACAAAAATTTTTGCAGATGACCTCAAATTGTATGTAAAGATAAATGTAAAGGACAACCAAAGAATACTCAATGATGTAAATGACTGTCAGACTGACATTAACTAGTGTTTCTAAGTCCTGGGTTGTAACTATGAATAGTGAGAAATGTGCATTACTCTGCTTTGTCAGGAAGCCTATATCTTGGGATAGACTTAATCTCTCAGGTACTTACTACTTAAATAACTCTCCTATCCCAATGATTTAGGAGTACTAATTGACACCATTAAAATTCCATCATCACATACTAAATATTGATCACAAAGCTGGAAGACTTTCCTGCAACATACAGAGACTAATCATTTATAGCGTCGCTATACACATCACACATTCGTATTCTACTAGAATACTCTTCTTCCCTATGAAACACTGGTTACATAATGGACCTTCACTTACTGGAGTCAGTTCAGCTCAAGTGGACTGGAAAATTTGACCTATTCTGACAGATTAAAAAATTTTAATCTCTTCTCTGTTCAAGGGAGACTGTTGGGGAGCGAATGTGAGTGTGAATGAAGGGCCATTCTCCCACCCCCTTTCTCAATACCTTCTCCCTCCCTCTGTAAGAATGTGTGTGTGAGTGGGAATGGGTTTTTTATTATATTTTCTTTTGTACATATGTATTTGATTTCATGTTGTATTAAAATGGGGTTTTTTTTCTCAGCTACTAAATGTTAAATATTTTTCTGAGACAGCACTCAAGTAAAAAAATAAATAAACATTGTCTGCATTTTGTAAGAGCGACTGGAATAAAAAAAAACATTTTGAAGAAATTTAAATAAAACTTGATAAGTCTTCTAATAGTAGTTGATTGTGGATGGCTTTAATAGCCTAAAGAAGTGACTGGATCTTGAAGAAAATTTGAGCTTGGAGGCGCCATGCCCCATAAGACGCGCACACCCAACTTTTGTCACAAGAGTGATTGCTGGCAAGATTTTCTCCCGGGGAGCCGGCAAATCGTAAACCATGGTACCACGTAAGATAACTCCCCCTTTTGTTGTCTCTTATTTTTGTATTTGTTGATTGTTCTTTAGTAATTGTGTATATATTTTTGATTGGTAGGGTTTCAAGATAGGATTGTTTTATTTATATATAAATAGGCTTGTGTGCATATTTAACCCCATATTTTTGTAATTATTATTGTATTTTTTTTTTAAGTAAAGGGACTGTATATACAATCCGTTTCATTCTCCTTCGATTTCTCACATCCGGATTAGTGTAGGAAGTGGGTTGGATAGATTGGGGTTAGTCTAGATTTTCGGCCAGCTACAAGACTACTTAGGCATGACCTTATTAAGTATTGGCAAATCTTCCCTAATACCAAACAAACTATTCCCTCGCCCTCGACACCCAGGTACTAGAGGTCAATCAATTTAAGGTGGATAAAACCGATGTCAACTAGAAATACGTAAAAGCTTTTTCACTGTAAGGTGTATTCCAGGATGGAACTCTTTACCAGGATTGCTCATCTCTATTGCTGATTTAGCCTCATTCAAGACAGCCCTTGCTGACCATCTTGGTGACCTACTATTTTCATATGATTAAGCGCTAGTAGTTTTAACACTACTTTATTGCCCATACAACTAGCTGCAATGATGCACCCTCCAACCATTGTAAAGTATTTTCCTATCCATGTAATTCCTAACCCTGAGGGTTGGCACATCAGTAGTGTGTGGCTTCTGTGGACCCTACCTGAACTGGTCAGTTTTGGGAATCCCATTAGGTGAGAACATCCTGGATACTCTACAGCAGCAAATTCAAACAGCATCATAGAATAAAGCTATCAAAACTACGTATAGGGGTGTCTTCAATGAGGTGGCCCTGCTCGAGGAAGAGTCCGAAGAAGGATTGGATTGCTTCCTTAGAGTCCTTTCAATCCTTCTTTTTCTAGTTTTCATAATTCTTTGAAATATGTATATTTTTCTACTTCATTTGTTGGGTTGAACAAAAGCACTTTTTCCACTGTGGTGTCCCTTATAATAGTATAATTTCTACGTATATCTATTCATCCTTGTTGTTCTTGTTGTTGGTGGTGGTTTGGGCTGCTTGGATGGTAGTCACATGAGCCCTACTGCAAGTAGTTTGTTGCATGTAGGTTACTTGGTCAAGTTATTTTAGATGGTCCTTAATGAGTAATAGTTGTGCCTTAAATTTATTGTTCATATTCTGTCTGCTCTTGGTGATGAATTTTGCTGTCTTGTTGAGGATTTTTTGATGGATGGGGGGTAAAAACCTGCTCCATCCAGCAGGTTGCTAGGGTTAGCTGACAGACTCCCAAGCTTGATAGGGGGCACTCAGTGTGGTACAGAGGCTGTGGAAGCAATGGCAGTGTAGCAGGAAGTGTTCCACTGTCTCCTCTTGATTCTGGCACCACCTGCAGTATGGGGAGTCCGCCAGGCGAAGTTTGTACATGTGCCTGTTCAGGCCAGTGTCCAGTCCTGAGGTGGAATAGGGACACATCCAGGCGACAGTGCTTGTGGCGACTCCACAGTGCAGGGGAGGTGTCACTGCGGATTTGGCCAAGGCTGGTAGCATAAGTCTAAGTTCGGTGTCCCACTTCTTCTTGATCTCATTCCTGGTAAGGGTTTAGGCATCGTGGTATTCAAGTTGGAGAGGTTCCTCTGCATCTGGCACTGCCTCCTTGTATTCCAACATGTGACGGAACCCACTTCAGGGAGATCTGCCATCCTCCTATTGTGAGGTGGTGAAGTGGTGCAGTGGTGCCTGTATCTTGTGCACCAGGGTGGTGTAGGGGCAGGTGAGACTATTGGTAATTAGTGCCAGACTAGTTTGGGAGTCAGTGTAGATCACCACCAGGGCAGATGTTATAAGGTTGATGTTGTCCAGGGCACACAGGATGGCATGGAGTTCCACAGCTATGTTAGAGTGGCTGGGTGGTAGCCGCCAGGTTCTGCAAAGTTTGGAGATGGGGAAGTAGACAGCTGATGATGAAATGCTCTTTTCTGGTGAGTGAGATCCGTCTGTAAAAACTGGAGTGTGTGAAGAATATAGCTCAGTGTGCCTGTTGAGGAAGAGTTGCTGGGCGAGTTGGGGTGGGTCCATTCCCTTATAGAACTTGAGGTCTGGGCTATGGCTCTTCAAAATTAATGAATTAGTGCCAATGTCATCCATAAGTTTTTCTAAACCTTCCAACCATTGCCAACCATAATACATGACTAAGTAAAAGAGTGTTTAAGAGTGTAATACTTCTATTCTGATTAAAATATGTAAGTTACCAGTTACTAACACTGGTATCTCCCAAATAATCCTTGATTAAAACAAAATTATTAATTCATATAACTGTTGCTAGCACTGTCATAAACAAGTTAAATAAGAAACTTTCAGCTACTGAAATTAGAACTTGTAAATCTAAATTAAGTCCTAGAAATTAAAGAAAATATTACCAAGAATTATTATAAATATAATAATAATTAATGTTAATGATTTTAATAAAAAAAATATTTTTTTTATATTTATTAAAAAAAAAAACAATTCTTTTCCAACCCTGGAGTAGTGGCATATTCTGAATGGGAAAAGCGGATATGGTGGAGCATTTGGGGAAGCCAGGTTGCCAGGGTGATGGTATGTCTGGTGCCAGTTTTCTTAGGAGTCATCTTTCTGACAGATCTATATGGAGAGGGGGAGGTAGGGAATTGAGGTACTATTGTATGGATTTTTGCCTTGGGCATCCTATGGGCACGAGCAGCAGCAGCCTGGACATATGTAGGCCTTGATGATGCTTATTATTTGCTGTGACTTTTGGGAGAGGGTGGACATCCAACAAGGATGTTGTCAGTGGGTAGGATTGTGTAGCAAAGGTTGTGCTAGTGTTTTCGGTAGTAGCGTATATGGAGCAAAGCTGTGAATGGCAAATATATGTGGGAGTGCCATCATCCAATGCTTTGCGGTGGATTAGCCTTGCCTTCTCTGTGTAAGGACAGCTGTTGGAGGAAGGGAAGTGGTCATCATCACAAAAATAACAGTGGGGGATATTTGTGCAATTTTGGCTTTCAGGAAATCCGCTACATCTATTGCATCTCTGTGATGATTTGCACGTCAGTGTCCCATGGCCAAAATGCTGACATATGTAGCATCTTAATGGGGGAGAGATAGTAAGGGATAATTTTATATGAGGTAAATCCTACTACCATTCTCTCAGGAAGACCTGCCAATTTAAGATGCGCCAAGTAGGTGCTGGCATCAGGCTGGCTCGAGGTGCAGAGGTGCTATTGACATCCAAGATCCTAAGATTCTCTCTCAGGTCTTCTTCTGTAAGGGAGACTGGGAGGCCAGAAATTCTTCCATATTTCTATTTACCTAGAGTAGCATCCTCAGGTCACTAGCACTTGACCGACCATTCACCGAGAGTGCAGACATCTTCTAATTCAACCTCCAGTTTCCTTATGTCACTAAGGTCTATTCTCAGTGCAGAACCTTTGCCTAGGATTCGACATGAGCCCTCTTTGATGAGCTTGTGGAATGGTAAAGCATTGAGGGCAGATGTGACCTTAAGGGGATGGATGAAAATGGACTTACCCTCGGTGGATTTTATTAGGATGACATTTTGCGAGTTGGAGTCGTCCTGAGGGACCAAGGCTGATTTTTTTTTTTTAATATCTCATCTGGCAACTGCCTTCTAGGGCATAAGTCATTGTACTCATCCTAGCCTAAATATAGGCTATATTAAAAGCTAAATAAAAGAAAAAATACAGAAAAAAACAAAAATCAAACAAATTGAAAAAATATAAAGCGAGCTCCATCGACGGGGAAAGGCCCGGCTTTCCCGGGTGAAGAAGCGCGCGATCCATAGTCAAATATTAAATAAGGGAAAGAAGGCCAGCCTCCTCCAAAAAGTCCACGGGTTGGTTGCACGAATCCGCCCTGAGTACAAGGGACAGGCGGTAGCGACCCTACCCATAAAATTCAAATAGTTTGGCTTTTAGTTGATCCACAGGTGGACAGTACTTGCACGATTTCATGTAGCATGCTGGACAGGCTGGATTACATATGACAGAGGCAACTAGGTGATGGTAAGAGGGTAGAGCAGTGATATCAGACATATTGGATTCAACCATCATCAGTTTTACATTTTGATATATTGTACATACACATACTGAGTGAGTTCCACTGCATCCCACAAGAACACACTCACGTGGCCGTAGCATAGCAAACTTTGAGAATGATACTATTACCTCAGGGTACTTCACTTTGAAACTGCTATGAAGTTCCTTCAAAAGATTGAGAATGAGTCGTTTCTATAACCTCTGCTTTTTTCCTTCAATACACACTACTAGACAATCCTTCTTTCCTGGTAAAACCTGACTCATGTCATCACTACGATAATATTCAAGGACTAAAGATTTTAGTTGCTCAGGAAGCACTCTGCTGAGCTTAGGGTTAGGTGAAGCTAAGATTCCTTTCTCCTTTAGTATATGGTGAGCTTGTATGGCCATTCGCTGAGAGCAATCTAACTCGTTCATGAGTTTTCTAACACTCATACTGGTTACAAATATGGTTAGAATTCTGATTTGATCCATACAGCTTGATTGCTAACCTTTCTCCTTTAGAGACAGGATGACTTCTGGCATGCAGTTAATGCTACATCTTTGTGGCACATCTTGTTTTCCTAAGCTATTACAAATGACCAAATACAACTTTCTCCTAACAGATTCTTCAATGTTTAACCTTTTCTCAGGTACGTAAGTCAGATGCCTTTCGGCTTTCCTTTTATCAAAGGGGCTCTCACCGATGAAAGACAATGATTGGTCAGTAGGTCAACTTCAACTTCCACAACAACTGAATCCTCTTTTTAGCTAGGCATCTCATTGAACTCCTGTTCAGATGCTGAAGTTCCAGACTCCTCTGGAGTATTTTGCTCCATTGGTAACTCTGAAAGCTTCTTCCTACAAACAGAACAAAGCTTATCATTTTTGCTAAGAAGAGATGAGAACTTCTACAAAAGCTGAGAAGAAACATTTCTTAGGTCTTTCTTTTGCAGGGATTTATGGATCTTCAGCGGATCGCTGCAGTACTTTCGATTCGCCATCTTAATGAAACAAAGCCTGAAAAAGATTCAAATAGTAAATTAGTGTTTATAAACAATATACAATAAATTAATTAAAATAAACACTTATATAAATGATTGAAGCAATTATATTTAAAATTGCCAATATACAATATCAATATAGCTGCTTCAATCATTGCATTGTCCTAGAAAATTGGTAAGCAAAGAAAGAAGTGCATAATAATCATCAAGTATTATATCTAAGTAGAAATAGGTCAAAGTTTAGGTGCAAAGGGCTATAGGTTGGTAGACTGGTTTATAACTAACAAACATTTCCATTAGCGCGTTTTAAGATTTGATTCTTCTCAGTCCAGCGCTTCAACCCTAATAGCTATTAAGTTAGCTAATGGCTACATCATAATGCATTGCTGAGAATAGGTTTATTACATACACTCTTAGTTTAATCTTTCTTCCATACCTATTTTTGGAGGGGTATAGCTACCTATATTGTGTAGGTACATTCAGTTTTGATCAAATTAAAGGATTTGGCGAAAATTGCCTTCTTTCATTTGAAATAGCTTGGCATAGTAAAAATATATGATCAATCAAAAGTCACTATTAATTAATGGGTGTTCATTTTAGATACCTAATAAGTAATAAATCATTCTCCTCTTCATAATATAATAATTTGGTAAGTAGGTAGCTGAATAAAAATCATTAGGTACCTATTTCAAAATTATCAAAAATAAATAACAAAATTACACACCTGTAAATTATTTTAGGATCTGCAGATAATCTCACAATTAATATTAAGTAGGTAGTTTAGAAGATATCTTGAAATTATTTTAATTTATATATTGAAGACATAAATGACATTGGTATCTGAAAACATACATTAAGTAATTAAGGATTAATGAAAGGCAGTTAAAGACTGCTTTTTATGTTACATTGATTTGGCAAGATTAACTATATAAGGTAGGTACCTAGGTATATAAGGTGTATATAGGCAGTGATGTATTATTTACTGATTCAAAAAGATTATATAAGAGGTATATAGGCCATGCCATGGTTAGAACTTATGTAGGTATGTGATATCACCATAATTTCTGGGTCAATAATACTTTTAGTAGGTATACCCAGTGTCACATACTTGCCCATAGATTCTAAACCAATGGAGATCCCATTTTTATTTGTTCTGGAGCTATGGAGGATAGAAAGAGGTAACTTTAGAAAAAAATTGGGGATGATCTGAGTTGCACTTTGGCCAGGGTCAAAGAGTTGAAAAAAAGGATGGGAAATTGTCATAGAAACATCGTTCTTCCATTCATTTAAAAGATCTCTTTCTCCTGGACATTTTTGTACTAAAATCGTTCAGATTAGTAAATTCTGGCCAAAGTTTTAACCTCTCAAAGTTTTGGGGTCAATCAGTTTGACCAAAAATTGATCTGACTATAAATATGACCAGTGACCAGATAGGCCTCATACTTAGTATGTGAACTTTATTCATCATAACCAACAAATGATGTAAATTTCATGTGATTCTGTGACCAAGGTGTCAGGAGGGTGTATACACTTCACGTAGAATGCCCCCATATAGATTGGCTGATTTGGCGACCTTGTCTGCCTGTTCATTGCCTGGGATATCCTTGTGCCCTGGGATCCAGATCAAGAAAAATTTAGCATATGGTATTTCAGTAATAATTTTGTATATTCATCTAACTAAGAAGTAATCACCATTTGATTGAATTGCTAAGATGGATGCCAGGGAATCAGAATAAATAGTGATGTTTTCTTTGTGTTGCTCTACAGCTAAGATTGCTCCAAGATATATATATATAGCATATAATTCTGCTGTAAAAACTGAGCTGTTGTGGGGTAACATATATGAGTAATCCATTGTGTTAAACAGGATTCCTGAGCTTGTGTTTCCATCAATGTCTTTAGACCCATTAGTGTAAATCAAGGTGATGGGTTATGGGAAGGGGGGTTATAGAGCCCATCTGGCAACTGCCCACTTGGGCATAAGTCGCCGGAAACACGACATAGCCTAGAATTAGGCTACTTTAAAATAAAAATATGAAAACATAACTGATAAAAATGAGAAAAACTAACAATTCGGAAGCAATCTCCAGCAGCGGGGGGAGGTCCCCCTCACCCCGGTGCAGGAGCGTGCAACCTACAAAAAAAAAAAAACACAAAAAAGGAATCTTTTAAAATTAAGGGGAGAAGCCCGGCGTACCCCAAAAAGTCAACAAGTCAATGTGCACGAACTCATCCCGAGCACAAGGGGACAGGCGGTAGCAAACCTGCCCATCCTGGTACCGGGACAGGTATCATGCACGAAGATCACCCAGACTGGGACATTTGACAAGAATGTGGCGAACAGTGTGAGGGATGACGCAGTCGTTGCAATAGGGCGCTGGCGAGCGCTGCATCACATAGCGATGCGTCACACAAGTATGCCCGATTCAGGGAGACGACAGAAAGCGAACTGAAGCCTTGTGGCATTGGGGGATAGGTCCATGGTTACAGTCGCGGCACAATGGCCCGCAACTTTAAGTTCCCTTCACCGTCTCCCATCTTCTTTGCCAAGCAGTCCGAAGAGATGCCTGTATTCCTGCCATGTAGTCGGTGTGAGGAAGAGCGAACCGCTGGTCCGGTCGTAGAGTCCTCGCGGACTCTTTGGCGCGCTCATTCCCCGCAATTCCTACATGTCGAGGAACCCAGCAGAAGATAATCTCAACATCTGCCCGGCTCGCCAAAACCATGGCGTCACGAATATCGCGAACCAGGGGATAGGAAGATTCCAATGCCCCGAGAGCACTTGGGGCGCTTTGTGAGTCACTATAGATCACAATCCGGTCTCCGAACCGGACACGTTGCGTAATCTCCTGTACCAAGTGGTGTATTGCCAGCAGCTCGGCCGTGAAGACAGATGCAGCACCTGGCAGAACCCCGTTGAATTCAAACAGAGGGGATACAGCGTGGAAGCCGACCCCCTCTTGGGACTTGGAGCCATCCGTATACACTGGCACAGTTCCAGCATGACACGAGGTGTGCTCCAGAAACGTTGAATGCAATACTCCCGGCGCCGTACAAGCTTTGGGAGCAGAGGCGTGGCGACAAATAGCCAAATGTGGTACCCTCCAGGGTGGCATCCTGGGCAGAACCAGGGGCGCCACCGGCCCGAGAGCTAGATATAGCTCTCGAAGGAGTTTCCTGGCCCTAAACCCAAAGGGATTAGGGTATGACTGGCGTCTCTCGGCGGCATAGGCACCATCGAGATCAGCTGCAGATGCAGTGAGAGCTGTACAGGCGAGTGATGCACTGCACGCGGCGCAGAGCGAGTGGCATCTCCCCAGCATCGACTAACAGGTTCTCAATATGTGAAGTGAGGAAGACACCGGTCACAAGGCGAAGGCCGGTGTGATGGATCGAATCCACCTTCCGCAATAAACGCTTGGCTGTGGATGCATAAAACTCGAATCCGTAGTCGAGCTTCGAACGAACAAAGGATCGATAAAAAAGTAGGGCAGTAGCCCTATCAGCGCCCCAAGCGCTGAACACCACGGAACGGAGAATGTCCATGACGCCGGTACAAGAGACCCTAAGGCTGCGAGTATGTGCCTCCCAGGTGAGGTGGCGGTCGAATACAAGACCAAGGAAACGGTGCGATTCCACCACATCCAGGCACACCCCATTAAGAAAAAAATCTAGATCGTGGTGAAGCCGTGGATGGCAGCAGAAGTGCATCACCTTAGTCTCGGCCAAAGAAAACCAAAACCTGTGCGCTTCAGCATAGCGAGCGATGCGGTTCAATGCCTGTTGGAGTTGACACTCCAGAGTTGGCATCTGGGCAGCGCCAAAAGAGATTGAAAGGTCGTCCACGTAGAGCGTAGCGAGAACATCTTTCGGCAGCACCGAGGTGATGCCGTTGATGCTCAGGGCAAAGAGTGTGACACTGAGGATACTTCCCTGCTCCTTTGGGCCGGAGAGGGCTCCCCCCACCCGTATGCGGAATCGACGATCTCGCAAAAATTCAGATATAAACATTGTGGGGCGTCCCTCGCCATCATCGTGTGGAGAGTCTCCATGATACCGTATCGCCATGCGGTATCATAGGCCTTCTCCAGAAAAAAACTGTGGCGTAGTGCTGTCTACAAAGGAAAGCCTTGCAAATGGCATTTTCCAGTCGAGCAGAGCATCCGACGTGGAGTGGAACTTTCGGAAGCTGCACTGTGCAGAAGACAGATGGCCTCCGCTGTCCAGGAAAAAGGCTAATCTAACATTTACCAATTTCTCCAAAAACAACTTACACACGCAAGAGGTTAGAGAGTTTGGGCGGAAACAGGTCGGAGTAGAGTTATCTCTCCCCGGTTTGCGAAAGGCGAGCACAGTAGCGATTCGCAAGAGAAAGGCCATGCCTCGCTCACCCAGGTGTTGAAGCATGGTTCTCCATCTCTGGAAGTAAAGTCCAGCCGGCGGCCTTCCGCGACATCACAACGTGCATTCAATGCTGGCGGAGCAGCATCCCCGCTAGAGAATGCGGAAAAGGCGGTCGCTAAGGATTCCGCCACGAAGGCTGGGTGCGAGATTGTGATCGTCCCATTCTCCTGGAGAACGGGAGGGGGGTCCTGCAAGAACTTGCCCCCAATTCTTTTGACTCGCTTCGACACCTCAGCTAAAGGGGTCTCCCGTTAAGTGAAGACACGTATGCCTGCCAAGAAGAGCATGGGGCATGCTTCGAAATATACCAGAACCTAGCCCTAGCCCGACGAAATTTAGCGACAGTGAAATCGTTCGGGCAGCGCTTATAACGCATGTAGGCATAACGCTTCTGTTTGAGGGCCGTCTCACACTCGGCCGACCACCATAGGAGTGATCGGCGTGCAAAACAGCCAGACATCCTAGGAAGAGAAGTCAGGCCCACGGCGATGAGGTTGCCGGAGAAGAACTCAACGGCCTCAGACGGCAGTTGCCCTGAAAATGATATTTGAATGGGAAAGTGATCACTACCATGGAGGTCATCGACCACCCCCAAATCAAAATCAGGCTGTGCATCTGAAGAGCACAAAGATAGGTCAAGGCAAGAAAATGAAGCGGTTCTCAGACAGTGATGCGTAAACTCTTCCACGTTTAGGACACCAATCTCAAGCTCTTCGATCAGATTGGCAAGGACTTGTCCCCTGGGATTTATTGAGTAATCTCCTCAGAGAGGATGCCTGCCGTTTAGATCTCCAAGCAAGAGATAGGGCCTCGGCAACCGTGCCACGATGCGGGGGAAGTCCCCCGCGTCGAAGTCAGCTGACTGTGGAATGTACGCAGAAATGATAGTATACCTCCTATCCAGGTGCAGCTGCACAGCCACTGCCTGAAAGGAGGTATCTAAAGAGAACGGAAGAACGGAGACATCATGCCGAGTGTAAACCGCGCATCCCCCAGCCCGCCATCCCGCAGTGGTGGTGGGGTCGCAAGACCCTTATACCCCAGGAGGGCAGGCCGGGGGCACGCACCTAGCATGGTCTCCTGCAAAAACATAGCTAACGGGAAACGGGACGAGACGAGCCTCCGCAGCTCCTTCCAGTTGGCCCCAATCTGAGAAAGAAAAAAAAACAATTTTAATACATGAAATCAAATATATATATAAACAAAAAGAAAATATTAAAAAAAACTCATTCCCACTCTGACACACACATTCTTAAAGAGGGAAGGAGAGGGTATTGGGAAAAAGGTGGGAGAATGGCCCTTCACACACACACTTGCATTCGCTCCACTACAGCGCCAGGACCAAGTCCTTAGCCTCGCGGAATGAGAGTCGATCCTGGGCCTGAACGGCCAGGATTTCTTTCTCAAGGAGATATGCACCACATTGCTTCGAAGAAGCGGGGTGCGGGTCTCTGCAATTGACACACACGATTTGGACTTATCATGTGCGGCCTTGGAGGAATTTACACAAACTTCGGGTGACCCCGACTTTGCATGTCTACAAGAACAATTCGTATGGCCGAAGCATTGACAGTAATAGCACCGCTACGAATGCCTTCACGCGGTAGCGGTACCAAGCGGTACGCACCGACTCAGGGAGCTTGTCACAGTCGAACGTGACGAAGAGTGTAGGGGTGGGTCTCGAGGCCCCTCCCTGTTTTCTCATCACACGTTCGACCTTGACCGCCCCATGGTCGGCCAGCTCTAGGGTGATGTCCTCAATGGAGTAGACAACGAGTTCCCTCGCATAAACTACTCCTTTCACAAAGTTCATGATAGAGTACGGCGTCACACTCACCGGGGTGCCATGAAGTGTCCGAAGAGCACTTATCTTGGCAGCCTCGGCGTGATTCGCCAGAAGGCTGCCGTCCGAGAAACGGGTCACCTTTGGCTCTCTACCAATTGCACTAGCTAATCCTCTCCTCTGATGGGTCATGTTGCCCTTGGCCAACATGCTGCCATCGAGAAACCTTCCCGAAAAGGACTAGGTAAACATGTAGATTATCGGCCCGGCCTAGGAAAAATTGTTTTGTGTAAATATTATCGTTCACCCGTGTTTGAATCTTCGTTCGCGTTATCTTTCACCCGTGTTTGAATATTCATGCGCGTTTGAGTTTTGTTTGAATGCTAGTTGCCGCCATTTTTGGGGGGGAAATCTCGAAATTAAACCCACCGAAAATGCTGTTTATGTAGGCCATTTTATTTACCAAATTGCCCGAAAAAAAAAACGAAACACTTTGTTTCCTGTATTTAATTGCATTGGTTATCATTCCAAAATAGCGGAGAGGGAAGCCTATTTATTTTGCGCGCCTGCGTCGTATTCGAAATCTAACTGACGCCATCTTTCTTATCCAAAAATAAAGAACGATAAGCGCTGTTAACTTACTTTATTTCGGGGGGTACACTTCAGAAATAGCGATGAGGAAGGCGTGGAATTGTTCTTTAATTCCCGTTTTGGTCAACGGGAAGCGCTTGCAGAAGATGGCGGTTGCAAGATAGGCGTCGAATTGAGCGGTTTTTCTCCCGTATTTGGGAATTGAACCTCTCGCATCTCGCCAGACGCGTTCAACATTCTGGGGTCACCTCTAATTGCCGGCCACAGATTTCGCATTCACTTTTAGTTCGCACTAAATTATGCACTTTCAAAAAGTTGTTTAATTTATCTCTAGCAGAAACTAGGCTTAATAATTCCGCAATAGACGACGGACAAACTTGAAAATTCGATTGCATTTTGAAACTGCGGTGAAGACGTGCGATTGAGAATTTTCAAACTGCGTAAAAGGGGAATGTTTGACACCCAAACTGCTAAAAAACAAGTAGTTCCTTGAAATGATCTAGCTAATTATATTTAATTGTATAAAACAAGGTAATAAAAAGAGTAAAATGGGGAAAAATATATTGAAAAATAAAAATGACTCCGAATGGGGATAATAAAAAACCATTAAGTATGAAAAAAAATTGAAATTAAGCATTTCTGACGTCATACCCCCCACCCCCACCCCCTATTATAATTTGCAAAACGATTAAAGACGCTGACATGATGTAGTTAAAGCATTCCCCTCTGTAAACGGCAGAACATTATAACAATTAGGATTATATACTGGGGGGCTGTGCCCCCCAGACCCCCCCCAATTTAATGAAACTCAGGATCATCGTAGTGTGGTCCCCCCCTGGTGCTTACCCCAACACGAGCCGTCCCCTTAAATGTACTCCAAAAACGTGAAACATTTTGGAACACGTACGAAAAAACTACGGTTTATCGGCCGGGATCGGCCGGGCCGATAATCTACATATTTACCAAGGACTATTATAAATGCGGACCATCGTTTTTCAAAACGCGATATCTTCCAAAAATGTGAAGTACCTGTATAGTCCGTGAGTCTTGAGAATCGAATCCCATAGCGAAAATCCCGATATTTTTGTTTACTGTCAAGGAAAATTTTCACAACAATAGGACTAACTCACAGCGTTGTATACAACAAAAAATTATAGCAAGGGTCATTGGGGGTGTCTTTCCAATTGAAACTTGCCACAACCTGAACAAGAGCCTTTGATTTCGAAGTGTAGTGCCCCATTGCAAGATGGATTATGCTCGACAAAGAACCCTTACAAATGAGCATTATTTGAAAGTAATTGCACCTGCAATTAATCTACTGAAATTGCATAACACAGTCGCACGCATACATACTCACACGGCCATAAGTCGCTCCTCGCGCTATCTTCGTTGACCACTCGTACCGCGCTAAGAATTCTGGGAGACGCCGAAACAGCTGTGCAGATAGATTTATCAAACACACTAAGCTGATAAACAGGGAAAGCGCTGGGCCTTTGTGTATTGCCCGAGAGCCGTGAAACATGAAATCTTATTTCCTAAAATTATTTCTGTCCCCAAGATAAAATTATCTAGCAGATGCCTGAATCAGAACTCCCTATTCACTTACTCTCTAGCCCTTTGTACACACGAATAATTTTTTATTCAAATATGCTCCGCCCAAACCGCATGATTGTCCAACAGTGTATCACACCTACATTTTCTACACGATAAATAACATCCAAAAGTAGAGCCCAAGATCATTAAAGCTCCTCATCAGTAACAAGATCAACTGTCAGTTCGAAAAAAGTGAGCGTATGCCAAAGGTAGATCCCGACATTAGTAGGCCAGCCTCTGAATATTGCGTCCATCATCGCTACCTAGAAAGATTTAACCCTCACCCAGCTAGGAAAACTCTCGGATGAGTTAATGCCGTTCGACATAGCACAATGCTTCAGTATAAATAGTAGGGTCAAAAATGAAAGTGGTGCTAACTCGTTTCCTAATATAGGTGTGTTAAGTGTGAATGATAGAAGTGATAAGCAAGTCAACCATATACAATATTCAAACAGTGCGCATTCATTGTCCATGTGTGCGTGCCCTGATGGCAGTTGTTCAAACCCAGTAGCGCGTAAAAATAACGGTAATAGTGCGAGAAATATAACAGTTGGACTACGACCTTTTCGCAATTATCAAACGCTTGTAGTGTGTCGGTCCCATCTGTATTTCAGTGTGAGTGACAAATGTTGCAACCATGGTGCAGGTTGCCAATGCGGGGTGAAGACGTGCAAATGCAACCAACCCCAAGCTATCTATAGCGTACGAGAAGTGCAGGCGAGCGGCTTAAAGTCTTCGTTTGAATGAGTCTTTTGGGGGACTCAGGATGGCCGAGTGGATTCGCCTCTGGCTAACAGTGGTCCAGCGACGCGGGAAGCTGTTCGCAACTCGCCTACGCTATTATTTTTTTCTTTGCTCCTTTTCCTACTCCCCCTATCTACAATGGTGCCCAGACCCGGGGGGGGGAGCGTTAACCCTTGGATAACATTTCCAAACGGGCTTTCTAGATTTCTTCAAAATACGCTCCGCTTCTAGGAGGAGGGTTGTATAGCGTACGATAAGTGCAGCCGAGTGGCTTAAAAGCTTCGTTTGAATTAGTCTTTGGGAAGACTCAGGATGGCCGAGTGGATTCGCCGCTGGCTAACAGTGGTCCAGCGACGCGGGAAGCTGTTCGCAACTCGCCTACGTTATTATTTTTTATTTGCCCCTTCTCCTACTCCCCCTATCTACACACTCTCAAAGGCCCCCTCAAAAAACTTAAATAGCATGACGCTGTGAATGCGACTGCCGGCATGCCAACATTGTTCTCTGTCGCTTCAAAATTAAATAGTAAGAGGTGTGAATTCCTAATCGATATAGGGGAAAGTGTATCCATAATTCCAGTCAATTTGGTGCAGCCGTATGAAATGCGTGATTTCAAATTCATCAATGAATTAGCTAAAACCATGTCACAGATCCACTTCAAACAGTTATCCAAAGGACATCGGCACTCGGTACTAAAATCATTTGTACCTAAGGAACTACGAGAATCGACGCATGTGTGGGTCCGAATCGATCTCCTTTGTAAGCCGCTAGAAGGACCATATGTTAGCCTATTCGCGTGGTCGGTCACGACGGAAAAGTGTACAACCTAGAATTTGCCAATGGTAATCAAGAGACAGTTTCGATAAACAGGTTGAAGCTAGCGAAATTCCCATTTTCGTATAATAGCAGAGAACAGAGTGATAGGCAAGATTCAAGTACTCAAGCGAAAAATGGAAGAAAGATCTTAATTACGTCGGAACGAGAAGCAGAAAATTCTACCAAGAATCTTAACAAGGACAATAGTGAAGTGAAGTCATATCCATTCATTAAGGAATAGTAATAGGTCGAACGTTTACACGCAATCAGGTAGAGGGGATATGTTTGCCAAAGATCCCTGATTTTGGTATTTCTAAGAAGTCGAGTGCCTGGTGATAAGTTAAGGCAAACTCATGTAATTACATGTACAATTTCATTTCGGTGCCAGTGTATATATTTCGTAAAGAGAAGTCGTGTGGTGTAAACGCCCGATTTAGATCAACTATTTTTGGTCCATATAATGGGTCATCGTGTGTAGCAGAATGAGGTCAGAGGGCAACCACATGCCCTTCTGTACCCACGTGATCCTAAGATCATCGCATGTAGCTTTAAAAGCATGGCTAAACCAGGGTAAGGATGCAGCCTACGCCGTTATCACACGCCCCAGCTGTATTTGCCTAGGGACCGATTTCATCGTATCCCACGACCACCTTTCAGCAAACATTCTTGCTTTCCGTCTGAAGATCGAAGTCAGTTGAACATTTCAAGCCAACGTCATCACAATTTCTCCTTCCCCCGAAGGAGTCGCCGACCTTTCCCCAAAATCGCACGCGTGTGTTGAGGGCCGTCACAACCACCTCACCAGGCGTCTATATAATATTTCGACTCAGTTAAGTAAGCAGCACTAATAGACTTCTTACCTAGTCCGGCGAACGAGCTGATGGAGGCCGGGATCACTTCCTCATCTACCCTCCCATGGGCTTCACCGGTTCATGTAGTACCTAAGTCTACTCCGGGGGAATTCAAAACTGTAGGTGACAACAAGCGACTCAATGCCTGTACAGTTCCAGATAGATATCCTCTGCCTTTTTTATCAGATTTTAACTCCGCTCTCTTCAGGTTCTCCATTTTTTCTTGGCTCGATTTGGTTCGCGCTTTCAACCAAATCCCGATTCACCCTGATGATATCCCTAAGACGGCTATCACCACTCCATTCGGTTCCTTAAAACTGAACCGAATGCATTACGGACTTCGTAACAGTGATCAGACCTTCCAACGCTTCATGGATCAGGTTCTGATAGGTCTTCCTTTCACATTTTGTTATATAGACGACCTCCGGATAGCATCTTCGTCTTTAGAGGAGCATTTTTCTCACTTTCACCAGATTTTTGCACGTTTAGATGAGTATGGTATCATACTCAACATTTATAAGTGTATCTTTGGTGTCACACAGCTCTCCTTTTTTGTGACGCCACATTTCCCCTGAGGGAATTCATCCTCTCGAGGACAAAGTTGAAGTTATCCGGGCTTTTCCCCGACCTTCTTCGCTAAAGCAACTTGGTAAATTCTGTGGGATGGTAAACTTTCACCACAGGTTCATTTCCAACATCTCCCACATAATTCAACCTCTCTATGAATTGCTTTCCAGGTCCAAGAAGAACCTTCCTCTTTCCTGGTCCCTCGAAGCTTGCGAGGCTTTCTCTCGCACCAAAGAGGCTATGGCTTCCGCTGTCGCCCTGGCCCATCCGAACCCAGGAGCTCCCATAAGCCTTGCTTCGGATGCGTCTGCTACTCATATTGGTGCGACGCTACAACATAAAGTTGGTGACTCTTGGCAACCCCTCCGCCAACCATCTCTACATCCCCCTATTCTTCTTCCAAACTGCTGCCGCCTCACTTTTTGTTGCGGGACCACTCGACAGCAGCCGGAGAACATCAAGCGAACAACGCGCAACTCCCGACTGTCGCCTTTTCGGGAGGTCCAGAACAATCGTCACCCGACGCTCAGGCCCTCGATCGCGACAATCTCCAGCATCAATCGAGTGGCACTTCTAATCGCCACCTGACCTGCATTCCGAGTCAGCCAATTGGCACTATAACCCGTTCTGGACGCGTTGTAAGGAGACCTCACCTCTATATAGTCTAAGACTTTTTGTAAACACTTTGTGCGAGTTTTTCCCTCGGTGGGGCAGCATTGTAGCGGTCTATACCCTTACAAGTGGAAATATTTAATCATATAAGTATATATATATATATATATATATATATATATATATATATATATATATATATATATATATATATATATATATATATATATACATAGTTTCAAGAAGGGTTGGTAACCATAACTTAAATCGTGTGATTGGTACGCCCGATCTCTCGAGCGTCTTCAAATAAAATCACATAGGGCTCATTTATTCACTTTGTTCGGCTCATCGGAATCAGGTATGTAATATTGGAATATTTAGCTAAATATGTCCCAAAAGAATCTCGAATTAATGGTTCTTCTCTCAATAACAGACCCTCCCAACTCCGTTATAATCTATTTATATAATCTATTTATTTATTCTATTTATGTATCCAATTTAATCCATACAATCTATTTATACATATCAATCTATATTAATATTTACCCAATCCATTTAACTATATAATCTAGATATTTGCTCATATAATCTATTTATCAATTCATATAAATATTTATCATACATTTATATTATTTACTCATTTAACATTCAACTATAATCGAATAAATATTTGTTAATCTAATTATCAATCATCATATGTGTAATCTAATTCTCATTAACTCGTGCAAAGTTAATTCAACCGCGTAATATTCAATCCAATCATAAGCTGTATAATTTCACTTTTTAATCATTGTCATATAATGCCCCCTTTTTATCACCCCACACCAGACACCGCTTTTGTCGTGGTATACGTTGTGGTCGTGATGTACTTCTTTGCTTGCTTTTTTGGAAGAGCCGCTTCAATACTTAAGGAAAAGAAGGAAACACACAGGAATTATCCCAAAATAAACATATATTTTAAATTTAACACTTAACTATGAAAAACAAACAGTAATCATATTTATATCCTCGTAATAAGCTAAAACTCGACTATCCCGGTTGGCATCTAGGCCTATTACAATATCTTCAATGACAAAAATAAACAAATAGGCTACACGTAAACACACCAATTGCCGATTAATATTTTTTCGCGACCCTTTTTGGTTAGCGTTAAATATTAAATTAAAGTACTCTCGTCTACTAGCAAATATGACAGGGGTTCACGCATAATGGTTTCTACTTCCCTTAAATCGAGAGACGTACTAAACTCATACTATCGCAATATGAATATAAATGTTCTTTCTAACTTACATGACAGGAGGGATCAGGGATTGTCGGATGTCACTGGAGGGCTTATCTCGCGCTTTGGAGGGTTGCCGTGGCCGCTGATTGAATTTCGTAGAGGTGGGATGGCGGATTAGAGGTAATGCGAAGTCAACTTCTTATTGCAACTTTGCCTCTGGTTAAGTTAAGAAGACAGAAAGAGTTACGGTGCTCTTCGCTCCAAGAGTCCTCTTCTAAATGATCTTGACGCCTCTTGGTGTCTGATTCTTCAACGTAGGGTGTCCACCTAGCTTTGGAGGTATTCGGTGAGATGTTTACCGTAATTAAAGATCGGACCCTCGTGCGAGTGGGTTCACATTTCTACAGCCAGACTTCTTCTAAGTCTGTAAAGGATTCTTCGGTATGGCACCGATACAAAACTTGACGATTTATGTTAATTCGGCCCGGGGAGGGGGGATCAATTTTCGCAATCTGATCCTCTCGTTTCTCACGGAAATCGTCTTGTATGGCTGAAAGATCGATCTTCACGAATTGAACCTTCTTCTTTCTCTTTGAATTCTAATCCTCCTCTTTCCTTCCAGGACTTATTTATAGGCGGACCACCACCCCATCTAAGGCGGAAGGGGCGAGGCCACACAGGGGAGCGCGAATGGTGAGTTCACATCTGGTGAGAGCGAGAAGTGCAGAGGTTGGCACTGAGGTGCCCAAGTCGGCGTACTAATTAGAGAGACTCCGAACCGCCACACTCCTTGGCGTGCCTTTTGACTAGCACCGTTTTTTTGTGTGACATAACCACGGGTTTATGGGTCTCGTAGGTAATTGGATCGTTAGAGCGTCGTTTAAGGGCCTTATGTGGTTGCCTTAACACAGATGGTTGCTCCAACTACCTAAGCGGTGGTGAGATCAAACAGGGTAGGCAGTTACTGTTATTCTCCGGTTACCGTTCCCACGGTTCTTCTCATGGGGCTCACTTCTCCGGCTTTCTCCACAAGGGAGGGGCTTTAAAGTATATGTCCTCCTGGGCCTCCGGGGTGCTTTATGTAGCCATTTCTCTACAATCATAACTGTTCATTCCATAATATATATTTTTCGTATCTCTTTGTTTCAATACACGTATTCCCGCGACGTTGCCGATTTAGGCCTAAGGAAATTTCGTCTCAAAATCAAATTCAGACTTCCCGTTAGCAATTAACTTCATTCCCCTTGGATAACAAAAATATAGGTTTGGGGGTTTATTGTAACCAGAGCTATCTAGTGTATTGGCGCAATAACCACCTAACAACCTATACGATAGTAAGAAGAAAAAGAAGTGGGATAGAAGAACAAACTGGAAAACGATAGGTAAAGAAAAATCTCAAGGCTTCCAGTCATTTATGGATTGAGTTAAATTAAATTGAGTAATAAAATTAAATAAAAAAAAATTGAAAAACAGTATATAGCAGCATTCAAACAAAACAAGATATACTGTATATAGAATATTCAAACAAGAAAAAACAACAAATAACAGGATAATGGCTCTTGATGAACACAATATCTTATTAGCTTTCTTCTTGAAGGCATATACACTAGTGGATGCACAAGTCTCTTCGTCCAAGGAATTCCAAAGATGGGCAACACTTGGCAGAAAGCAACGCTGAAACTGGTTAGTACGGCATCTGATAGACTGAAAACAAAGAGTATGCCGGGCCAAAGCCTGACGAGTGTTTCTCCTTGCTACAAAGCGATTTGTCAAGGAAATATACAGCGAGTGATGCGGATTAGATTGTATCTTATAGAGCATGCACACATTGCTGATCTTCCTGCGATGTGCAAGATTCAATTCGACATTACCGCCACAAAGAAAGCTGGCAGTATAAGAGACTCTGTCAATAAGATGCAAGTGTGAGGTAGCAACGGACGACCAGACAGAGGCACAATATTCCAAAGCTGAAAGAATAAAGCTTTGGATGCAAGTGTGGGACACGGAAGCATCATTGAAGGTGGCACAGGCTTTTCACATGATTCCCAATTTCTGCGAAGCAGTAGTCACAAGAGATCTGATGTGACAATCAAAAGTTAATTTGGAATCAAATTTAACGCCTAAAATGTTCAGTTTGTCCACGTCGTTCAATGCTAAACCATCAACATGGAGAGGTTCATGTTGAGGAAAAGGTCTACGAGATCGTGAAATACACATACATTTCGACTTGGCGATGTTAAGCTTCATTTTCCATGTATGGCACCATATAGAAATGCATCGAAGATCTTCATTGAGGGAATTAGATGCAATGCTGCGAGAGTGAGGGGAGTCAATAGTCGCGAGCAGAGTTACATCGTCTGCATAAACATACATAATATTTTTTGTGATGCTAAAGAGCTCAGCAGTGTAAGTATTGAAGAGCAGAGGTCCGAGAACACTGCCCTGCGGAACGCCCGAGTGGACAGGATGCCAGTCACTGAAGTTTGCATCAACACAAACCCTGTGGGTGCGAGCCACCAAGAATTGCTCTAAAATAGATAGAATCCGTCCACCAACACCAATATCTCTTAGCTTCTTTAGCAAGCCATTATGATTTACTCTATCAAAGGCAGCTGAGAGATCCAGTTGAACTATGCGGTCTTCATGCCCCTGGTCTAGTGCTAACTGGATCTTGTGAGAGATCGTAAGAAGTGCATCCCTTGTACCAAGTTTTTTTCGATAAGCAAATTGATTACAAGGGAGAACACCTGATCTCTCAAGAAAGCGGGGAAGGCGAGCTACAACGAGGTACTTAAAAACTTTAGAAAGTATTGATGTAATAGAGATTGGATGATAATTAGAGGGATCAGGGGAAGAAGTTCCTTTAGGAATATGGGTAATGTGAGCCACCCTCCAGCACTCGGGGAACGATCAGATCGCATTAGGAATCTAAATACTACACTGAGTTTTTTTTTGCGATTACAGCAGAAGTTTCCTTGAAAAACAAAGGAAACATCTTAAGGGGATCTGTGCCCCCATATGGATCAAGAGCATTGAGTAGCTTCTCCACTTCTTTGGACCGAAATGTAATTTTATTAAGAGTAGGCATAATGGCCATTTTTTGATTGAAAATTAATTGCTTTTTACTAAGTTTAGAGTGAAAGTGCTTTATCAAAAGATAAGCTTTTCTATATTTACTCGTGATAAGTTGACCGTTCTCAGAGAGCAGGGGGGGAGGGGAGTGATGAGCTGCAGCCAAAGACCACTGATTTAAGGGTGGACCACCATTTATGTAAATCAGTGGCGCTAAACAATTTATCCTTGGCAGAGCTGAGATATTCCCTTTCCGCATCATGGTAAATCCTCTCTGCTTGAGATCTTGCTATAACATACTCGTTCCAAGATTCTCTTGTGCGTAGCTGAGACCAGTGGCGGTATGCTGCCTGTTTGGCATCCCGAGAGGTTTTGCACTCCACTGTAAACTGGTATGAAATCTTTTTAACAGGGACTCGGCGAGCAAATAATACTAAGTATCTATTCAATGAAAGAGGACATGGGCTCAACACTGCAAAGAATGGCCTCTGATCGGATCCTGGAAACATCGGCACGTACATTATTCCAGTTGACCCTGTTTTTGAGATAAATCTCATTCGTAATAGTATAAGAAAGGAGAGGTTGCCTAAGATCAAGTTTAAAACTGATGGCAGAGTGATCGGATGTACCTATCAGTGCATTAATTTCGGCTTTAACAATATCAGGTACATCCGTAACTACTAAGTCGAGACAGTTACCAGCATGATGAGTTGGGCCGGACACCAACTGTGAACAGCCCGAAACACTAGCAAAATCATATGCTGCACGACCCTGAATATCTGTTGGTGATGCAGATTCAAGCCATTCACGATGGTGAGCATTGAAATCACCAACAAAAACAAAAACTGCTTTGCGATCATCAGACTGGATGGTGGCCATAGCTGTTAATAGGCAATCATATATGGTATCATCGCAATCGGGCTTGCGATAAGCGCCCAAAATATAAGAGTTGTGGATTCGGGTACAAATGCGCAAGGCCATTACTTCATGGCAGCCACATTCATAGTTAGTTTTTCTATGAGCGAAGAAACCATCACGAATATAGACGGACATTCCACGCCGACGATTTCCTGGGTTACGGCGAATAAGCAGGGGCTGACAGAACCCAGGGATCTTAAGCTCAGATTTGTAGCGATAGTCGGAAACCAAAGTTCTCTGCGCATATAATTATGTCATAGGAGCGACTGACAATAGTAAGGTCTCTGAGATTCTTGTGTAGCCCTCTTACATTGAAGTAAATAACTCGACCAGTTTGGCCGAGAGTAGGGCCAAGATTTACATGAATATCACCACAACAAATTAGAAACAGCCAATCGAAAGCAAGAGTCCGAGAGGGGGTTAGGAAAAGGATGGTTGGGATTAGATTATGTGCAGTAAGCTATCAATTTAACGCCAACCTTTTCGGCCTTTGGCCTAGAAGAGCTAGCTCATACTCTACATGCAGAACAGGAACCTACTGGCATGGGGCTGCCATGCTTAGACGAGCGTTACCTCACAATAGGTCAAAAGACTTTCACACCTTCCCTGCTAGTGCATGGAAAACTAGGATAACTGCCCTTACCCAGCCTTATAACCTGATCACCAGCAGGAGCTGCGTTGCTGTGACAACGGTCATGATGGGCAGCTTCACCATCGGAGGATGAAACAAGGCAGAGGGGAAGAAGTGAAAAAGGAGAAGAACTGGAAAAATAAAGATAGAAAAGAGATACTCAGATTCACATCAACCTGGGTAAAGAGAAATGAAGCAATGGTGTAAGATCAGATGTGTGACTATGGTCCATTGCAAAAATTCACTTCTCAGAAAAAAAGACTCGGGAGGTAGAGGACGCCAAGACCCTCACTCTGCAAGAGCAGCTGGGTTATACCACCCGGCACTCGGTCGTTGGACGTACCTTCAGTTAAAGGCAGGGGGACCACAAGCAGGTAGTACGCCAACAGTTGAGATGCAGAAGCTAAGTAACCTTATCTTCTAAGACTTAAGGTTATATATTGCGCATGCACTCCCATGCGCAGTGATCATCTATAACCTGGCCTTCAAACTCTGTGTCAAAGTTTTCGTTGCCTTCCGGTGTAATGGAGAAGACTTCTTTCCAGAACTCTCTGAACTTTGCCTCCAGGTCCGTTGTGTCTTCAATGAATTTTTGTTTAACTTTATTCTCATTTTCTCCTTTGGTTTAGTTCACCTGAGTGTAGTGTAGATGGGCATGTGCAGGAAAGGGGGGTGATGAAAAATAAGGAATGAAAGAAGCGTGAAGCAAGTTGCGAATGGCTTCCTGCATCGCCAGATCACCGTTGGCGAGCTTCGAATCAACTGAGCTATCATGAATCTCAAAAAGAACTCATTCAAGCAAGGCTTTTTTATATACCTCTTTCTTACACTTCTCAACACGGTGCATAGCCCCCTCAAAAAAGTGGAGCGTATTCTGAAGAAATGAAGACGTCTAAAGCCGCTTGGAAACATTATCCAAGGCGTAACGCTCCACTCCCCAGTCTAGTCACCATTGTAGATAAAGGGGTGAACAGAGCGATGAAAAAATCATTATCGTAGCGTGAGGAGAGTTGCAGACGGCTTCCTACGTCACCGGATCACCGTTGGTGAGCGGCGAATCGACTGGTCACCCTGAGTCTTAAAAAGAGACTTATTTAAGTTAAGAAATATTAAATCACTCACTTGCATTTCTCGGCACTCTACATTAGCAGTTCTAAGATACTATCGAAACCTGAAATGGTGTTAGAGAGCTGGTGGTCACAAAAGTGATATGATCATTTGGTATTATTGCCTCTGGTTCGCTATAGTGGTTGAACATGAATTCGCTGCTTGTCAAAATAATGTCTTGTTGCTACTTTTCGCGTTACGTAAGTCGAGAAGTCTGATCCAATTCTCTAGAACTTATATATATTCATTAGGAGTTATAAGTTCCTCCATCTTTCGTTTGTCCTTCTGTATCCTGCTGCTCTGAACAGGGAGAGACCGGCTTTCCCCATCGCAGGAATATGTCCACTACAAAAAAGAGAGTAAAATACATAAAATGGAGGACGCCAGCCTCCTCCAAAATCAAAGCTAGTCAAGAAGTCTGTTTACACGAACCCGTCTCGAGTACAAGGGGAAAATGGTAGCGTCCCTGCTCGTCTCGGCACCGAGACAAGGTAATGTGGGCGAAGATCACCCAGACTGGGAAATTCAACAAGAGTGCGCCGCAAAGTCTGTGGGACAACGCAGTCGTCGCAATAAATTGCAGACAAGCGCTCCATTAAAGGGTGGAGCGTCCTTCGAGTGTGCCCAATTCGAAGACGACAAAAAGAGACGAAAGCCGTCCCAGCATTGGTGGTAGGTCCATGGGAACGGTAGAAGCGCAATGGCACGCAAGTTCAAGTCCCCTCAGACGTCTCCTGGTTCTTTGCAAGCAGCTCTGAGGGTTATCCTGATTCCTGCCATGTAGTCGGTGGGAGTAAGAGGCAAACTCTGCTCTTTTCGCCTAGTCCTTGCAGACTCTTTGGTGCTCTCATCGGCGCAATTCCACCATGTTCAGTAACCCAGCAGAAGATAATCTCGAAATCCACCCGATTCGCGGCAACCGTGGCGTCACGGATATCGCGAACCAGAGTGTGTGGAGATTCCAATGTCCCGATAGCATTCAGGGCTCTTTGTGAGTCGCTAAAGATCACAATCCGGTCTCCGAATCGGACACCCCACGGTATCTCCCGTACGGAGCGCTGTATTGCAAACAGCACGGCCGTGAAGACAGACAAGACGCCTGATAGAACCCGACTGACTTCAAACAGAAGGGATGCGATGTGGAAACCGAGCCTCTCTTGTGACTTGGAGCCATCCGTATACACTGGCAAGGATCCAGTGTGACACGAAGTGTACTCAAGATAAGCCGAATCCAATACTCTCTACACTGTAGAAGCTTTTGGAGCAGAGGCGTGGCGATAAATATTCAAAGGTGGTAAAATATAATCCAGGGTAGCATCGTAGGAAGAACCAGGGGCGCAACCGGACCCACAGCTACACCGAACTCTTGAGGGAGTTTCCTAGCCTTAAACTCAAAGGGCTTAGGGTTTGTCTTTCGTCTCTTGGCAGCATAGATATCGTCAAAATCGGCTTACGGATGCACTGAAAGCCGTTGGCGACGGATTCACGCGTACAAGCGCATAATGCACTGTACACGATACATAGCGAGTGGCATCTCCCCGATATCGACAGCTAGGCTCTCAAAGGGGGACGTATGGAAGGCACCGGTCGCCAGGAAGAGACCGGTTTTGTGGGTCGAGTCCACATTCCAAACAAAATACATGCTCGGCTGCGGATGCATAATACTCGCATCCGCAGTCAAGCTTTGAAATAGCAAAGGATAGGTATAAAAGCAAGGCATTAATCCTATCAGCAGCCAATTCGCTGAACGTCACGGAACGAACAATGTCAAGACACGGGAATAATATAGCCTTAATTTGTCGTTTAAGGGTTATCTCTCTCTGGAGGTAAAGTCCAGTCGGCGGCCTTCAGTGACATCACTACGGAAATTGAATGCTGACGGATAAGATCCAGGCTAGAGAATGCGGAGAAATCGGTTGCGAATGACTGCGCCACGGACGCGGAGTCCCAGATTGCTTTCCCATTCTCCTGTAGAACGGGAGTGAAGTCCTGCAAGAACTTGCCCCGAATCCTTCTGAAAAGCTTACACACCTCTGTAAGAGGGGGTATTCCAGTTAAGTGAATACAGGAATGCCGCCAGGAAGAACGGCGTGTGTGCTTGGAAGCTTAGCCCAACTTCGACGAATTTCACCAACAATGAAATCGTTTTGGCAGCGCTTAAAGCGCATGTGGGGCCGTATCACGTTCGGCTGACCACTACGAAAGCGTTCTGCGTGCAAAACAGCTAGACGTCCTAGGAATAGTAGTTAAGACCGCGGCAATAAGGTTCCTGGAGAAGAACTCAAAGGCTTCATCCAGAGCCCTAAACTCCTCGCCTGGGACAGAGAAATCAGGCGTTTTCTTAAATGCGGACCACCGCGACCACCCCTAGGACCAACGAAAGAGGGTGAGAGCTTACAGGCGGCAACGGTAAAGAAAAGGATATTTGAATAAGAAAATGATCACTATCATTGATGTCGCCACTCCCCCAATCAGGCTGTATACCCGGAGAGCACACGGATAGATCAATGAAGCGTTCTAGGGCAGTAATGCGTAACCTCATCCACATTTATGAAATCTCTTTCCAGCATGTCGATCGGGTCGGCAAGGACCTGACCCCTGGGATTGATAAAGTAGTCTCTCCAGATATGGTGTATACCTTTAACATCTCTGCGGAGTAGAAAGAGCCTCAGCAACGTTTCCGCGATGCGGCGAAAGCCTCCCGCGTCGAAGTTGACTGGCGATGGAATATATCCAGAAATAACAGTTTACCTCCTATTCAGGTGCAGCTGCCCTGCCACTGCCCGGAAGGGGGTATTTCAAGCATAAGAGAAGAAAGGATACATCATGCTTGGTATAAATAGCGCATCCTCCTGCCCGGCCGCCATCCCGTAGTGATGGGGGCGCACACCCCTTAGACCCTGGAAATTCCGTTGAAGGAATCTGGCTTCTAGGCTTAGTTGGGATGAGTAGTCTTCGAAGAGAAGACATTCACGTGAATGACCGTACGCTTCCTGGAGGCATAACTCCGGGCGCTATTAGCTGAAAAAGGCGCTGTCCACTTCAAGGACCTATTGGGGGAGGTTGTGCGCAATATGATAGTCTTTTCCTCCCTTTGCCTCGAAACCTTTGGTGGGCGGGGCAGCTTCGGAGGCTGGGGTCCATCCTTTGGAGGATCCACCTTCTCTAAGCCACCCAGCCCAAGCTTGGATGTTGCCGTAGGAGCCTAAACTCCTTTAGCGCTCTACTCTTTTCTGGTGGCAGCTTTAGGAACGTTAGAACACGACCTCATGACCACCTCCAGAGATGTTGCATCCTGTAAGTCAACGACTCGGGGGAGGTGTGTGGCTGCTTCGTCTTACGGGAAGCGGTCATGCTAGGCGAAGGGAAAGGGAGCCCTGGTTTTCGCCGAGGGATGGCGTGAACCCTTTGTGACACTAGCTCTACCAGGGGAGCACCCGGGGTGAGTAGAATCCGCAGAGAGATTCCGAATGGGCTCGGAAACGGCCGTGCTAGTAGGCCTGTAGGGGCCAGGAGCAGAGGGTTCCTTTTTAAAAAGCATTGAAGCATAAGGCGTCCGAAGCAGCGCTGGGTACGCCAAGTCAATAGCCTCTCGAAATAAGAGACGATCCGTAGCCTCAACAGACATTGTTTCCTTCTCAAGAGATACGCGCCATAATGATAAGAAGAAGTTGGATGCAGCTCTCTGTAATTAACGCACTTGGTCATACACGATAGGGACTTATCGTCTAAGACCTTGGAGCAACTTACACAGACCTTGAATAAACCCGACATTGCACGTCTACAGGAGCGACTCGTATGGCCGAAGCGGTGGCAGTAGTAGCAGTTTCGCAGTGGCACGAATGCCTTCACGTGGTAGCGATTCCAACCAGCACGCACCGACTCAGGGGGCCTGTCACAGTCGAACGTGACGAAGAGTGTAGGGGTGTGTTTCTAAGCCCCTCTCTGTTTTCTCATCACGCATTCGAACTCGACTGCTCGAGTGTCAGCCAGCTCTAAGATGATGCCCTCTATGGAGTACCCCACAAGTTACATTACCTACACCACTCATTTCACAAAGTTCATAGTAATGCGGCGTCAAACTCACCGGTGAGACATTAAGTTTCCGAAGGGCTGCCTCGGAGAGACCCGACGCATTCGCCGGGAAGCTCCCTTTCGAGAAACGGGTCACTTTCAGTTCTCTACCGATCAAGCTATCTAATGATTCCCTCTGATAGATCATGTTTCCCTTGGCCAACATGATGCCATCAGTGAAGCGAATACCCAGAAAGCGTTTGAAATCAGCTGTCTAGAAAACGCCAGGTACTCTTTCAATGAAGGTCTCCGATGTACTCGAGGCTCAGCTCAGCGTTCTTGCAATTTTAGTCTTAATTTGGGCCCCCAACCTGAGGGATTATCGGGGCCAGACGTGCCGACTTTGGCTTGGTGGCTTGCTGAAACGAAAGCAAACCCGTCTGTTCCCAGAGCCCCTCGGAGAAAGAGGAACACCTAGTTTTTTTCTTGTGCTTTCCCTTTTTTTGGAGAGGAGGTTGGGGGATCAACTGTCTTCTCTCTACCACCAGAAGGAACCCATGGGCCGGATGCCCGGCCACAGCAAGACCTTTCACCGAAATAAAGAAAATCTTGGCTGTTAATAGGGCACCATCAGTGAGAGGAGGGCCTTCTTCTCTCTTTAAGTCCCCGGGAGCCCGAACCTCGGCGGACCTAGGTTCTGTGTTTGGCACCGATCCCAGGTTCCTCCCCCATGTAAGATCACGCCGTACCCTGTTGGTTCTCAGGGGATGACTCCAAGCGTCGGCCAAGGATTCTGTCTTGTGTTTCGTCGACCAATGTAGCCTTAAAATTCAGGAATGCAGGACGTTAGTGGTCACGGACCGACGGGCATGCTCTTCCTTGCGCCCCTAAGGAAGTTGCCCTATCGAGCCGCTCCTAGCGGGTGAAATCATTTTGGGCCAACTGCGTTCTCTCTTTATATTCCCCTGTGATAGGAAAGGAGGGACTGCTGCTGATAGGAAGATTGAGTCGCTTAAGGCGAAAGCCACCGCACTCGTAGGACTAGGGTAAGTGATTATCCTCTCCGGTAGAAGAAGATTGTAAGGGCCACTGAGAAAGCATAAGGGGGTCACCTCCTTTTCAGAAGTGGAGTTATCCAAGAGCGGCTCCAAAGATGGCAAAGGGGAAGCCACTTTGTCGCATGGAGATGGTGAGATGGAAGCCCCTCCACCGTTCGAAGGGGTGCTTCGATTTTCCTCCCGTCATCCACGCTACCAAAGGACGGCGAGGCCACGCTTGGAGGCGTATCCTCATCGCTTTCCCATTATTGCCGTCTAATGTAACCATTTTATAATAAGGGGATAAAAGGGCAGATGGAAAGTATATACCCGTACCTTCCAATAGCTTGGGAAGTTAAGAGAAAAGTCTCGATAGGATCAGAAATTCCCGACTGTGATCATTTACACATAATCGGTCCCGGTCAAGCGTTGATTGGCTTTCCCAACCCGGCCCACCATTCAGGCGAAATTGTTCTTCAGCTTTAACCACAAAAGATCGTACCGGCGTAGCCACCTTATATGTGTATTGGATGAAGGTGAACGGAGTCGAATGCTCAACACACCCTGCAGTTAGGCTTTGCCAACGAGTTGTACAATAACGCGTAGCTTATGTAAACTGCATTAATGATCGCACAAGTGAAGCACTCAGCAACACTGGTGGGCTCCCGCTATTTTTTTCCTTAGTCCGCAATTCGCACTTCCGCTACCTTTGTTGGGTATTCCGATGATTACTAATCTCCAAATTTCCCGGCTTCTTCGGTCGGTATTTCACATGCACTAATGCTAACTTTAATAATTTTTTAGTCCACTAATGAACTCCGCAACAGTCCGCTAACCCTTTATTGGTACTTAAAAACAATTTCCAATAAAATTACCTTACAATGTAGGTTTGTATTTATTTTTATATATAACAGAACTTTTTAAACAGCAAAATACACAATCCTCATTCAATCATTAGTCAATGTTGTCCTCCTCCTCCTCCTTCTCCTCTTCCCTCTGGCACAGCCACTTCCCCTTCAAGAGGTGCATGTTTCCATTGAAAAACACCAGCTTCTCAAAGTTATCATCAGTCAGAGATAACGTTGTAGTCTGAGAAAGTCAGAGCCCAAGCTATCCTAGGGACCTACTACTCCTCACTCTGGCTCATGGCGCTGCCAGGCCGGCTTGAGCAAGGAACGGCGTCAAAAATCGTTCCGTTTTAAAATGTAAATTCCTGTGAAAATATCAAAATAAATCAAATACAAATACTGCAAGTAATATGTCCTAAAGACTCGGCGAATTAATGTAAACTGCCCCTCACACAGCCTGGGTAGTCTGCCACATATGCAGACCGGCTGCTCATCAGACAGATCTAGAATAGGGTGGCTAGTTTTCTGGAAGTGAAATCAGGGACGTCTGGCCACCCTAATCTAGAAGTTTCTCCCAACTTTCAAGAATATTCTTGGATTTCACGGAAATATCATTGTGGGCAGTTTTTGAAAACTTGCGTTAGTGGACTGTAATTTTAGCAGTTAATAAGTTTTGCGAATCGGTAGGGCAAAGCAGAGGAAGGGGGATGGCCGTTTGTGGAGGTGTTAGGACAAGTTATGACAAGTCAGGACCTGCAGCCGCACGCTCCTGCCTCGTCTATTTAAGTAGCAGTAGCTGATCGCAGATCGTCAGTCACAAATTTTTTAACAATGGAGAAGGTTGAGCACCGCGCAGTGATCGAAGTTTTGACCAAGGAAGGCAAAAATGCAAAAGAGATCCATAAAGGCATGGTTGCAGTGTACACCAACACCGACCCTTCCTATGCAACCATTGCTCGTTAGAATAGGGAGTTCCACATGGTCGTGAGTCCCTTAAACATGACCCCCGTCCAGGACGCCCGTCAGACGTGACCAACGAGGACAATGTGGCCCGTGTGGAGAGGACGATCCTCGAAAATCGCCCGATGAAGGTTGAAGTAATCGAGCGAGAACTTGGAATATCACATAGAAGTGTTATCAACATCATCCACGACAATTTGGCCATAACCAAGGTGTCTTCCCGTTGGATCCCTAGAAACCTCACGCCCCATGATCGACTTCCACGTCGTCAAAGTTCAGAGGAGCTGCTGCTCCTGTACAACCAAGACCCGGAGGGATTCAAGTCACGCATAGTGACAGGTGATGAAACGTGGGTCCATCACTGGGATCCCGAGACCAAGCTCGAAAGCATGGCCTCGAAGCACAGGGGCTCTTCGACCCCCATCAAGTTCCGGACCCAACCCTCAGCCGGGAAGATCATGGCCACCATCTTCTGGGATTCTGGAGGAGTGTTGATGGTGAACTATGCGCCTCGTGGAAGGACCATCCTAGGCTAATATTACGCCGAGGAACTGGCTGGGTTGAATAAGTGCATCCGTCAGAAGCGGCGCGGCAAGTTGACACGTGGTATCCTGTTCCTCCACGACAATGCCTCTGTCCACAAGGCCAGAGTTAAACAAGCTGCCCTGCGCGAGTGCGGATTCTAGGAGCTCAACCATACACCCTACAGTCCATATCTGGCCCCTAGCGACTACTTTTTATTCCACCAGCTGAAGTCTGCACTGCGTGGACGCCGGTTTGGGGACGATGAAGATGTCCAGCTCGCCGTCCAGGAGTCAGTTGAACAGCAGCCGGGAGATTTCTGGTTGGCGGGAATTCGAAGTCTCAGGGACAAGTGGCGCAAGTGCATTGAAGTCGAGGGTAGTTATATTGAAAAATAATAAAACACTTTTTCTCATATCTCGTTTCCTTATATCCGAATTGCAAAACTTATTGACCGCTCCTCGTATTAGCGGATTAGCGATTGGCGGAGTTATTACGGAATGTCCATCTTTGCCCAGCAATACTAATAAAAAATTTGTTCATAGGTTCAAGACGCCACCGAGCTTCACATAAACCAGACAGGATGTAATTGAGTGAGAATCCCTCCTTTTCGGGCAATTTCAGACTCTTTTAGGGAAAGTGGACGGGCGAGAAAAATGCCAAACATCGAAGGAGTAGCGGCTCGTCTTTCCGACGGCATAACTAGGTAATTCCAATACGAGAGGTGCAGCAAATCATCTTCATAATTCACTTTCTTATTCTGTCGCTCCTACCCCTAATCTTCATTCTGAGTTGATGGTACTGTAGTGTGTAGTGGATTTATAGTGCCCACACAAATAAGAAAGTTTGAGTATGGTAGTTTATGAACAGTTTATTCGGAAATGAAAATAGATCAAAGAAACTCAGAATTTTGACTACTTTGCTGCTTTTTTATACTCTCACTATTAATTGCCCAGGGCGGCATTCTCTAGGAGGCGGCACGAGAATGAGAAAAAATAATAATTCCTATTTATTTGTGTTCAACGCTTATTTACGCTTCATATCAGATCAAGTTGTGTGACAATGGGCGCCCTCTACTGGCGGGACGTTTTCGCCCTCATTGGCCAAATGAAGTTGATGAAATCAAACCAATAAGGAGGTTCCACCGCTGGGCCTTGCCCTTAGGTTAAGTACAAGATTAAAAGTAAATTGCAACACAAATTGCTTACAAATAACGCTCCTTTCATTCATAATATTGAATAGATCTTAGGCCAAGAGTTTCACATACATGTTCTTTCACTGTGAACATGTTTAATAAAAAAACAAAACAAGCAAATCTGCGAACCAATATGCATTGATTTAGTCCTGACTGGTAGTTAAGGTATCGAATAATGGGAGCAATTTTGAGAGTTGATTGTAAAGTGCCAAACATAGAAAAGAAAAGTTCAAAACCGTCAGGTGCCGAATTTCGAAAGAAAAGAAGAGAAATTGTCAAAAGATAAAGGTATGGAGCCATGTATTCTCCTTATGTAGACCATATTATGGAATGGATGTGCTGAAATAAGTTAACGTTACTTGGTATAACTCAACTATTGATTTGTTTTCACTACTACAAGTTTTAATTGTTTAATTAATATATTGTATTTTCAATGCAATTTAAGGGGCACTTCTGAAATATTTTAGATCATCTTCTGTGGCTAGTCAGGATGTAGAGCCATCTACGTCCTCCTCAGTCACACACGCCACCACAGAAATTATTTTTGTATCCTCAGGATGAGGAGTCGTCCACATCCGCAGAGCGTGCCTCTCCAGAGCAGGACACTTCAGGTCTGTGTGTGTGTGTGTGTGACCTGTATGGAAAGTAATTTCATTTTAATTTAATTTTTCAATGTAATTTTTCGATGTAATTTCATTATTTATGCGAATGTGTGCTGTTGTACAGATGCTGCGAGTAATACTTATTGCCTCTTTTTTCCTAGTAGAAATGCATGAAGCAGGATGCATGACAAATCCTTCCGCGAAAAATGAAGCAGAACTCACTGACCCTACTAGCTGGCCTTCAGTTCTAACTTACAGATTTTGAACGCATCTGGTTTACAGAGGACCAAATGAGGTACGACTATAATGAAAGAACATCTTACCCGAGTCCAAAGAAATCTTAAGCCACAACAGTAACTTTGGTCACCACAGACAAAATGAACTCATAGATTTAATGAGCAACAAGATAATTTCAAGGATAGTGAATGACATCGAGCGGGCAAAGTTGTTTTTTTTTGTCATTCTCGATTTCAGTCCAGATATCAGCCACACTGAGCAGTTGTCCATAGTGATTCAAGTGGTCGCGCTGGAAGACAAGCCCTTTATAAAAGAACATTTTATGTTGTTTTTGGAGGAAAATGAGTCTAAAGGCACGCATTTAGCATCCCTGATTCTAAGGATGTCTCTTTTGCACAATACAGAGGACAGGCATATGATAATGGGGCCAACAAGCATGAAAAAAATCCAAAGGAGTTCAGACCAAGCTTCTAGAAATTAATCATAAAGCTTTGTTTGTGCCATGTGGTTGTGGATGATGCTACAAAAGGATCTACTGATGCTAAAATTACACAAAAGCCCTTGTCATAACAATTGAGGTGCAGTCCCTCTCAGAGGAGGTGGGATCATACCGCTTCAACATTTGCACTCTGATGTGGCATGGCATCTTGAGCCAGAGCAAACATGTAAGCAAGCATGTATATTGAAATAGCAGTTGGGATTCTCAAAAAAACAGAGAGAGATTTCTGCAATTACAAGGCAACAGGTTTTTTGACTGCACAAATGTCACCTAGAGACATGTTTGGCGAAATTAATGTAGAGGCTGTTCTATAACAGAAAAGGCTGAGTTCCACAGAGCGGCACTCTCCTATGAATCCTTTGATGAGCCTTTCAGTTACGCACTGAAGAAGCTGGAGATGGAATTTTCTATGTTGTTGCTTACGCTGCATCATCATCACTTCAACTTTTCAAAAGATTCGCCACATCGGGAAATTTGGTAGAGAAGTTGGGATTTAATAAAATTTCCAGTCTCTCAGATGAGGAGCTGACAGAACAGTGTGAGGCTCTTAGTGATGCATTGCACTTTAAGGTACACTGACTTGGACGGCAGAGAGCTGGTACAGGAGCTGAAGTACCTGCTTAACCTTCCAATAAACGCCTTGTCTCTGCTTGAGATGATGAATTTTATTCATAAAAGGGAGCCCTCAGAAATATACACAAATTTATAGACTGCACCAAAAGACTGGAAGGCAGTTTTTACCATCAAGCTGGCAGGCTTCTTAACTTAATATAAGCTGTTTGAGACATTGTACTACCTCATATTTGACACAAAAATTCATCAACACACATTTTAGAATGTTAGTGTTACAATGGATACTACACATGTATATAGGCAAATTTGTTATTTTATCATTTATGTTCCGTCTACATTTTGTTACTCATCATCATCACCATCACTAACTCTATAATTTAGGAAGGGGATTTTTTAAGTATTTGAATAATAATTTCATCTTAATTTGGTTATGACATGTTTTTTATCAAAGTTTTTTCTAATAATTCTTTTATAATATCAAAAAACAAAATGGTGAAGTTCAGGAATAAATATACGGATCGAAATTTTGTGTAATTTTTTTAAACCCAAAGAATTACAAATGGTGAAGTTCAGAAAATTTATAAAAATTTAACCATGGCTGCATTTTTTTAGATTTTAAATTTTAATCTTAGTAGCGTAGCCATTGCCTGGTTCTGTTTATATTTATATTCAGTTTTTTTTTTTTAGTGTTGTGAATAGTGAGTTTATTCGCTCTTCTTGTCCAAAGCATTGGGTTGTTTACCTTGGGTTCTCCTGCATATGACAAATAGACGGATCTGGATCTGAACAGTTGTGTGTGTGTGTGCGTGTATGTGTGTGTATTGGAAGGGTACGTTGTGGACAGGGAAGGGGCGGGTGCCATGGAGGTGGTCCGCCCAGAGCGTCATACAACCCAGGACCGCCACTGCATCTATACCACGATCTGAAAAAGAAATACAAATAATCATTATAGTTGATAAAAAAAACTATGTATCTACAATAAAAACAAAACGCTTATAATGAAATTTGGATGGATATTCGTAATATTAGGTTAAGGAATAAGTCCTTGCGTTTTTTTTAAATGTTGTGTTGATTTAAGTTTTGTTGACTTGATTTCTGCACATATTAAGAAACAATAATAAATAATGAGAGCAAAATTTGCAAAGGTTAGGCAACGTCTCTTAACAGCGTAGACTATTAGGCTTTTGCTTAGGTTACGTCTTGAAGTTGAGTAATAAGTCATTGCGGTTTATTTAAAAATTGTGTTAATTTAATTTTTTCTGGGCCCTCAAAATGGAATGTCAAGGTGAAAGAAAGGCGCATTTTCGACACTTGTTGTTATTCATTTTCAATCGAGACGGGAACAATGCAAACGCAGCCAAAGCTCGTCGCGATATTTGTGCTGTGTACGGAGAAAATGCTTTATCAGAAAGGACAGCTCAATCGTTCTTTTTCCTTTTCAAAAACGGTCATTTCAATCTTAATGACGAAGAACGTTCTGGTCGCCCCATTAAGTTAGATGAAGATCGATTGAACGACCTTCTTCATGAAAATTTTCGTCATTCGACTAGAGAATTGGCTGTACAATTGGCGTGTGATCAGAAAACTGTAGTGAATCACCTTCATTTGATGGGGAAAATTTAAAAACTCGGTGCATGGGTTCCGCACGCTTTAAGCGAAAACAACAAACTCCAACGCTCCACGATTACCGCAAGTTTGCTTGCTCGTCACAAGGCTACTCGTGGATATAAGGACAGATTTCTTCACTGCATCATCACTGGCGACGAAAAGTGGTGTATTTATGTCAACATGAACCATCGAAAACAATCGTATTTGGATGTATAAACGATTGAAAAAAATAACTTTGTTTGAACTTGACGTTAGGTAAGATGAATGAATGTTTGAGGATTCCATGTCTAGCAGTTTGACGTTAATTGAAGGAAATGGTTAAATGACACTATCGCGTGACCGAGGCTGTTGATTTTGGAAGAAGAATTTGACAGGAGGGAAACAGGGAAATCTTTATATGGTAAGTCAGAAGATTTGAGTCTGGAAAAAGATGATGTAGTAAAGTTTGTGTGTATGAGCGTGTAAATTAATTATGTAATCATGATATATATAGAAATATTGCGGAAAAACGTGAAACGCCATCAAACCAAGACGATTGGAGTTCATGTATAAGCGGTGTGCATTACGTCTCTTATGCGAAATCTGTGATGAGCCCGAGTGGCACTGATGACCTGGAGTGGCCTCTGATATATATATATATATATATATATATATATATATATATATATATATATATATATATATATATATATATATGTATATATATATATATATATATATATATATATATATATATATATATATATATATATATATATATATATATATAACTGCATACTTTTGCAACAGACAAAGTTCTTTAGGGAATACAGTTTCGAGTTGTAGTCCGTCGCTGATCGCTGTTGCTTTAGATATCTAAACTGAGCGCATTGCCTATATCGGTCTTCTACCCCAGCTATCAAAGTTCGGATAAAAGATCCTGAAACCATCGGGGAGAAGAACTTCACTGTTTGCCAACCCTCAATTAAAACTCTATAGAATGGTATAGAAAGAAGCTTTTCTTTCCAAAAGAGAAGATAAGGATTGCTTTCTCGTTGCAGCTTTTCATCCGCAGCTCAAGTTATCATAGTTGTCCTTACAAAGAGTTACATTGAATTGGCTAAAGGAGAAAAGAGTACGCCTTATTAACACACAATCAATGAATGAAATAAGAACATTCTAAAGGCATTAATGAACGCGAAGAAAATGCCAACAATTGCGTCAATGATGTCCACACATGTGGCAAGGATGCAAGCGATGGGTCGAAGTTTGTAAAGAACTACCTTGAGGCTCATGCAATAAATGCACTTGATGTGTAAGTGTATGTCAATATGCTTCATTTACATAGGAAGCATTACTAAATATTTGAGAAATTCTTGCTAATAAAATAAAACAAGTGAACAACCATAGTAACTTAAATAAAATAAAAGTAAATAATTTCATGAAGACCCGCTTCCAGCATTGTATTACGACCTTTTAATTTATACTATATATGTAAAATTAAAATGGTCGTTCTTTGGTGAATATAAAATATACACAAGTATATATATATATATATATATATATATATATAATATACATAATTCACTCTCACTAAGAAGCTAGAAAATTTGTCGCCTAAAGCCATTGTTTAAATTTAAATTCAGCACTATTAAGGAGCAAGTCATACGAGTTAGCATCTCTTCTTTTCATTACTTCCGAAGTTATGTCCTGCCTCCACCCATGCTGAATAAGAAGTCCACTCCATTGAAGCCACGTTTTCCTGTGATGGGGTAACCAGCCCTTTCCTTCTATCCTTCCAGCTCGCTAAGAGATACCCTCAAATTTATGTTCTCGTGCGTTCTAAGAATTGTACAAACGAATCCCGTCCGACCTTATTTTACCTACGAAGGGAAATTGGCTCAGATCCTGAGAAAAACCGCTCATTTACGGCCTAATATGACTTAATTAGATTTTACATTTTAAAGCCCTCCTAGCGCATGCGTAGTAAAATAAGATTGGAAAAAGACACTCCTTTTTAATAAAAGTATTTTGGTTCCATCTAGTTCGGGATTTGTCATATCTGTATCTAGGACACTGCTGTAAACAGTAGCTTAGCTCAGAACTCTCCAAGGTGACCACAATTAAGTCACACTTCAAGAAGGCACCCTATGGTGAGGCTCCCTTTCGTATCTCCAAGAACCGTTGCGCACACCAATGCTGAACTCCCTTTAAAAAATAAGAAAGAAGTTACGGGCACATTCCCATTGGTGACCATGACGCTCCCCCTATTAACACCGACAGATGCTCGAAATAAGTCACAAGAGGAACCAAGAGATGTACCCCCTAAGAAGGCTTGAGCAACGATGGAGATCCGAGAAAGGGCTGCTCTAAAAATACTAAGTTTAAAGGAGGAAGCCAAGAAAGGGTTGCTCCAAGAAATCTTAGTTTACATGAAATACAAGAAAACGCTGCTCCAAGATTCCGTAGTTTAAAGGAGGAGAACCAAGAAAGGGTTGCTTCATAAATCTTAGTTTCAAGGAGCTCTAAGAAAGCGCTGCTCCAAGATTCCGTAGTTTAAAGGAGGAGAACCAAGAAAGGGCCGCTCCCAAAATCATAGTTTAAGAGATAAGAGTCAAGAAAGTGCTCCTTTAAAGAACCTTAGTTGTAAAGGAGGAGAGGCAAGAAAGTGCTGCTCCAAGAATCTCGTTTATAGGAGGAGAGCCAAGAAAAATTATTCCAAGAATCCTTAGTTTAAAGGAGGAGAGCCAAGCAAAGGTTGTTCAAAGCGTCTTTAGTTTGAAGGAGGAGAACCACGAAGAGCTGCTCCAACAAACCTTAGTTTAAAGGAACAGCCAAAAAACGGCCCTAGTTTGGGACCAATGAAGAATATAAAAATATAAGGTAAAATAAATAACAAGGATTAGTACTTTATTTAATGCTTTATTAAGTAAATCATATTAAAAATACTCAAGAAAGTACTTTAGTAATACTTTATTACATAAATAAATTTATAAATTACACGAATACTGTTTTGAAATCTCAGCACAAAAATAACACTGTAAAAAAATTACACTTTTTTTTGTTTCCCAATTGTTTGTAACTAAAGTAAATCAAAATGTTGCTCTAAAAACTTTGTTTTGTAGGTCGGGCGCTGAATTTCTAAATTTGCCTACTCGGAAAATAATGCTCGGGTATTCATCATCTTTGGAAAGAAATTGAGAATATATAAAAGGCTGTAGGCCTTAATTTTTTGAAAGCATGGTATATAATTGTAAATCTTATATTATCAAAAGCATCGGAATGTTGTATACTAATATTTTTTTTTAAGGAAACATTCTAGATTTAATGAGAAATTTCTTGAAATGTTCCAAAACTTGCCAGAACACTTCTGGAAACTTTTAGAACTTTATGCAATATTACTTCAGAAATATTTATAAATTGATTCACAGATCTGCTATCATTCCAGCTCTAGCTACCATAGTGAACACATAAGAAGATAAATGGCATCAAGAGGCTGTAATCATTCTCCAAATGATTGTTATATCTGCGGATAATTCATCAAAACAAAGGAAAAAGTTTCGGTATGAGCATCTATGAGAATGTGTGAAGCCTACAAAGCATACTTTGCTATGCCAGTTGGGGACCAAGACAACTCCCAGAAAACCTCATTTTGCTTGTGAACACTTCAAGAAAACTTTGGAAGGTAAGAAAATTGTTTTATGTAAAGAGTAAAATATTAAATGTCACAAGTATTTAAGCTATTATGTTTGTTTATAAGCCAAAAGTGTAATAAAGTATATTTTTTTAAACTTTTATATGATGTTATAGATGCGAAAGAAAAGCCATGAAGTTTGCCATTTCCAGATTTGGGGTTACCACTAACCACTCAAGCAACTGCTCTTTCTTCATGGGGCACCCTTCCAAACGACTAAGTGGCAAAAATGCACCTGCTATTTCCATTCAACATCTTCCATCCTCTATTGCAATGGTTCCCAACCGATTTTGGCTTATGGCCCCCTTGACTTGATAAGGTTGACTGTCTTGATTACACTATCAAGTAAATCTTTCAGACGTCTTTTTTGTCCTTGTGCTTATTCTCCAAATATATTTTAAGCTTACTTGGTCGCATACTATCATTAGAAAGTGTAGCCATACATATAAGACACAATGGCTGTGTTATATTGTCTGGTGAATGTATAAAATCATAAGTTAAATACTCACTGGAGTAGTGTCGACATTTTTTCTTCGTCGCCGTAGCTATGGGTAATCTGTGCAGAGGAAATTTAATATATTAATGATATATATATATATATATATATATATATATATATATATATATATGTCGTAGAATGACTCCCGACGATACCATATATTACACTATTCGTTGAGGGAACTTCCTTAATTATCTTTAGAGTGCGTTACTGTCGATATGCTTAAGAAGTGTAACTGAGCTCAAGGATAATAATATTGCTATCATTAATAAAATAGAGTTTTATTAATAATAACTATAAACAAAACACAAAAACGGAAAATATTGACATAAACAGAATGGAAAGGGTCGTGGAGACTCGGGCTAATCCAAGGATTTAAGGGATTAAAAAAAGGTAAAACAAATATAGAGTTAAAGAGATGGGATGGTTCGATAAACAATTTAAAGCACAGGATAGAATTGACAAAAGGGATCAATACTCAAAAGGTGACGTTTGGCTTACGTAACTTTTCATTAGGGTGCAGTGGAAGGTACTTGAAGGAATATTCGGTCCGCTGGCGAGTTCCAGCCGAAGGGGGGGGATAAAAGGATCCTGACGAGGCGTCTTGGAAAGGAGAACCGTTACTCGACGAACGGCTTGAAGAACAATAGCTGTTCTAGGTTGTTCTCTTCTGAACAAAGGGGGGGAATGAGAACCGTCTCTTGTCTACGGGCTCAAGAACAATGGCTGTTCTAATGTTGTTCTCCTTGAACAACAGGGGGGGGGGGTGAGAACCGTTTCTTGGTTAAGGGCTCAAAACGAACAATGGCTGTTCTAGGTTGTTCTCTTCTGAACAAAGGGGGGGGATGAGAACCGTCTCTTGTCTACGGACTCAAGAACAATGGCTGTTCTAATGTTGTTCTCCTTGAACAACAGGGGGGGTGAGAACCGTTTCTTGGCGAAGGGCTCAAAACGAACAATGGCTGTTCTAATGCTGTTCTCCCTTGAACAACAGGGGGGGATGAGAACCGTTTCTTGGCGAAGGGCTCAAAACGAACAATGGCTGTTCTAATGCTGTTCTCCTTGAACAACAGGGAGGGATGAGAACCGTTTCTTGGCGAAGGGCTCAAAACGAACAATGGCTGTTCTAATGCTGTTCTCCTTTGAACAACAGGGGGGGGGAAGCCTTGGGGACTTGACTTCGGAAAGGCTCGAACCTTTGGCACTCAAGGAATATTGTCCTCCTTCTGGACAAGTGATGGTGAATCTCGAGGTCGAGGTCCCTTGGCGCACAAAGGGAGAGAGGGTCGTGGTGATGTTTCGCGACGAAAATCTGGATCTCCAATCTGATCTTAGTGGTAAAGTTTCCATATAAATAGCCAGGACATCTCCTTGGCGTGGGGGAAAATGGAGTGAAAGCTTGGAGGGAACGCACAGCCGGGCCGGAGAAAAATGCCTTATCTGTTCATAAGCCTAACTCGATCTGGCGAGGTCGGCGTATGGGGGTGAACGGGGGGACGATAACCTCCTTGTTTAAACATTGGCATCCGGTAGCTGAGATAAGATTCCAAGCCTCGAATCGAAGATGCACGTGGGCAGCATCGTGGTTTTTAATAATATGGGATAGGAGTTGAAATTAACTCGTTCTATCACACCCCTCCATTCCAGGGGAAGTTGTCACTTCGAAAAAAAAAGAGAGAAGGGACAACGATAGAGCTCCGTTGTGGGGAACTCGTTTTCTTGTACCAACCGTACCTTCCTGCACCTAACTAGTATTACCTCAATACATATGATTATTTTGATCTTTAGATTACAGGGGAAAATAACCTTTAATACAACTTAATCAAAGAAAAAAAAAGGGCATGGAACAATGAAATGATATAAACTTAGGACATACGGGACAAAATAATTTATACGTAAATTAATAAGAACAAATATATAGACATACAAAAAATTAGACATTGAGCGTTACAAAATTCAGACATATACATTAATTAATTATATTACAAAAGAATCTTAAATTAAGTCGTACAAGACGGTATATACCTACATGGAGATACTAATCCTATAAATACAATTATTCTACGCTATTCGGTAACGCATTTCTACTGAGGGCGTCAACGACCTGGTTATCGGAACCTTTTATCTAATTTATTTTAAACTGATACGCTTGCAAGGGTAAACTCCAGCGCATGATGCGGCCGTTTGAGTGTCTCAAATTCCTAATATAGGCTAACGGACGGTGGTCGGTTCCTATTTGAAATTCTTTACATATCAAGTACAGCTTGAATTTGTCTATGACCCAGATAATTGATAGAGCTATCTTTTCTCTAGTGGCATATCTCTTTCCGCGTGGTAATAATTGACGACTAGCATATGCAACTGGATGACTCGTTCTGTCATCCACGTATTGAAGGAGTACACCTCCAATGCCCTCGTTGATCACGTCGGTCTTAACCCCAAAGGATTTTTCCGGGCTGGGCAACTTTAAAATGGGGGCAGAAATGAACTTACTTTTGAGCTGATTAAAATGGGAAACAGCGACATCATTCCAACGTAAACGATCGGGGAAATTCTTTTCCTGAAGGGGGCATAGGGGGGCCGAAATTGCAGCGAAATTCGGAACAAATCGCTGATAGGGAGAAGCTGATCCTTGGAACGATCTTAATGGCTTCTTTGTAATCGGGAGGGGCATGTGGGCGATTGCCTTAATCTTGTTCTCGTGGGGACCTAACTTGCTTCGTCCTATTTTGAAACCCAAATATTTGATGGTTTCGTGGGCAAACTGGCATTTGCTGGGGCCAATGGTGAGGCCATTTTCACGCAGTTGCTCGAAAAGAGCTAATAGGGTGGGTAAATGGTGATTCCATTTAATTAGTTCTTGTAGCTGACTCTTCTGACGTGGTGTCAGCTGCGCGTCACTATCCAGGTCAGAGGGTTCCAAAGACTCGCCTGGTAGAAAAGGAGGAGGGTAATCGGCATCAGGTTGGATGCGCACTGTCTGGATTACCTTAAGGGACTCCGCGGGGCAGTCCTCTTCAAGCGCCGATGCTTCGTCCAGTTCTACGAAGGTATCTCCATGGGCGCGTTGGGGGTTCTTTTTTCTTGGGGTCCAGGGACAGTCTCCGTGTCCTTGTCTGGGGCCTTATCACCTAAGGGTGTTAGTGATTCACATTCCTCTTTTGCCGTCCTAAAGTCCTGGTTAGGGGTCTCCGAGAAATCGGACGGTATGGGGGTTCTGATGGGGACGGGCTCCTGGGCTTCTTTCTTATCTCGGCCTTGAGGAAGGGCGGCCTGAAACACAGGGTCGAAACTTACTTGGGGGCTCTGTCCTATAAGTACGGAACAGAATTTTATGGGTGCTACAATGACTTCAGCCCAGCCATTATAATATTGACACTGCAGGTAACATCTAGCGACGGGGAATCGGTTCGCCCGCCCAAGTTGGTCATGTACCACCGCAAATTTTTCGTGGTTAGAGGCCACTGGGAGGAGTTCGTCGGACACGATGAAGCACGTACATCCTGTGTCCCTGACGAGAGTCAATACTCGACAGCTGTCCACGCTGCCCTCCTCATATTTCAAAGTTCCCGATGAACTTTTACCAAAAACAAAATTTACCTGGTGGCCTGACGGAGGGGGAGAAGTTTCTGCTTGGGTCTGCACCACCGGGGGAGCCGGGGTCGCATTAATCTGGTGAACTTGGTGGGCTGGTCCGCTTTTAAGCCTAGAATTTTGGGGGCAATTCCAGCTCATGTGGTTTTCTACACCACAGGTGAAGCATATGGTTGGTCGCTTCGGGAAGAGAGATGGAGGAGAAGTCTTAACGGGAGGTTTGGAGTCCCGTTGTTGGTTTTGGGGAAAGAAGTTTTGGGGTTTTACGGGGCTCGGAAACTTTGTCAGCTTCCCTGGGAAGGAGCGCGAGTCCGTCCTTCTTTCTTCTCGTTGGATTTCTTTTTCTCATTCTTCTCGTTGTTTTTCTCTTTCTCGTTCTTCTCGTTGTATTTTTCTTTCTCGTTCTTCTCGTTGTATTTCTCTTTCTCGTTCCTCTCGTTGTTTTTCTCTTTCTCGTTCTTCTCGTTGTATTTTTCTTTCTCGTTCTTCTCGTTGTATTTCTCTTTCTCGTTCCTCTCGTTGTTTTTCTCTTTCTCGTTCTTCTCGTTGTATTTTTCTTTCTCGTTCCTCTCGTTGTATTTCTCTTTCTCGTTCCTCTTGTCGGATTACTCTTTCCCTTTCTCTTTCTACCTCTTTTCTTTGATATTTTTCTTCATCCTGAGCTAGTTTAATCTGATGGTGAAGGTACACTTGTCTTATCCATTCCTCCCTTATGTACTTAATTAGTTCTTTTCCGGAAAGTCCCAAGGATTCTCCTTGCGCTTTAAAGAATTCAAACTGAGTCATCTTTGCACTTGGGGGCGCACTAGTCAACCAACTAAAATTCCTCGCAACAAGAATTATGCCTCTATAGAATTAGCCTACCTAAATATGGGCACTGACTTATTCGTACTTGGTTTCTCAATCTAAATAACCACTGACTAAAATCACAAAAAAAAAACAAATTATTATAACCGTTCCTTGAGCTACTCCAGCTTCTTAAGTTTAAAAAAAAAGGGGATAGCAATCGTTAAAACAAAAGGGAACTACTATATTCTATTATTATAACGAATAACACTATGCTTTACTCGACTGAGACCAGTGTTTGCAAAGATATAGCGTTAAACCTTACACACCTGATACCAAATTAAATAGTATATATATATATATATATATATATATATATATGTCGTAGAATGACTCCCGACGATACCATATATTACACTATTCGTTGAGGGAACTTCCTTAATTATCTTTAGAGTGCGTTACTGTCTGGCGGCCGATATTATATATCTTCGATATGCTTAAGAAGTGTAACTGAGCTCAAGGATAATAATATTGCTATCATTAATAAAATAGAGTTTTATTAATAATAACTATAAACAAAACACAAAAACGGAAAATATTGACATAAACAGAATGGAAAGGGTCGTGGAGACTCGGGCTAATCCAAGGATTTAAGGGATTAAAAAAAGGTAAAACAAATATAGAGTTAAAGAGATGGGATGGTTCGATAAACAATTTAAAGCACAGGATAGAATTGACAAAAGGGATCAATACTCAAAAGGTGACGTTTGGCTTACGTAACTTTTCATTAGGGTGCAGTGGAAGGTACTTGAAGGAATATTCGGTCCGCTGGCGAGTTCCAGCCGAAGGGGGGGGATAAAAGGATCCTGACGAGGCGTCTTGGAAAGAGAACCGTTACTCGACGAACGGCTTGAAGAACAATGGCTGTTCTACTTTGTTCTCTTCTGAACAAAGGGGGGAATGAGAACCGTCTCTTGTCTACGGGCTCAAGAACAATGGCTGTTCTAATGTTGTTCTCCTTGTACAACAGGGGGGGGGGGTGAGAACCGTTTCTTGGCGAAGGGCTCAAAACGAACAATGGCTGTTCTAGGTTGTTCTCTTCTGAACAAAGGGGGGGGATGAGAACCGTCTCTTGTCTACGGGCTCAAGAACAATGGCTGTTCTAATGTTGTTCTCCTTGAACAACAGGGGGGGGTGAGAACCGTTTCTTGGCGAAGGGCTCAAAACGAACAATGGCTGTTCTAATGCTGTTCTCCCTTGAACAACAGGGGAAGATGAGAACCGTTTCTTGGCGAAGGGCTCAAAACGAACAATGGCTGTTCTATAGCTGTTCTCCTTGAATAACAGGGGGGGATGAGAACCGTTTCTTGGCGAAGGGCTCAAAACGAACAATGGCTGTTCTAATGCTGTTCTCCTTTGAACAACAGGGGGGGGGAAGCCTTGGGGACTTGACGTCGGAAAGGCTCGAACCTTTGGCACTCAAGGAATATTGTCCTCCTTCTGGACAAGTGATGGTGAATCTCGAGGTCGAGGTCCCTTGGCGCACAAAGGGAGAGAGGGTCGTGGTGATGTTTTGCGACGAAAATCTGGATCTCCAATCTTATCTTAGTGGTAAAGTTTCCATATAAATAGCCAGGACATCTCCTTGGCGTGGGGGAAAATGGAGTGAAAGCTTGGAGGGAACGCACAGCCGGGCCGGAGAAAAATGCCTTATCTGTTCATAAGCCTAACTCGATCTGGCGAGGTCGGCGTATGGGGGTGAACGGGGGGACGATAACCTCCTTGTTTAAACATTGGCATCCGGTAGCTGAGATAAGATTCCAAGCCTCGAATCGAAGATGCACGTGGGCAGCATCGTGGTTTTTAATAATATGGGATAGGAGTTGAAATTAACTCGTTCTATCACATATATATATATATATATATATATATATATATATATATATATATATATATATATATATATATATATATATATATATATATATATATTACATTTTAGAGCCGAAGCTCACCGCAACAGAATGAAAGGCGCTTATCTCAGCGGCGAAAAAGGAAGAGTATTTCTGAAAAAAGACCCAGAAACAACCTCCATTCCCTGTGCAGAGCACCGAGTCTGTGCCCAACACCAACTCCTATTACAGTCGGCTACGAAAATTTCGGACATGTCCAATAAATAGAAACACTCATAAAAATAGCTGCATTGAAAATTTTGTTTTCCTTTTTTGTGCTAAATACTTGCCATTGATGGTAAATATTTGACACCAAAAAAGAACCGCAAAACAATGCAACTATTTTTATGAGCGTTTCTATTAATTGGACATGTCCGAAATTTTCGTTGTTGATTGTACATTCGTGTACTCTGTACCTGTACCTAAATACAAACCAGCAGAAATGTACTCCCCCAGGGGGTAGATCTGCATTAATTTTAGTAATATATTATATATACATATATATTACTCAAATTAATGCAGATACAAAACGATAAGTACAATCATCAGAATCTAAGATTAAATGCTAATCTCGTAAATAAGCCCTAAGTGAAACCGAAGTGAAAAAAATGATTTGGTGTAGGCCTAACAATGGCACACTTTACTTACAAACAAAAATACTCAGTTATTTACTTATAAAAGTCTTATATTATTGTGCTTGTAGCAATCAATTATAATTTTAAAAACTAGTAAAAGTACTACAACCTCGCAGTATTAGGGTAAACAAATAAAAGCTACTTACATAATATAACGCCGAACCACTTGATAAACAGACTGTAAGGATTTAAAGTTCCACCTGAAGTATTTCCATCAAGCCAACAACGGTGCCAGGCGCATAACGATCAAGCGCACAATGGAGTGCGCCGCAGAATAAGCTTGTAAGATGCAAAATATTTGTTTACAGATTAATGTAAATCCTATTATGCTAATAAAATATTTTAAAAAAGGGAAAATATATGTATTAATATTTTTAAAATGTAATTCAACTGCATAAATTAAAATTAGGTACTGCCCTAACTATAATTCAGGTTTCAATAGGTTGAGTCCTGTCTCCCCCTTCATGAATCTGTGGCCCCCCTAAAGCTTAAAATTTTTCTGTGGCCCCCTTCAGATGTGTTATGGCCCCTGGTTGGAAAACCCTGGTCTAGACGATGGCTGCATTTGAAGATTCTCACCTCACTTAGGCCAAGTGCACCACGGTTTACAGTACCTCGCACTAGACACATAGTATGTGTGTACGGCATACCATTGGTTTTTGATTCCGATGAAAAGGGCGTACCCCAAACGGTATAGGTTTTGAATAATTCCTATCACTATTATACTTATTATGCACAAACCTAAGTTGATCACCTCTAGGATATACGCCGACGGGCACGGAACGCAAATTTTTAAATTGCACATTATTTACCGGCGGGTTGACACTAAGAACACCTATATCGGGGAATGCACAATCACTAGTTTGACTCTTATTTATGTTATAGCACTGTGGCTTGTAAAACTGCATGAGTTCATCAGCGAGTTTCCCCAACTGGGCAAGAGTTAAGTCCTTTTGCGTGGCGATGATGGGGGTGATGTTTGGTGGTAAAGACTGGATGAACTTGTGTCTCACCAAGTCCTCCTCCACTCCAACTTGCAGCGCTGTCTTCCGTAGCTCTTCAAGATTTACTGAAGGTCGTCCGGTCTGCGGAGAAGATGCGATTAACTTATCGAAGATCTCAGGTTTTGTCCGCTCAAAAAGTCCCACGATTTCTGTTCGAAGGAGCGAGTAATTCTGCGACGAGAGTACTGCATCTGGGAGGCGATCAACCGTCTCGGGAGGCAACGCAGCCAGAATATGGTAAAATTTTGTCTTCTCTCGTTGTATCCTCGAACTGCGCCTCCACAATTTTAAACCATCCTGCGACTGCTGCTTCATTAAAAACAAGAGGTCTGATTGAGATCGCGTTTGCAAGATCCACTTCTTGGTGTGGGAGAAATTGAGCAGCTTGTTGAAGTCTTGATGCGTCACCTAGCAAATCCATTTTGTAGAATGATCACATATCGTTCGACGAAGAGGGGTCACCAGTTATAGGGTCTGCGTCAGTTGTGGTACTCTCTCTCTAGTTTTGCAAGCTGGGTTAAGTGATCATCAGCTTCCTTATGGGATGAAGGAAAAAAAAAAAATAATATATATATATATATATATATATATATATATATATATATATATATATATATATATATATATTATATATATATATATATATATATATATATATATATATATATATATATATATATATATATATATATATATATATATATATATATATATATATATATATATATATATATTATCTGGATTCTTTATTCCTATTTATTTATAGCTGGAATAAGCTTTGAATATGGTGAACAAGGAATATAACTTTTCTTTTTAAAACAATAATTTTCTGATTCTTCTGACTGATTTGATGGTATATTCACTCTTTGGAAATATTTGGATAGTGGAAGATAATAGATGGTTGCCTTTGTTTGAGGGGCATCGCAGGTGTTTTTATTTTTTTAATTATTCATTTTTGTTTTGTTGTTGTTGTTGTTTGCCCTTTTTCTTTGTATTCGTTTTTCTTTAGTGTTCTCTGTGTTTGTCTTTTTGTCTTCCACTCTAGTGGTGCGCGATTTTGAGCATTCGAGCCTTTATTAGTGCTCAATGATAGTTCAATACTTCACGTTTTTGTTCTGTTGTGTTTGCATTTCTTATTTACTTGTAGGTTTGGTGTCTGTCTCTTAGTTGTATGTTTTGTGTTTGGTGGTTTTTGTGTTCATGTGTATAAGTGTGCTGTGTTCTCCTCGGAGCAGTGACTCGTACTTGGGAAACGCCGATTTTGAGCGACCTTCCTGCGTAATCTGGCAGGGATGTTAATCCTACCGCCAGTTCTTCTTAGTTCTGGAATGATATAATTGGCCATTGTAGACCAGACTTTTTTGGCTAGTTTCTGTGTAACGACATTAATGGGCTCCAGACGTTGTCTGCGGTGCAGTACCCTCTGCCGAAGTTGCTCTCTTCATTTGGTCTTATTGATGCAGAGGGATGCAGAGTTCTGCACTCGCTGGCGCCTCCTCATAGTGGTCTTGTTGGCTGCTTAAGTTACTACTGCAGGGTAGATGAGCTTAACCCGGATAAACATCAAGTATAATTTCCTGATGTTCGCCGAGCTAAGATCACGGAACCTATATAGCTTGGGGATTTCTCTCCTAGCCATAATCTGCCTCTCCTTGTAGTGATCCGAGTATCCGTGGTCGGAGATATTTAGGCCCAGGATGGTGCCTTCGGCGGAGTAGCCGTATCTCCCCCCATCTATTATAATGGGCCACGTTGACTCTCGGCTCAACGGGAGGATTTTAAATTTCTCCCTATTTGTCTGGATTTTCCACTTCTTCTCATATTGGTTGATGTTAGAGATCTCTGCAATTGTGTTGATTGCCTGATCCCTCGCTTTCCTGACCCTACTGGGGACGATCTGCGTGACGTCATCTGCGTATTGCAGATACATCGTGTCCCGGTGTATAGGAGTAGGGAGCTCGATGGTGAAGACCAGGTAAAGTAAAGGACTCAGGCAGCTCCCCAGTTGAACGCTCGCTTTGAGCTCGAACTCTGGTCTTTTGTGTTCTTCTATCATGATACGCCCCCTTTTGTCCATGATGAAGTCACAAAGGATCCTTTCCAGGACCGGGTTTACCTGGAGACCTAGGATCCTGTACTGTAGTCCACTACGCCAAACCTTGTCGAAGGCCTTCTGCACGTCCCTCATCACGATGTCAACATATTGACCCTTTGCTCGGCAGTGCGCAATCTTTTCGGTTAGGAGCTCCAGGGCAGTTCCGTGCCCCTTTTCAATCTGAATCCATGTTATTGTGGGTTGTGCGCCCCCAACTCGTCGAGTTGATTTTGTAGTCTGTCGGCTATAATCTTCTCAAGGATCTTGCCGGAAAATTCTAGGAGAGAGATTGGGCGATAGTTGGCCACCTGGTCTGGGGGCTTGTTCCCCTTCGGGATAAAGATGGACATGAGATTTAGTGTCTTCTCGAACGATCCTGGATTGGTGAGATTATTCACGTGCGCAAATAATATGCACGTGAGTTTCTTCGTCGAATTCTCATTCTCAAGTTTGAGATAAGTTTTCGACGGCCGTTTTTCTGCAGCTTTTGTTGGTGCCGTTCTAGCTGCTTGGGCATACAAGTTGGAGCTCCTCCTTGTTTTCTCTGTCCTTTTTTTCTTTATAATGTCTTTCTTTGAGGGGCAGGACATAGCTATCGCCTCGTGGTTAAGTCCACAGTTTGGGCATCTTTCTGCCATCGCAAACCATTGCCTTTCTCACTGCACCTGGAGTACGTGACAGTCTGATCTTTGCAATCTTTCGATGCGTAATGCTCCATCTTGTAGCACCTGAAGCACATTAGTATGGGGGTGAACACTCTTCCCTTTCAATTTGGTCTGCACAGACCCTAGCGTTGAAGAGTAGTAACCCCCTTTCTTTTGCTTTTTGGGCCATCTGTGTGTCACTGAATATGATTTTAAACACGTGTTGGTATTCAGTGTTATCCCGCTTATTTCGAAATTTCACAATATCCACCACGTTAGCCCAGGACTGGTTCTTGTTAATCTCTTCTTTGATTTCTTCTCTGGTGTGCTGTCCGATACACGGATCTAACTGTCTGCACACCACGCTGCGGTGAGCCTGGATCTGAGGAGGGGTACTAGGTTGGAGGCCTATTTCATTTAGTACCCTTTGTCTTCCTTGGTCGTGAACGTCTTCACATCTGCCTCTTTTTCGCAGATTGCGGAGTAGCCAACTGGGGTATCGATCAGCCTCGGGATCCTCACGCTCAGTTTTCCGAAGATCGTCACAAACACCGTGCTTCGGTCCAGTTTAGGGTGCCCACCTATAGTCCTTAACGGGACTCTTGTGGCTGGGTGGGCCACCATTTTGGTGCTTTTGCAACCCCTCTGTCCGGGGTGCAAATCTTCTTGGTTTGGCTCTGTTTTTCCTTGGTGTTTACACAGCTTCGGGTTTATGAGTGTGTATGTGTGTATATATTTGTTTTTGGTTTAGTTTTTTCCTTGGGGGAGAAGAGAGGCACCCCCCCACCATATTCACCAGCCGTCTGGATGGAAATGAGAATGGCCTTTTAAATGGATGATGACGATGGATGAGATGAATCCGGGTGGGATCCTCTCAGGGGTGTGATTGTATGGCGGACTTATTGACAACGCCACCCCCCCGAGGGTGTTTTAATCGCGACCGCATCCCAACAAACCATAAAGACGGTTGTATGTCCCTCTATGGTCCGTATCCGGAAGAGTTTCTAACATTGTTCTCCACTGTGGGCTATTCCTCAAACCAGCTTCCTCCAATGCCCCCAATTATGGCCAAGCAACTGCCTGACATAATTGGGACGAAACATGAATGGCAATCCCCCTTCACATATGACGGCGGTTCAAGCAGGAGGGTAGGCCGGGGACTTAAGCAGTCATCTGCCTAAGTGGGGCCGCTGTAAAGAAAGATGAATTAGGGATTAGATATGATGATGATGAGTGAGACACCAGATTGATACTCTCTTTTTAAAAATCTGGTTCTAAAATTAGAACCCAGATTTTCGGAGGCGTAGGCAAAAATTACTTCAAACTTTTCCTCCTTTACCAGATCAAGAGATGTGTATTACGAAGTATTTCTGCCATAAATTCCGACCAGTCCTGAATGATTTTTAAATCATTTTTAATTTATTTTGTTTATAGAAAGGACATAGAGGGATCGCTGTATGTGACACAGGCGATCAGGTAGTCAGAGAGGAGGGTTGTGGAAATCATTTAATAAAAGATAACAAGAGTTGATAGGCCGGTGGCTATACACCGATGCGTGGTGTTTTTGTGGCAGTGTTGGTCTCGTGGTTTGGACTGGACGACGGTTGGGGGCAGGTCAGGACGGTGAGGCTGACCTTCTGCCCACCTACATTTGGACCAACCTGTATATGAAATAGCAATAACAAATTATTATTCCTCAGTCGTTTCCCTCGCTCGAAATTTAGCCACCTCTTTTTTAAAATCCTGGCTACGCCCCTGCACCACAGTGGCCTGAAATGCCTTGAGATGGTTGCTAATGGCATTTCATCCAGAGCACTATCTTTAGGGTCATTTATGAGTTAGAAAAGAATGGTTATACTCATGTGAAAATGTCTCCTGAACGCCTAAAGAAATTCAAATGAACACCAAGATCGCCTTCTGGTAAAGTCCCAGTTAAAGGATTGGGTTTCCTCCAGTGCCAAACTTTCTTGCGGTCGGAAAGGGGCTAGGCGTCAACGCTTCAGCGCGTACAGTGAAGTGGAGACTTTTCGATAAAGATCTCAATTCGAGAAGGACTGCAAAGGGAAGCGCTTTCACGAGTCCCGTATCGTGCCCACGGTGAAGCACCCGGGCACTCTTCATTGCATGGGCTGTTTCTCATTTAAGAGAACTGGACCACCAACAATTTTGCCCATGAACACTGTCATGAACTCAAATTGGTACCAAAACTTGCTTGACCAGCACTTTTAACCAACAGTTCAGGAGCAATTTGTGGATGACAATTGTTCTTATTAGCCTAATGGCACACTTGTCACAAAGCAAAAATCAATAAAAAAAGTCTCGTTGAAAATAACATCGAACTTAAAGAACCTTGACCCTGGAATTTGCCAGATTTAAACCTAATAGAGAATTTGTAGGCGATAATCAAATTAACGGTTGATAAACAGAAGCCATCCAATTGTGAGCAGTTGTGGGTGGTTAATGAACAAAAAATGGACAAATATCAGTCAAGATATGATCGCAAGTTCTGTCTACAGCATGTCAAAATTAATTGAAACAGTCCTGACTGAAGAACAAAGGACATCAGTGGAAATATTAACTGCGTGTATTAATTGACTGTATTTATTAATAAAATGGGTTTAGGCTCTAACTTTTTGTTAGATTAGTTAGCTAGTTCTATTAATTATTTTCGGCCATGAATATATATATATATATATATATATATATATATATATATATAGTCTTTCCTTTCTATACTATATATATATATATATATATATATATATATATATATATATATATAGTTATTTTTATATTACTTACAAATATTAAGTTAGGTATATATATTTAAAAACGCTTTTGTTGATACTTTTAATATTTTATGATCTCCTCCCTGGTCTTGATGACATCTTGCATCCTTTTGGGCATACTTGCAACAATATTTTTGAAGTAATTCAAGTCCATATTGGTGCACCACACTTTCTTGATGACCTCCTGCAGGTCCTGCACTAATGACACATTTGCCCCATTTAACCTTGTCTTTGATGACTTTCCATGCGTTTTCAATGGAGTTGAGATCGGGACTGTTCCCAGGCGAGTCCAACACGTTGATGAGCTTTCTCTGTAGCAATTGCTTGATCAAATTAGCCTTGTGACAAGGAGCTGAATCATGCATAAAGATGGATGTTCCGTGAAGTTTCTTGTAGCGCTGAGCATTCATGGTCACATTCTTGGGCAGGAAATATAAACCACCTTTCCTTAACTTGGCACTGAAACAACCCCAAACCATAACTAAGGGACTGTGTTTTACAGTCTTCACTATGTACTGGGGGCTCTACCTGTTTGACCCAACTGGCATCCGCATCTTTACTCTGTGTGACCTTATGACCTGAAATATGCTATCATCTGCCACATGACCTCTGACCACTGTTCCACTCTCCAGCCCTTGTGCTGCTTTGCAAAATAAAGCCTCTTCTTCCTCATGCGGTCATTCAACAGCAGTTTGAGCGCGGCAGTAGGGATGGAGAGTTTCAAATCTTTAGGAAGACGATGTTATACGGTCCGTTCCGAGACATTTTGGAGGAGGTTAGAGTACATTTTCTTGAGTTGTCTGTCTGTTATCCTAGGGTTCTTCATAACAGCCTTCTTTAGCATGCGATCTATCCCCAGTGTAGTTGTTTTCTCTGGTCCCTGGCGCTTTTTATTTTGGGGTATAGTGTTTGGGGGAAGCTCACGGGCAGCAGAGAGGAGCGCCATTACGGTAGATTTTGCCCCCCCTTTCCTGTTCGCAGGCATATTTCACTTATCTTAACATTTTTTCCCCTCAACGTGAGAATACGGACCTTTTCTTCATTTGTGAGAGGCTTGGGACCCATGATCGGAGTGCTAGTTAAAAAATATATGGTCTGCCATATATCTTCAAGAAACCACCAAAATGAAAGTCACATCGCAAAAAATGAGCGCCCCGTCACGACCAAGTCTGAGCGCGTACTGAATAATACAGCGAATACATTGCGCATATACACCTAACAAACGTTGCCAGAAACCGCAACAAAACATTTATCAATTATAGCATTTTTCCCGCAACGATTATTGGACCTATATCAATGCATATAATATGACCAAAGATCCAGACTTCTGTTGCGGCGACTGTATATATATATATATATATATATATATATATATATATATATATATATATATATAGATATATATCGATGAGGATTGCTTCTAGAGAGCCTAAATTTAATGTTTAACAGAAATCCCAAGGCGAGGAAAATAACTGGCATCATCCTTTTTATTTACCGGCGACGTTTCGACCACAATACGGTCATCTTCTTAGGCCTAAAATACAAATAAACGAACAAAATATTTTGCACTATTAAGAGAGCACACTGCTAAATGTACATCTAGAACTTTACTAGCTAGTATTAGCTTTGAATTGCAAATTTAGAGTTAAAGGGAATATTTAGAAATGGAACTCAAATTTACAATAGAGAGACTAGGGAAGGATTTTAATATATTTAAATTAGTTAGCAAGTATATAATTGCTAAAATCTATTAAGGTAGGAGCGCTTTGATTTATGAATCTAATGATTATATAAAACTTTTTTAAAATGAATTTTAAACGAATAATTGAAGCAAAAATTGGCAAAACCTAATATACAAAATCACAAACCTTGCCAACGAGCGGGTTGCATGCTCCGGCCGACTCAAAAGCACCAAAACTGCGCCCCGCAACCCACATCCAAACGAATTCAAGTAACAAATACATAAACCTGGAATCCCATTACGCCCCATTTTGGCCTCATATAGCTCTCTAGCCCACAAAATGGCAAAATACGTTGTGGAATTACTATCCACATTATCAAGGAATGAATACACAATTACCAACTCGTACAATTTTCAAGCAGAATTGATTGCATATAAAGTAAATTCCAGTAGTTTTTTAGTGAGTTACGATATTCAGTCACTGTTTACAAACATACCAGTTAATGTAACAAAGACTATTATTTTAGACAGAACTTTTAAGGATTCACCAAAATTCCATAGTTTCAGTAAATCAGAATTCAGTTCCTTGTTGGACCTTGTGTTTGGTCGGTCGGTGTTTGATGGCCAGATTTACCAACAAATCGATGGAGTTGGTATGGGGTCCCCAATCGGCCCTTTGGCAGCCGAATTTTTCATGACTCATTTGGAGGAGAGGATTTTTTCTGAAATTCCTGATTCATGTAGGCCAACTTTCTATAGACGTTTTGTAGATGAATCCATAGCTATATTTAAACAAGGAGATCAAGCTTTAGAATTTCTTAATTTTTTAAACACCATCCACCATGGTATTAAATATACAATGGAAACTGAGAGATAACACCCTCTTCTTTTTAGATATTTTAATAAGAAAAAATGCAAAATAATCTAGAAACATCAGTATATAGGAAACCGACTAATACGAGGTTAGGATTAAACTTATTTAATTGCTTGGTTTTGAAATACAAAATCTCATCCATTAAGACCCTTCTTCACCGCGCATACAATCTCTGTTCATCCTACAATTTTATAGACAAAGAATTTCAGTACCTTACATCTTTCTTTGTGCACAATGGTTTTCCTTCTTTTATTGTAGAAGAGTCAATCCGCACATTTTTAAGTGGATTGTATCAACCAAGCCACCCTGAGATAACAGTGGCAAAAGACAAACATTATTTAATAATGCCAGAGCTGGGTATTCACAATAAAGTCCTTAGCCGAAAATTACACATATTGCTAAGGAAATACTTCTGTCAAATAAAATTTCGAATTGCCTTTGTCAACAAAATAAATATAAAATCTTTCTTTACAATAAAGGATCCGGTACCAAAGAGTCTTCGGAGTTTGATTATATACTTATTTAAATGTCCTGGGTGTTCCCAAGGCAAATATATCGGAAGCTCCGTGAGAACTCTGAAGGCAAGATTCTCTTCCCATATGGGTATAAGTAATAGAACCGGTAAGATAGTTGAAACCAAAGAAAATTCAGCGATAAGAGATCACGTAATAAAGTGTCAAAGTGAAATCTCCTTAGAAAACTTTAAAATTCTAAATTCGCACAAATGTCCTATTACGCTTCGAATCCTAGAAACACTTTATATAAAACAGCTCTCCCCGAATTTAAATAATGATCTCTCCTTGTTACCTAAATTCGTTTGGATGTGGGTTGCGGAGCGCAGTTTTGGTGCTTTTGGGTCGGCCGGAGCACGTAACCCGCTCGTTGGCAAGGTTTGTGATTTTGTATATTAGGTTTTGCCAATTTTCGCTTCAATTATTCGTTTAAAATTCATTTTAAAAAAGTTTTATATAATCATTAGATTCATAAATCAAAGCGCCCCTTCCTTAATAGATTTTAGCAATTATATACTCGCTAATTAATTTAAATATTTTAAAACCCTCCCTAGTCTCTCTATTGTAAATTTGTGTTCCATTTCTAAATATTCCCTTTAACTCTAAATTTGCAATTCAAAGCTAGTAATAGCTAGTAAAGTTCTAGATGTACATTTAGCAGTGTACTCTCTTAACAGTGCAAAATATTTTGTTCGTTTATTTGTATTTTAGGCCTAAGAAGATGACCGTATTGTGGTCGAAACGTCGCTGGTAAATAGAAAGGATGATGCCAGCTATTTTCCTCGGCTTGGGATTTTTGTTAAACATATATATATATATATATATATATATATATATATATATATATATATATATATATATATATATATATATATATATATATATATATATATGGATAAACCCACAGTAATAGGACTAATATTATATGCGAAACTAGGTTTCGCATATAAAATTTGTCCTTTACTGTGGTTTTAGCCCTATAGTTACACGTAAACTACTGTACTTTTTTGTATATATATATATATATATATATATATATATATATATATATATATATATATATATATATATATATATGGGTAAAAATCACGAGAGGTAACACGTGAATAAGTATAAATATTTGGTTATACCACGTGGTGAAAAAGAAAGATTGATTGGAACTAGTACTTTCGTTATCTTAACATTTTCAAACTGTGAGTTTTAAAATGTTAAGATAACGAAAGTACTAACTCCAATCAATCTTTCTTTTTCACCTTGTCGTATAACCAAGTATATATACATATATATATATATATATATATATATATATATATATATATATATGCAATATTTTTTTAAAAATCCCTTCCCAAAGATTAATGAGCATATGTGTGCCTGGGCATGATTAAACATGACTGAAATCCATTTTGGTGGCTAAAAAATCTTTGGACTTAATAGGAACTAAATAAGATGTGAGAAAACGGGAAGTTTTAGTGTTGTTGAGGCTCGCCTACCTCACTTAATGGCATAATAGTTTGAGTTAAAATTTTTGAAATCAGAAATAAATGGAGGGCCGTTTTTGGACTATATGCGAATTACGCGGTTGCATAGCATCTCCGAAGCCACCAGGGACATGCAAGCTTCTATTATTAGCTTTTTTTTATAAATTGAAATGTGTTGAGTATCAGGAGATGTAGTGAAATTCTGATGTAGCTATTTTAATTTATGCCTTATATATTTTACTTCTATTGTGGAAATATTTTTCTCCACAAATGCTGATATTTTTGTGATTTTGCCATGAATTTGTTATTATTTCCCGAAATTACACGTGTCAACCAGAACTGTATATCCTGTTTTCAGCATCACCAGAAAAATTGCCAATCTTGTAGGACCACGTGACTCTGATATTGAAATCTTAGAGTGAAATGAACTGGGAGAGCCGTGTTAACATCATTTTGGCTGTGCGGTATCAGGGCCCTAACCAAAGGGAGGCAGTGCTAGGGGTCAGTGATAAAGCCACAGATACCCTGACCAAGGTTGAAGTACAAACTTTGGCAGAAGAGGTTGTGTCATACCGCTTCCACATTTGCACCGCCGTAGGCTATAATATCCATAACCAAGTAAATCCTATAGTCTGTACAATGCAGTTTGATGTGGTAGTTGACCTCCTTGTGAAGGCAAAAACCTCACTAACAAGATACAGAGTCATTGGCTTTGCTACAGATCAGTCCTCTAAAGAGATATGAGGCGATATCAACGTGGAAGTTGTGCTCAAAGAGAACAGACTTAGAGGCACAAGGAAACACTTTGCTTATGAAGTCCCAGACGAGCCTATCAGAGATGCTATGAGAGGGTTAGAAACTGAATTCTTTAATGCGGTTGTGGAGATCATTATTGAGTCATTAAAGGAAATGTTTGAAACCCTGGGTGAAATGAGAGCCAGATTGGCGGGCTGCTTAACTTAAAAACATGATGGTAAGGCATTGAAGGATGAAAAATACATTAATGGAAAGAAACTCGTTCTTGAAGTCAGCAACTTGACAAGCCTTCATTCGGATACTATGACTACACTAAAGCTTCTCTCCTTAACCGACAAAAAGCTGCTGAATGAACTGTACCCTAATATGTGGATTGCTCTGGGGTGAGTTCGTACCCAAACCTTGTGGACGTCGCTTCTGGTAAAGGTTGATCAGCGGCTTCTGGTGGGCTTTACATGACTTCGAGCGTTGTGCAAGTAGTAAGCAACAGACTGTTCTGACGGATCTATTAACCAGGCCGCCCTCTCCCATTCATACTGTACCTAAACTCTGGTTTTCTTACGATCCAGGAAGCCCATGCGACGCAGAGACCTTTCGTCACGTTGCGTACTGACCCTGGGTTGTCCAGAATGAGGTCGGTCTTGGATGTTTCTACTTTCTCGGATCCTCTGCAACACCAGAATGTGATCCGCTGAACCTGCAGGTGATTTGTCGACAGCTGAGATCCACCTCGTGCAGCGTGCGTATCAGACTTCTTTCCCTCACTGTATAGTTACGTGTTTTCGATAAAGAATATCATATGAATAAAAAACTAACTTATATAAAAACATATTGACTGTAACATACCGCATACTTATACCAGGATTCCAGACATTTCAATATTATCACCATTTATTATTAATTTTTTATCATTTATATTTGTGTATAGATGCCAGTGTCATTATGATCATTATGTGCAATGGCCTAATTTATTTTGTTCATTCTGTGTTCATGGCAGAATATATGATTTTAAAGGGTGGAGTTGGGGCTGGGGGATATTTTATATATAGTAATTATTTACAGTTGCAATGTTTGCCTAAATTTTGATTCAACAAGTTTAACATCTAACATTTAAAATAAACATTTTTATAAAAATGCAGCATCTGCCTCCTTTATGTACATTTGTGAGATGTTATAATGCATTGATTCAGATTCGGTAAATCTTGTATGTGAACTCAATGAGTTACATTTAGTATCATTTTCTATATGTTCAAAATGCTGAGGTGAATTTGATATGTTTGATTTAATTTGAGAGAAAAAAAATAGATGTTAAAAGTTATTCATAGATCTCGCCTCTTCTCCTCTTAAAATGCACCGATTGATTCATTTAAATGTTAAAGGCATGACTCTTTACCATCTTAGAGGGTTTGACATGCGTCCATCATAGTTTCACAATATAGGGCCCCATAAACAGCATTTCGTATAGGGCCTCTAATAAGCTAGAAACGGCTCTGAATAGGCGTCACAGGTATTTGTTTTACCCCAGACGTTACATGTGTTCCAGCCTGTTCCTCATATACCATAAATAAACTATGTTCTCGCCCGCCTAGTTGATGCGGCCTTGAATTTCTGACGTCAAGGCAGGGGTTCAATTCCACCAAGAGCGGATACAGCGGCGTCATTACTCGGTTTTTATCACCCATTCACACCATCATGGGCATTTCTGAGTGAAAAACTAGAGTTTAACGTGGGATCAAAACTTGGATCGCAGCAACATACGGAAGATGCCACAAAGTCGAAAGGTTCATGATGGGAAGCAATGTTCCACTCAGCTATTACATATCATATATGAGTCGTTAATGACTAAAGCTTTAAATAGTGAGCAATAGGCTTTTTCCTTTATTCTTCCTTAACCCCAGAGTGTTGTCGGCATGTGTGCAGGGCTCAGCCAAAGTGCAAGATTGTCGCCGTCCAATTCAAGGACTTCCGTTTCCATTCATGCCTCGTCGGAACGAAAGTAAGCCCCAGAAAAGTCGGCCTAAAGCCTCAACCTAATTCCATCACCTTCTGGAAAACAAGTTCGTTACAAAATACGTGTTTTACGAAACTAAATTGTCTTTAAATTTTAGCTAGGCGCAAGTGTATGCGGATGCTAGTTTTCTAATGCATTGTTATAGAGAAATTTACTCTGAAATTAATCCAAGAGAATTTTAATTTCACTCTTAAATGAATAAAATGAAACGGAAGAATTTAGGTAGAGGTTTATTAAGAATTATTTAATATACAAGATAACTCGATTGTTTTTCAAGTATGGTAGGACATTTCGTATAGGTATAGTTATATTTGGTTGGTCCTTGCTACTTCGAAACAAATTCAATTTACTATGGAAATTAGATTAGAAGCTAAAGATTTCAAACAGCCAAAATTTCGTACAACCTCATACACTTTAACAACTTTTGAGCAGATAAGTAGGAAAGGTTATAAATTTCTAAAATATTTAAATAAATCTAAATAATCATACATAGGGCCTTAAATGACCATGTAGTATATCAAGCATTATGCTAATACAACACCATAACAAATAAACACAAAGTGAGACAAAATATAATTTCTGTATGGCAGTGTTTTTATGCCGAGGTTTATGTAAACTTGGGTACCAACATCTACTGGTCCACCCCATTATTCTCAAATAGAGACTACTAATAGAAAAACGAGAATCAAATTATAATGAGTGGACGAGTTTTGAACTTCGTAACTATATGTGGCTGAGGATGGAATTTAGGAAGATTAATATTTATTCAATTTACAGTACAAATTATTTGCTAAGAGGACAAGGTGACTAAATTCATATTCCTAATTAGAACGTGCGATACTAGTTGATACAGATAAATATTTTCCTATAAAGGAAGTTAATGGAAGGAGGGAGGGATTACAGAGATAGGTAATTATACAGAGTAACAATTATACAGGGAGATCAAAAAGTCACTGTGCACTTATATTTTTATTATATTTTTATATTTTACATATTATATCTTATTATATTCTTATAAACTTTATAAACAATGTTGGAAGTGACCCCCCGTTAGCATAAATACAGATTTGGATCCTTTTTTATTTTATTTCTAAAAACCTCCATAAGGAGAAAGGAGTAAAATCTGATTTTTTTTTAAAGTGCACAGTTACTTTTTGATCGCCCTGTATATTTAAATATATTCTACAGACCTATATGAATAGTCTTTGGTTACTTTTTAGTGCACAAAACAGTGGTTATTGAGTTATTAGCACTTAAAGATAGTATTTTCTCATACATATATCTTATCTATTGCTGCTATGACGTCATAAGCCTCGTGAAAATATGTATGTTTCATTGCACGGAGTCATCAAATATAAAATGATGAAGTAAATTTAACTCCTATATATATGGTTATGGGTTATGCGCGTTTAGTTTTAAGTGTTTTTATCAATTGATTTCGACCAGTTTCATTTTCGTGTGTTTTTTCTTATCTTCGAATCCTCAAATTTAACTGTCATTTCCATATCCTTCTCGTTAAATCAATTCAGTCTGATTCCCCCCGCACCGTTCACAAACATGTTTTTTTACGGATTAGCCCCTAGCGACTACTCTTTATTCCGCCAGCTCAAGGCTGCACTGCGTGGACACCGGTTTGGGGACGATGAAGATGTCCAGCTCGTCGTCTAGGAGTGGATTGAACACAGTCGGGAGATTTCTGGTTGTCGGGAATTCGAAGCCTCAGGGACAAGTGGCGCAAGTGCATTGAAGTCGAGGGTAGTTATATTGGAAAATAATAAAACACTTTTCCTCATATCTTGTTTCCTTATATCCGAATTGCAAAACTTATTGACCACCCCTCGCACATAGTGTATATTCTTTAATATTTACTAAATAGCACTTGCGTATTTTTCCAAAATTGAGATATTTATAACAAAGCGCCTTCATTTGAGTTGGAATTGTTAATCTATAGAATTACCCCATGATAAGGCAGGGGACATGAAGCTGTATGGTGCTATTTACTCTGAAAAAAGAAGAGCGTGGCGTAACAAACAAAGGTATAGCAACGTAGCATGTGTAGGTATAGAGTGGCAATTTCGAATATAATGCCCACCAAGGGGATGTCAGCTGTGGCAATGGCAACCATGCTGGGTCTAACACCTGGAGGTTTGCGAGCTCACCATGCCCCATTGCGCGCAGGCTGATCTGGCTTATTTGTGAAAGTTGATCCGATTCTGGAGAGTTGTGCTCCTTCTCAATTCCGAGCGCCTCACCTAGTCTCCTCTTTAGATTATTTGGACTACTTATCTGACACATATTTTCACTTCCCCCTTCTTCACAACTTTACGAGACCTTTATCAAAAACTTCTGTTATCAATGCATTCAATATTTTGCTTTTTATTTCGTCAAAATTAAAACTGACAAAATTTTAAACTAAATAAAAATATGTAAAATAAGTTATTCTTCCAAATCTTTGCGTTATAGATAAATGGCGTAAGACGATGCATTGCCCGTACCAAGATGGACTTTTCTACTTCTTAACCACAACAACTGGTTCGTATTTGGATGTAGCTCGAGAGTGCCAACGTGAGTTTGAGGGCCACCTGATTTATCCGAAGGATGAGATTCAGTCGTATGCCGTAGTGGAGTTCGCTCGCAACGTTAGGGACAGTAAGTTAGCCAGTGGTTTTCAACCGGGATGCCGCAGGAGAGACCAAAAATCATTTTAAAATGCCTAAATTGCAACAAGATATGTATTTCAAACATTTATAAAAAAAACACTGGAAAGTATTTTGAAACTAGCTTCTCTGCATTGTGCAACATCTTATTATAATTATCTCTCACAAACTTTCTTAATATTGTCAGCGAAGCGAACAAGCGATGTAAGCGTACCAAAAACAACGAAAACAGAAAGATTGCAGACAGTGAATGAAAAATTGAGATTTGCCTTGTCAACTATAGGTCCCAATATTACAGAATTATGTGATACTCATCAAGCTCAAATTTACCATTAAACTTTTAAAAGTAAGATTGATTTATTTTCAAATTTTATGCCTTATTTTTTCAAATTAGGTTAAATGTCAATCGTGATTAATTTTGAACTAAGTATTTATACATAAATTATTCAAATTAGGGTGCCACAGCTGTTAGGGTATCATATTAGGGTGATACCATCGTTAAGAGGTTGAAAATCATTGAAGTAGTTACTTCCCTCAGATGGTCTACAGAGAAATTATGTAGTTCATAGGCACAAATACATGGTCACCCCCCCAAAACGGGGCTGCACACACTTTTTGTGATATATCCTTCATTTATTCACTAATCACGCTTACTTTGCAGGACATGACATAAGCAACGCCTGTAAACACAACTAGATCTCAATGGGAGCCCCAGCAAAGAATATACTGCGTCAAACATTATTACAAGACAGGCTTGTTCAAGAAAGTGCAGGACACTTTCGTGCATCAGTTCGAATGTGAAAAAGCACCCTCCAAGAGCAGAATAAAGGACTGGGTGGACCATTTCGAGAACTATGGGATAGTGGAGAACCTCAATGCAGCCAGTGACAACCATCCAAGCCATTCATCACGCCACAGAAAGCGTACAGCTGAGCTGGTCGAGAGCGTGAGAGTCAGTTCAGCAGAGTCCAAAACGCTCTGTGCGCAAGCAAAGTCAGTCTCTCCGTATATCCCGTGAGACTTGCAGGAGAGTGCTATTAATGCATGTAAAGGCCTAGTCATACAGAATACAGACGAAGCAGACCCTTACACCCTCAGACAAAGAGCAGGGAAGGCCTATGGCAGCCAAGATACTGGAGAAGATTCAGGAGGGGCTATAGGGGAGGGGGGGAGTGCATATTCTTATTATCCCTTTTATTTATTTTATTAATATTATTCTTCATCTTGAGATTTTCTATATCGAATCTGGTTACTTCTTCTTTGACTGAAGTTGCCCCTTGAAACATTTGTCTTCCATTTATCTGACTCTTGGTATTCTTATTGGCGGAGATTCCTTCTTTTTTTTAAGTTTGTTGGGTTAATTCTTGATCTTCGTATCCTTCATTTGATGCATCTTCCATTTAACTTGACGTGATGATTTCTTTTTGATGCTTGATGCTTTGATGATTTCTTGATGGATCTTCATATTTCTTCCAATTAAATTGTGATGATTTCTTCTTGATACTTCTTGACGATTTGATGGGATGAGTTCTTCTTGCTTCTTGATGATTTCTTTTATTCTTGATGAGTTAGCCCTTGAAGTCATTTTCCTTGAGTTCCGTTTTCTTCGTGATCTTTCTTCGTAAAAATTGTAGACTTTGAGAGTGTATCAGAGAAAAATTCCTTTCAAATCGATAATATAAATAGCCCATTAAATTACCAACTCAATGTGGACTCCGCCATAGCGTGACGGCTAGAGTATTGGCTTTTAGATCTAAAGATACAGCGTTCGAGACTCATAGTTCACAATTTTTACGAAGAAATCTCACGAAGAAAACGGAAATCAAGGAAAACGCTTCAAGGACTAACTAATCAAGAAGGACCAAGAAATCGACTCAAGAGAAAACGGAAATCAAGGAAAACACTTCAAGGGCTAACTCATCAAAAATCATCAAGAAATCAAAGAAATCCTCAACTCATCAAGAAACAAGAAGAACTCATCAAATCGTCTAGAAGCAAGAAGAAATCATCAAGTCCAGTTATCAGGAAGATACATCAAGAAAGGAAGGATACTAAGATCTAGAATTAACCCAGTCAACTTATAAAGAAGAAGGAATCTCCGCCAACAAGAATGCCAAGAGTCAGATAAAAAGGAAGACAATGTTTCAAGGGGCAACTTCAGTCAAGAAGAAATAAATAGATTCGAATATAGAAATCCAAGATGAAAAATGTTATTGATAAATACTTCCCGAGTCTCCGATTCCCAGTAGCACTTTTTCTTAAACTCTAGTAGGAGAGCAGGTTGTAACGAAGATCAGAAGATTGTTCGGCCTTTTGAGGGTCACCAGTTATGAGGGGGGGGATTTATTATAAATCTTCCTTCTTAGTTAATTCTTGACCTTTGTATCCTTCCTTTCTTGATGCATTGCTTCTTGATGATTTGAATGATTCCTTCTTCTAGATGAGTTGGTCCGTTTTCCTTGACTTCCGTTTTCTCTTGAATCGTTTTCTTGATTAGTGATTAGTTAGTCCTTGAAATCGTTTTCCTTGACTTCCGTTTTCTCTTGAATCGTTTTCTTGATTAGTGATTAGTTAGTCCTTGAAATCGTTTTCCTTGATTTCCTTTTTCTTCGTGAATTTTCTTCGTAAAATTGTGGACTTTAAGAGTTTCGATCGCGGGGACTTTGGATCTAAATGCCAGCACTCTAGCCATCACGCTACGGCGAGTCCGTTTTGAATTGGTAATTTAATGGGCTATTTATATTATCGATTTGGAAGTAACTTTTCTATGATACATCTTCGTACCCCTACAACCTCAACTTTCCTTAACCTCCTATGGATCTCAGATGAAGCTCATTTCCATCTTGAAGGAAAGTTAAACTCGAAGACAAATTTCTTCTGGGGAACCTCCAGATAAAATAAGGTATCCACCAATCCCCTACAATCCCCTAAGTGCACGGTATGGACTGCAATCTCAGCCAGAGGCTGAGGAATCTGGCACGACAGTGATAGTCACCAAGGAGCGGTATGTTGAGGTCCTCAGAACCTTCAAGAGGGAGCTGCAGCAAGATGGAGCAAGCTCTCACACCTCAAACCTGTCCCGAGATTGGCTGAAAGAGAACTTTGGTGGCTGTGTGATCAGTCTCAAGACTGATTTTAAGTGAGCACCTCACAATCCAGACCTTAGCCCACCCACATTTCTCTCTCTGGGGCTACCTTAAAGACAGAATGTACGCAGGGAGACCCAGGATCATCAAGGAACTCAAGGAAGCCATAAGGGAGGAGAAGAGAGCCATTAGTCGGTCGGTTTGTAAGGACGTCATGGACAACTTTGTGCTGCTCCTCAACAAATGCACAGAGCTAAATGGAGGTCATCTCGAACACGTGCTCTACAATAAAGAAGAAAAGTCCAAAGACTCATATTTTGATGTGATGTTTTTAAACACAATCAACTAGTTATCACCAAAGTTTTATTCAATCCTTGCAGAAAATTAAGAAATGAGGCCTATCGAAATTTGGGCACGTTTTTTTGTGGTGACCCTGTACTTCAAATTATTCAAATTCCACATTAATGCGTGTCTATACTGTACGAGATATGGAGCTTGAAAATATATCTGCAGATTTCAAAACTTTCATTTCCCAATATGATTTACCAATCAGTTTTGTTTCAAGACATTGTGATTTGCTTTGGATGCTCATTAATACATAATGTTTAAATTAGATTATGACGACATATTCGAAATATTAAATAAATTATCACGCCGCAAAATTTTAAACTTTAAATAAAAGTTCACTTTTTCTTATTCCTGGGTTAAAAAATATTATTTAATTTAACTAAATTAAATTAAAAAAGTCATTTTGATCCCAAAACTTTGCTGCTATAGGAAAGTCACTAAATTTCTAAATTTGTCCATTTGGAAAATAACACTAGGGTATCATTAATTACCGAACAACAAATTGAGAATATATAAAAATCTGTAGGCTTTAATTTGGGGGGAGAGCATCGTAGAAAATTGTAAATCATATTTTTGAAAAAATGGGAAGTTGTAGAATAATATTTGTTTTAAGGAAAATTTCCAAAATACTAGATTTGATGAGAAATTTATAGAATTTAGTAAAATTTTATCAAGTTTCAAGAATAGTCCAGAACTTGCCAGAACACTTCTGGAAACTTCTAGAACTTTATGCAATATTACTTCAGAAATATTTATAAATTGATTCACAGATCTGCTATCATTCCAGCTCTCGCTACCATAGTGAACACATAAGAAGATAAATGGCATCAAGAGGCTGTAATCATTCTCCAAATGATTGTTATATCTGCGGATAATTCATCAAAACAAAGGAAAAAGTTTCGGTATGAGCATCTATGAGAATGTGTGAAGCCTACAAAGCATACTTTGCTATGCCAGTTGGGGACCAAGACAACTCCCAGAAAACCTCATTTTGCTTGTGAACACTTCAAGAAAACTTTGGAAGGTAAGAAAATTGTTTTATGTAAAGAGTAAAATATTAAATGTCACAAGTATTTAAGCTAGTATGTTTGTTTGCAAATCAAAAGAGTAATAAAGTACATTTTTTACTTCTACAGGATGGTTATAGAGGTGAAAGAAGAGCCATGAAGTTTGCTATTCCCAGATTTGTCCTGAACCAACTGGCCACTCAAGCAATATTTACTTCTGCATGGTGGACCTTTCTAAACGAAAAAGTGGCAAAAATGCACCTGCTATTTCCTCCCCCGAACTTCCATCCTATATTGCACAAGAATCACACAGTGCTAATATTTCTGTACCTACCACGCAAGGAAGGAATAAACCACCCTCAGAAGAAAGCATCAATTCAGAATCTAAAAAGATCAGTGAGGATGTAGACTACAGTATTAGAGATATGGTTGTTGAGAGGAATACATACTATCCAAACCAAAGAGACTTCAATGAACTTGTCAGAGATCTTGGCTTGTCAATCTCAAATGCTGAGCTTTTGATTTCCAGGCTCAAAGAGTGTGATTTGATGGAGGAAAATGTGAAAGTGACAAGCCAAAGGAAACGTCATAAATATTTCTCAAGATTCTTTATTTATCAAGCTAAGTAATGGTACTGCAATGATGTATCTGGTCTGTTTAATGCAATCGAAATTTCATGTATTCCAGGTGAGTGGAGGCTCTGTATTTACAACTCCTTAAAAGGCATTAAAGCTCTACTTCTCCATAATACGAATAAGCTTCTATCCCTTCCCTTGGCTCATTTAGTATATCTCAAGGATAACTAGTTCAGTGTCAAGCTTCTGCTACGAGCTTTGGATTATAAGGAGTATGGCTGGGAAGTGATTTGAGGCTTCAAAATGGTAGAATTTATTGATGGGTTTCGAGGGAAGTTTTACCAAGCTTAACTGTCAACTGTCATTGGGACAGTTGGGGGTACCAGAGCAGATTACCATAAGAAGCACTTGTCACAAAGGACTGAGTTCTCTGTTATGGGACATAATGTCAAGCATGAGTAATTGATAGACCCTAAACGGTGTTGTTCCTTCGCTTGAATTTAAAGCTAGATCTCATGAGGCAGTTTGTTAGAGCTCTTAACAAAGAGACTGCAGCCTTTAATTACCTTCAAAGTTTTTTCCTACACTTTCTGAGGCAAAGGGGAAAGCTAGTATCTTTGTTGGACTACAAATCAGGAGAATCATAGTGTTCAGATTTCTCTGAGAAGCTTAATAAAAAGAAAAAAGAAGCATGCGAGAGTTTTGTTTCGGTGTTTCAGGACTTTTGGGGAAATCACAATGCTGAAAATTATGTGAAACTGGTTGAAAACTTCGTGAAAAGCTATGGCCAAATTGGCTGCACATCCTTGATGTCCCTTTTGACAAGTTCAAAGAGAATATGGAGCATACTGAGAGGAGCATTGGGAACGCTTCCATCAAGATATACTGAACTTTGAACATATATACCAAGGGGTATGGAATGAAAACATGATAGGAGACTATATTTGGGGGCTTGGATGGGAAAGACTTTATATTACCTACGGGAATCGAGAAAAACTGTTCACTTCTAACTCTTTTACTTGTTTTTATATATGTTTTGTGTAAGTTTCACTAAAATTGTATAAAGTTAACTCTGTGTTTTAGTTTTTAGTCCTAAAAAGGATGACAAAACAAAATTTGCCCTATCTTTTAGTTAATATTTCAAGCCATGAGTATCGCGATCTCATTAAATCTTGGCAAAAGTAATAAAAAAACGAAATAAATTTTGGTGTACACATTACGAGAAGAAGCGATTGCAATATAGACAATTTGAAACGGTGAACCTTTATACAGAAAGAGGATCAAACGATGACCTCACTAAAGGATGTGATTCGATTTTAGTGCTGTGACTAACTAACAAGACACACTCAAGCGTTGGACTGGGATTAGTCTAAGCCTCTTTGAGAGGTGAATAGTAGCGAGGTTAAGTGACTTTTGACTTCATATCATGATGCAAAGGGGACATTTGGTATGAACGTACACTACCGAACAAAATAAAAGAACGATTTTCCTATATTAAAATATTTTCAAAAATATGATGATTAGTTAAATGAAATTTCCAAGATACATAAGGGCATGCATTTAATAAATTTTATGAAAACATCATATGATAGAATTGTATATTCAAAAAATTATATTGAATAAACTAACAAAATAAAATATTTACATGTGCAAAATAAGAGAATGACCATTCACAGAATTATTTAGCAAGCAAATACATTAGAAACAAAGCAAGATTTGACAACGATGAAACTTAATACATTTAATATGTATTGCAGTCTTTGTTTTCTATTACTTCGGGACAGTGCGAACACCGGACCTAACCATTTTCTTGTAAGATTCTTCGTGTTATTTGCTCAATTTACGTTCACAAATCTGTCATAGTTGAAGGGTTTTGGTCTCGAACTTTGTCTCCAATGATCGTCCAGAAGTTCTTAATTGGGTTCAGGTCGGGGCTCTGAGCAGGCCATTTCATTACTTCGATATCTTCTTGTTCGAAATAGTATTTTACTCGCTTTGCAGAATGGCTGGTTCCAAGAAGCTCAGAGTGAAGGTATAACATGTTGTTGTACGAGGTTAAGGTACACATTGGCATTTACCGTTCCAATTATTCGCACTAGCGGACCAACTCCTTCAGACTAAAACATCCCCCCATACCATGATGCTGCCTCCTCCATGCTTGCCATACTTTTTAGCCCATTTTGGATTAAGTCTGTCAATGCCAGGTTCCTAACAAAGCGTCAGCCATTAGATCCAACTAAATCAAATTTTATTTTCCTCGTTGCAATAAATTCTCTCCCAATTTCCATCTCTCTAAACATGAGCTTTCAGTATTTTCGAGTATCGCTTTCTCGTTCTTCTTACTCATGATTGGTCCTAATTTTTTGAGAAATTCCTGCTGCAGTCCCGGAACAATCCTTTATAGACAAGCGTCTAATAGCTATGTCTCCTCGAACAGTGATTATACGGGGTCAACCGACTTTTTCAGGAGATTTATAGGTTTTATTTACATTGTTTAACTTAGGAACGCGCGAAATCAGACTCTTGGACCTTCATACCTCTCTTAAAATCGCAGAAAGTGTCCTCTCTGAAGTCTCTCTGAGGGAGCTCAGCAGTCATTTTTATGTCAGGTGGCATCTCTGCAGAGTGACTATGACAACAATGGAGATTGTACATTTCCTCCCTTTTGAGCAAAATGTTGCCAGATGATTTCAAGAATCTTATAGAATGTTCTGGAAAAAAAATTGTTCTCTTATTTTGCACGTGTCAATATTTCATTTTGTTTATTTATTTTGTATAATTTCTTGAATATACGATTGTATCGTATAAATCTTCAGAAAATATATTAAATGCATGCCTTTATGTATCATGTAATATTTTTTACCTACTACTTATATTTTTGAAATTATTTAAATACGGAAAAATCATTCTCTGTTTTTGCTCGGTATTGTACAACTTAGGGCAATAGAAATAAATTGATCCAAAGTAAGAGGAACCCATTTTGTATCTGAAATACAATTTTTCAAAATTGCAACCGAAAATGCACTAGAACCCATACCTTTGCTTATGTAATAGCTAGAATGACAATATTGATTCCAAAGTGTACATTTTGTGAGCAATAGAATCCAACTAAGTAGGTTTAAAAATAATATCAATAATTATCTCTTTAACATGATAGTTGGGGATAAAACTTGGCAATATTTATTAAAAAACGTAGTTTCAAAAGACCACTCAATGAAATAACTTAAAATGATTTATATATGTATTAAAAAAGGGGATGAACTACTTATCTGTTCTATTAAATATAGCCATACAGTAACAAGCATGTTAATTTGTTACGAAATTTCTCATTCTTTTATAAAAAAAAAATCTTTGTCAATTTTGCCCCTATTTCATAACACTTCGCTTCATCCTGGTTATCCTGCCCTGTTTATACTTCGTTTGAAATTTCCTCCATATATATATATATATATATATATATATATATATATACAGTAGTGTGCAAATTAGTTCGGACAGTGGTGAAATAATACAATTATTTGATAATTGTTGTTTATATTGGAAAAGAACACGTTAATGATAAGATAAATGGTACATTTAATTTGAAATATGACCAACCTTTGCTTTTAGAAGCTGCTTTACTCGCTCTGGCATAAATTCAACCAAATAAAAACACATTTCTGCAAGTTCTTCGTTATGGTACCAGGCATTATTGATAACAACACTAATCATCTTCTGCATCGTCAAACAGTCGGTTTTCTCGATTTTACGTTTAATTATAGCCCATAGATTCTCTATGGGGTTTCGGTCAGTCAGTAGAATTGACAGGCCATTCTATAACGGTAAGTCCACTTTTTTCGAAGAATGTGCGCATTATTTGTGAAGTATGCAACGGAGCCAGATCCTGCTGGAAAATGTCGCCTCCATCAGGAAAGTCTTTCTACATCGCAGGAAGCAGTTGAGTCTGCAGGATTGCTTTGTGTTTAACGCTGCTCATCATTCCCTCAATAGTAACAAACCACCCTAGGCCTTTAGCGCTAAAACAGCCCCAAAACATCTTCTTAGGTGGATATTTTGACGCCTGTTGAATGTGTCCTGGATAAAGTAATTCATCTTTGCTTTGTCTTACTACGACTGACCTATGCCCATGTACTTCAAAATGCGATTCGTCTAAAAACATAACTTTCTTCCAGTCCGTTCCCTTTCATCCATCATATTTGCTTGCCCAGCGAAGACGTTTTGTCTTTCTAGCAGAAGTCAATAACTGTTTATGTTCCGGTTTTCTAGCAAATCTGCCAACTTCAATGAGCCTTCGCTAGACGGTTGAAGAAGAAACATTTACTGGTTTTCTTGGGATCCTTTATCTGATTTCTGATGAGAGAGAGCCTTGTCATCGTAAAGTGTTTGTTGTCTTTCGTTTTCTTCCACATTTTCCATGTCGCGGTATTGAATGTTCACCAGTGTCTTCAGCTTTTTTTTACACTGTCGCCAACAGTTGATTTTGCTACCTTCATTTCATCAGAAATCCGTTTTCTAAGAGCTACAATACTTACACGCTTCTTGGGTGTGATATCTACAATAAATTTATAGTCTAATAATGATTGGAAGGTGAATATTCCGGCAAAACCAAGTACACCGCAGAGCACGCTCCCAGCAATAATTATCCACGACAAGCTCTGGTGTAGCACTGTCGGGCTCAGTGTAGCTACGGCACAACAAAACATTTGCCAGATGTTACCAGTACACTATCTGCACGGAAAACAAAGAAAAACTTCATTAGTATTGCCAAAACTTAAGCCATATTATAAAATAGTGAAAAAATTTCGTACTGTCGACTGGTCGGAATTCTTAAATAAAAGTCAGCAACCACCAAGTCGGCAACTAGCAAAGGCGTAAAGGTTTTGGGAAGATTTGCCGGAACGTCTCCATTTTCTCCATTTTTGCTTCCTCACCTCAGCCTGGAAGTCAGCAACAGGCAAAAGCGGAAAAGTTTAGGGTAAGTTTTTGCCAAAACGTCTCCTGGAAGCTACCAAACAAGAAAAGAAGAAGAAATAGAAGCCAAAAGAGAGATATTACTCTATTACTTCTACACCATTTCACCTCTTTATCACCATCATTTTCATCATTTTTTTCAGGCTACGCTTTTAAGAAAATGACCGGGTAAAACCATCACTTCCCCCCCCCCCGCTTCTAAGCGGCCCCACGGAGGAATTCGCCGTACACAGCCTCACCCAACTATGTCACTCACTAGAGAAGTCATAATTGGGGGCATTGGAGGAAGCTGGTTTGAGGATTAGCCCACAGCAGAGAACAATGTCTTGAAGCTCGACTGGACAAGGGACGGACTGCAACCTACGTTGCTAACCCCTGCGGAGGCCCATCCCAAGACCACAGAGGGACAAACAACCGTCTCTGTGCATGGCGGGAGCAGTCGCGATTCAAAACCCCCGGGGAGCGGCGTTGTCAATGAGTTCGTCAGTAGTCATTCCCCGGGAGGGTCCTACCCAGTTTCACACATACTCAATCATCTATCATCTCATCATAATGCGTCATTACCACACTCATCCCAACATTCACCAAGGCGATTCCTCCGGTGACAAAGGCTGCTGAAAAAGCGTGGGTGGAGTGGCCACCCTTAAGAGAAATAATAATACTCACATTATACTCACCAAACTACACACACAAAAACTTATACTACGTGCTTGCCTAACGAGGACCAGGAGGGGATCCCCTCAACAACATAGCAATGGATCTGGCCACGCGAATACCCCTCAGGGTAATCAACGGCCAGGCCAAACCGGAGAGAGGTACAGTCTTTGAAACCCTCTTCGGAAAACTCAGTGTCGCAGTAATACGCCTTATTGACACCTCAACCGGTTACTTGGCGATCTGCGAACGAGAAAAAGACATCGAACTCATCAGCAGGGAAGATGGCATTCGGGTTTTACAAGAAATAAACTTCCAGCCCACAGTTCCACCACAAATACAGGCCCATCGCAGTGTGGTTTGTCGTCGCCTTGATCCCTGGATAGGTGATCGTACGAAGGAGGAACTAGACGAAAAAATTGAGGCCAACCAAAGCTAGGCGAAAGTTTCAGCGATAATAAAGTTCCAAAACCGAAGAGAGAACAAAGAATACTCCCATGTATTCAAAGTGATCTTCATGGAAACAGAGATGGCCCAAGAGGCCAAAGAGAGGGGTCTTCTTCTCTTCCACGCGAAAATCAGCGGGGACCAAATTGAGCGTGAGGAGTTCACACCTGTACATATGTGTTTCCGTTGTTACAAGATGGAACAACACTCCACAAAGGACTGTCAGGAAGTTGAAGAGACATGCTCCAGGTGCAGTGAACGAGGCCACAGCTGGAAAAATTGCATGAAGAATGAGAAGTGCGTGAATTGTGGGCAGTGCCATATAGCACTAGCCATAGTATGTCCAATTAAAAGAAATATGATTAAGAAAAAACAGGATGCAAAGAGAGAAGAAGAACAAAGAAGGAGGACTACTGCGTATGCGCAAGCAACGAAGACATCCTACCCTACACAAGCCCCGACTAAGACGTATATCAAACTGGAGAACGAGGAATCGACGAATATTCTCACCTGTATTCTTTATGCACACGTGAGAAATCTTACGAATCCGGGCACGTTCTCCAGTGAGCTGAATTTGATGCTAAAGAACAACAACCTGAGTGAGATGTGGTTTGTAGAGAACCCTCCCTCAGGAGATGTCTTACAACTTCAATTCTCCCCAAAGGTAATCGAAGAAGAAGTTATTGCAGCAGCATCTACTCCCCAAGCCGAATCAACGGTCCCTACACGAAAGGTCCAAGAACCAGAAAATCAGGAGTCCCCCAGAAGAGCAGACCACATAATTAAAGTGAGAAAGGCGAGGGAAGAAAAAGCAAGGAAACCTACTACAAAGGTACCAAAAAGAAGGAAAAGTCATACGACAACCGACACAGACTCGGACAGTGAGAGCATCGTGAGCGTACCCACAAGAGAGGTCAAAACGGAAAAGAAAAAAAAGCAAGAAAATCAGACACAAGTACGACGGCGGGGAACTGGGTTTGAAGGTCTAAACTTCGGACAAATACCCTTTCCCAGAAAGTCTAGACCTCACGGATATCACGAATGGAATAAAAAAACAAAAGCTGAAATGGATGTTTACCGAGACAGATGACGAAACAGAAGTCACGGCAGCACTCTTCTCTGGAAAAGTGGTACTCGACAACATCTCCTTTCATACAATCCCGGCCATGGAATTTAAGAAGCTCAAAAGTGGAAAGGTTCGCAAGCACAGGGAATAAGTAACACACTCTATAAGTAGACACAAAACATGGAGAACACAAACAACAACCTAAAAATCCTAACACTATACATAAACGGATGGTTGGGGAAAGCGAATGAATATTGCAACATATTCAGAAGGGCGGACCTCGACATTATCCTAATGTCAGAACACGGTGTCAACACTAATAGCATGCAAATGAAAATCCCAAATTGCCACGTCCTGGTAAAGAACGCCACTCAAGAGAGATATGACGGTGCTGCTATCGCCATTAGAAGAAACATCAGCTTCAAAAGGCTCCCAGAGCTTGATGAGTTCTTTGTCGCAGTCGAACTCCCTACACTTGTTGGGGGACTCACAACTGCAGCTGCATACCAGCCTCCTCGCCGTCGGTATCTTCCCATCAACAACCTCCTGACCCTAACAGCCCACCGCAGGAATGTCTTTATTCGGGGCGACCTCAATGCCTGTCTGGGGGCTTTGGGCTACACCAGAACTAACGAAAGAGGAAGAAATCTACAACTGGTCATCGACCGGGACAGGCACGAGAGAGCCGGGCCGGAATTTCAGACCTACATCACAGAAAGAAGTGCAACAGCCCCGGATATAATACTAACAAGTACCAACTTCCCTTTCAATCTGGTCAGTATGCCTGTCCCCACGGTTCAAAGCGACCATATCTCCATTATGACCACAATATCCCACTCGCCTATACTGATTCCTATCCGACCCAGGAAGTGCTTTGCAAAAGCAAACTGGGAGCTGTACAAGCGAATGCTTAACAGCTATGCACCAGCAGACCTAAGCAAAGCTATCCTGGAAGAGATTGACGAGGAGATTAACCGCATCACACTCCTGATCAGGGAAGCGGACGAAAAGTGCATTCCGTGCATCACGCACAAAAGCCCTCCGCAACCCAGGTGGACCGAGGAGATAAGAGAAATTGCCACAGAGCATAGAGCGATCTATGAAGAAGTAAGGCAATTTGGCCCAGACAGGTACAACACCAGAAGGCTCCGACAACTCAGAGAGGAGCTCAAAGATCTGATCACCACACAACAAAGGGCCATATGGGACTAAATCATAGAAAAACTAGACTCCAAGCAGAACCCGCCAAAATTCTGGAGGGGGATTAAAAAGCTCAGAGGTTTGTCCCCGAAGGAGAGAATGAGGCTGGTAGAAAATGGCGAAACCATCGAAGAACCGGAAAGACTCAAAAGAAAGTTCAGGAGGTACTGGAGAAAAGTATTCCCCCCCCCCCCCTTCTGAAGAGAACGAGGATTTCGACTTAGAGTTCGAGCACCAGATCGTAGACGAACTCAATACCAAAATCCACCGAATGCATCCCCACCCGCACGTTTCCGAAGAGAGGAGAATGATGGGCCACGGGCGTCCAATCACCACTGAAGAATTCCTGAGCACGTCAAAACCTTCAAAGAAAGAGCTCCTGGCTGGACAGGGATTACCAAAAACCATCTGGTAAACGCCTCCCTCCCCCCCGCGCCTGCTACAAGGCATTACGAACGTAATAAACGCGGCCCTGAAAACTGGCTACTTCCCCGATGGGTATAAGCTGGAAAAAGTCATCTTTATACCAAAAGGGAAAAAGGTGCCTGAACAGCCGATGGACTACAGGCCCATCTCCCTCCTGGAAATCATCGGCAAGATTCTGGAAAAGATTCTAGCCAACAGGCTCCAGAAACAACTCGAGGAGAAGGGGGCCCACAACCCCCAACAGCATGGGTTCCGGAAAAAACGCGGAACGGATACGGCACTCGTGGTCCTAACGAAGAAAAACGACAAGTGCCAAGCGGAAGAAAAATACACGGACATCGTGTTCAGGGACGTTCAGAAGGCCTTCGACAAGGTGTGGCTGAGGGGCCTTAAATATAAGTTACTGAACCTTCAGCTAGATCCGATTCTGGAGTGCATTATCTGCGACTTCGTCATGGAACGGCGCGCCAGAATCATGGTTGAGGGCCACCAAGGGCCTGAGTTCGTCCTCGAGGCCGGAGTCCCGCAGGGCAGTTGTCTGAGCCCCCTCCTTTACCTAATCTACACAATAGATTTACCAACCCCAGTAAAGGAGGACTCATTATATCTCCAGTTCGTGGACGATATAACTCAAGTGATCCCTGGTACATAGAGGAATCCCAGGGCTCAGGCTCAAGAGACTGCTAATGAGATCAGGAACATAAATGAGTACGAGAGTAAGTGGAAGATCCGCACGAATAGCAGAAAGTTCAAGATCCTCGCCCTCGGTCGCAGATAAACAGCGGACGTGACAATAGGGAAACTGATATTTCCCTATCACCAAGAAGGGACCGTTTTGGGACTCAAAATCACCCCCACCGGATACGGGCATCACTTCAAAACTCGGGAAAATCTCGCGAGGTTGGAACTATTCAAACTCCACCGATTCAGGGGTATGAGATCTAGCAATATCCGAAAGATATATCTCATCCACGTACGACCAACACTGATATACCCGGCGGTGATGGCCCAAACCCTAAGTAGGAAGCGCTTGAAGCGCCTACAAATATTCCAAAACATGGTGACTCTCTACATAAACAACAAAAGAAAGCGAGACCGAATTCCCCAAATACAACTCCACCAAAGAGCCGCTCTGACACCTATCAATCTGGTGACCCAAAGTTTGGTCAAAGGAACTTGGGAGAGGATCTTGAATGAAACGGCACCCGAACTGGCGGAGGATCTAAAAATCCCAGCGAACAGAAGGGATAAAGTAAGCAGGAAGAGACGATTTCCTAGCTCGAGAGAATGCTCTGAGGAACAATTGGCACCGTGGTTCACATAATAAACCACTCCGAAAAAAAACAAGTACAAACACGATACATTAACAAATACACTCACAAACACGTATGAATGTGTAGTATGCAAAGTAATTAAATGTATATTGTAAACCCTGGAACTACTACATTTAGTATTACTCTGGAAAAAAAAAATAAATTAAATAAAAAAATAAGTAAATAAATAAAAAGAAAGAAAAATAAAAAAATAAATAAAAAATAAAATAAAATAAAATAAAAATAATAGAAAATAAATCAAAACAAAAAATATATATATAAATTTATGTAAGTTTATCTCTCTTAAAATAAGCACAATATTAAGGAGTAAAAAAAAAGAAGTTGCAAATTATGTACAAAAGAAAAGCTTGAATGCGTAAAATATATATTAAGATACACACAAAAATACAAAATACAGGATTGAAGGTCATAAAAAAAGGGAATAAGAAAATGAAACAAATGAAAAGTGTAGCCCTCACTATCAAGGCAAACCTTACAAACTCTTTTCACCTATAACCTATTATCTCATCTTCCACGCTAATCTCTTCCTAACAATTATTCATCATCATCATCATTCGTACTGTCTGAACTAATTTGCACATTATTGCATATATATATATATATATATATATATATATATATATATATATATATATATATATATATATATATATATGCAATATATATATACACTCTAAATGCTTTCAAAAGGCTTTCTGACCCCCAAATGAATCTTTAACTTGACACAGAAGCAGAGGACAAAGAATGTGGGGATTTTCAACCTAATTGTTTTGAGCCAATGCTCATCTTCGCGTTATACATATGAGATATTTTGGTAATAAATGTTATTATAAGGGGAAGTAGAAGTGTGCAAATAGTAAATTGTTATTAAAAGTTTAAATAAAAATACTAGAAAGAAAGAAGGTTGAACCGTCAAAAAAATCAACATTATAGATCTGATTCCAGAGAAAAGGAAGGTGACGAGAGATGGGTGTTGGAGATAAAGGAAAGTTTGCGTTGGTTGTAGAGTTAGATAAAATTATTTTGCATACATAAGTTCCTTGGAGACATCAAGGACAAGTAAATTCATATACACCACTATTTCTCATCTCAAAGGGAGGTATTAGGTTGAGGAATAAGTCCTTGCGTTTTTTTTAATGTTGTGCTGATTTAATTTTTGTTGACGTGATTTGTGCACATATTAAGAAACAATAATAAAAATGAGAGCAAAATTTGCAAAGATTAGGCAACGTCTCTTAACAGCGTAGACTATTAGGCTTTTGCTTAGGCTACGTCTTGAAGTTGAGTAATAAGTCATTGCGGTTTATTTAAAAGTTGTGTTAATTTAATTTTTGTTCTGTACCCTCAAAATGGAATGTCAAGTTGAAAGAAAGGCGCATTCTCGACACTAGTTGTTATTCATTTTCAATCGAGACGGGAACAATGCAAACGCAGCCAAAGCTCGTCGCGATATTTGTGCTGTGTACGGAGAAAATGCTTTATCAGAAAGGACAGCCAATAGTGGTTTTTACGTTTCAAAAACGGTCATTTCAATCTTAATGACGAAGAACGTTCTGGTCGCCCAATTAAGTTAGATGAAGATCGATTGAACGACCTTCTTCATGAAAATCCTCGTCAATCGACTAGAGAATTGGCTGTAAAATTGGCGTGTGATCAGAAAACTGTAGTGAATCACCTTCATTTGATGGGGAAAGTTAAAAAAACACGGTGCATGGGTTCCGCACGCTTTAAGCGAAAACAACAAACTCCAACGCTCCACGATTACCGCAAGTTTGCTTGCTCGTCATAAGGCTACTCGTGGATATAAGGACAGATTTCTTCACCACATCATCACTGGCGACAAAAGTGGTGTGTTTATGTCAACATGAACCATCGAAAACAATGGCTTAGCCCCAATAAAAAAAAACACTTCCGCGATTAAAGCAAGGACTTCATCCACGAAAGACGATGCTGTGTGTGTGGTGGGATTGTGAAGGCATCATTCTTTATGAGCTCCTCGCGAACAACGAGATTATCAATGCAGAACTCTACGTTCAACCAATGTATTGACTCCCTGAAGCTATTCGTGAAAAGCGACATCATCGACGTCATGGAGTCCTTCTGCAACACGACAATGCTCGTCCTCACCTTGCCAATATGACAAAAGACGCCATCCAAACGCTAAATTGGGAAATCCTGCGGCATCCTCCACATTCGCCAGACTTGGCTCCATCGGATTTCCATCTGTTCCGATTGCTCTCCAACAATTTGCGCGGCGTTTCGTTTAATACTGTTGTGGAATTAAGAACCTGGCTATACGAATTCTTCGAGTCAAAATCCAGAGATTTTTATTGCAGAGGCATCGAAAAACTAGTTGAACGTTGGGTGGGAAGAAGCCGTAAATAACAACGGAGAATACATTATTGATTGAATTGCATATTGTTATCAATTACTAATGATGTTTTTCTAAAATTATTAATGGTAATGAATAAATTTGATAAAACCGCAAGAACTTATTCCTCAACCCAATACATCATTCTGACTAAAGTAACTTCCAATTTTAAATTTAGTAACAAATGTAAATTGAATGTTAGTGGGGGAAATAGTGCTTTAATAATTTAATAAATTTTCTTCGGAATTCATGGTTATATGGGCCCATTTCAGCAGGAATAAAATATTTAGGATCTTTAGTAACATTATATTAAAGATTGGCGGGTGAATACTGGCTATTCAGAAGTTTATAAATAAGCATATTTATTAGGTTTATTTTATAAGGGTTGTTCTTATAAAAGGGTCTTATAAATTGAAATTTTTCCTGCATTAGCAACGACGAAGCGGAAAGGTGGAAGCCACGATTGATAAGAGCTTTAAGACAACTCAGTTCATAAGACAAATCACAGAATTTTTGAACATTGGTACCTAGTCCAGTAAAAGTCGGTTTGCCATACACTGATGTCGATAAGCCTTTCTGGGTCTTTTAGACTAAGACGTCTTAGAACGGCAGAAAATGATTTTTTCGGTTTCCATTGTAAATTTAATATTTGGATGAAAAGAATTAAGCTGATTGAAGAACTGGGTTGGCTGATCCTGATTTAAATACTGGGAGGGAATCATCTATAAATCTTCGATATAAAAGGGTATTAATTTCTTCTTACTAACATTGTAATAATTTATATGGGTTTCTGATGCCTCCCTCACTTGGTATGTTATCTTAAGGTTCCACTAATGCTTAAAAACTACACGCAATTGACAATTCGGGAAAGGTTAAGCCAACTATTTCCGTCCGCGTCTCTCGCTTCTAACTCGCCTAGAAAATCGGTGGCATATATATGTATATATTATTACTTACCAGGTTAACCATTACAATTATTGTTACCTTCTCCCAATAGTCTTAGGACGTTGACATAAAAGCCGACGACTTTAGCTGGGCTGGAAAAAGAGTCATATCCAACTTTGCAGTCAATGGCAATAATAGTTATATAATACTAATGAATAACCAAATAAAATGCAAGATTAAAATAAAATTAGATCTTATTGGATGTATCGTATTATATTTCACATTTCACTAAAAAGTTTACGATTTAGAATTATTTTAAGCCTGTTTTCTTCTTTCCCGAATCATTTTGGATCGACGTCGAAATTAGATATGAAGCCAATTATTTGAGTTTGAGAGACAAAAGACTCCCTCTGGAAAATAGTGACTGTTTATTGAACCTGGAAAGTGACAATATCTTGTGATAAAGGGTAACACCGCTTCTGCTTTTCCTGACGACTCACTCTTCTATGGGTTATGGCATGGAGAATATTCTTGACGTCTAAAACATTTAGACGAAATTTCTTTACACGCAAAGTTCCCTATGCTTCATATTTCTACCATCGAACAAACAAATTAACGCTTCTGGATCTGGTGTTTTGCCGTCTAGAGAGGCTGTTTTCGTTGAGTGGATCATTGACAACTGCAGTTTATCAAACTCCCAAGGTTGCGGGGGTGAGCGATCCTCGACGTGAGAAAATGATTTCTCTCAAATAATCTTTTCTAAAGATTTTTTTATTCGAGTGTCTTTGCTCTATTGTTTAAACTTTCCCCTGAGTATTCTTAAGTACCAGCACCAGCGCAAGTATCTAAGATTAAAAAGATTTGTATTAGCAGTCCTTGTCCATCAGTTTTTCCTCTTTTTTTTACAGTACCTGTGCAAATATATCTGAACACGCGATGAAAAAAAGGTTGTTTTCCCTATATTTGTAAATAAATGCAAGGTACTTATGACATCGTCTTAGTAATGAATTTTCTACTTTTGGTCTCAAACACCTTTTTTTATTCCTTTATGCATGGATTTCATGCGTACTTGACAAGGTTATTTAAAATCTTCCTCAAGTAACCATACATTGATCATAGAGAAAACCATACATACAGTCCACAACTTTTCGATGACCTTTGAATAACGAGAATTCCCCGGCCATACTAAGTAAGACTGCTCATTTAATGACGTGAATATTCAGCGGCTCTTCTCTCGTCAAGGGTGCTTGCAATGGTCGGTCCGATGGTAACCATTTTTCTTTTCAATTAGCTTTTTGGCAATAATATCATAACTATTCGGCCGATTCTAAAGAAATTTGAAACCTTTATGTTTTTTTACATTTTTTTCCGAATTATATAATTGTTAAGGTCCTCCCAAGGTTACTCCTGGAATTATTGAACGTTTTGAAGGTCGTAAAGTCATATGGTCATAAGTCAGAATAACTCAGCGACTTAGGTCTGTTGTCCTTTTAAAATTGATATGAATAAGTCGTTTCACTGTGCCCGATGTAGAGCAAACAGATGGCTCGGATTACCATTTAGCCTAATATTTGAACATCCTGATCCTTTTTGATAATTGTCTCGAGTGGAACTAATAATGGCCTTGGCCCTTCATAACTCACATCTCAGCCCCCAAAAAGAATCTTTAGAGGCTATTTGAGAGCCTGCCGAAGATGTGCTGAAGAAAGCTTTATTGTCCATAGCAAAGTTCTTCCAATTTCTATTTGCCTTCCACCTTACTATATTTTAAAAAAATATATACCCCTCCATTAGCGAGAGAAGGTTATAATTTCAAATGAATTAAATCATTTTATTTTATATCAAGGGTATTTAAATGCAATTAAAGTCAGGAATGCACTGAAATGCATCATATTTAACTATTTCTTCACTATACCAACACTTTAATTATTTCCTTAAATATTTCTACGCCACGAAAATATTATTAAACGCCAAGGCCCATCTTGAGAATGACTGATCTGGACTTTTGCACACAAATTTTGTCCGCTGTTCAGGCGCCTCCCAATGGTAATTAATAAAAACCTTACCAATGTTCAACTGTCCAATTTATATAGGTTTTTGACCATTTTACCGTTTTTTCTCATATATTTAACCCTAGTAGGTAGCTGCTTCTTCGTAGGTTTCTGTGCCTGTTTTTCTTCCTCTAAGTACTTACAACGAACTCTTGCCACATGGAGATCCGCTCGAGGCTAACAAAGTTAGTCTGCCATGGTTCCCTAATAACAAATGGTTATGTACTGCAGTAATCATCATTCCACGACTACATTAATCATTTCTTTGTGGTGGAAAGGAGCCTGTTTTGTACAAATTTTTTTTTTAATAGGCCCTACTATAATACATCATTCAACACGACTGAATAATTTGCTACTACCCTATTGCGACATAGCGATGGAGTTAAAAATTAGATGTTTTCTTTAGCATTTCGAATTACTTTACATAAGAGAGAAAGACCTGCAAAAAATAACAAACCACAGAACTCAACAAATAAGCATTTTCGATACGTATAACACAACCGTACCATGAAATCATCAGCCTTGAAATTCCACGGCTGCCAAAAAACGAAAAATTAGAAAATTCCCTCTTCTAAAACTAATTTGCATGGCACTATACCCGTCGCGATCATATTTCTTCTACTATTGGATAAACATGTCCTCACTGTATTATAAAATTTTGCATTTTTTCCTCTATAACTTCAATAAAAATCCATAAAACAGTCCCTTCCATAAAGTTTAAATTTACTTCTTGCCATATATAAAATAGGGTGTTAATATCTACTGGTTGTATGGAGTAATAATAACTGGTGAGATTTATATATATATATATATAGCTAATATATTAGCTTCTTCTAAAACTTCCTGCAAATGTTTGATTCGTTTATAAAGTAACTCCACTTTCACTATCGTGTTGATTGTTTATAAAATGATACACATCAATAATGTTTAGCTGCTTGGTAAAGACCGCAAATAATTCGTATTTATTTAATCCTTGGAATATATGTTTAAGCTGAGATCTACGATGAGTGTCCTAAAAGGTTACTGGTGACCCATTTCAAACTCAAAACGACACCAATAGGGATAGGGTTAGGTTGAGTACATTGTGACTGATGGGGTTACAATTCTGGGAAGGGGAACTTTGCAAGTAGAAACTTGTTTAAAACCAAGTCTTCCTTTCGCCTTGAGTACGAAGAAAATATAGTTCTTAACTCTAATAGACATTGTATCCATAAGGTCACCATATTCTCGTTCATTTTCTGCCAAAGTTCTTCCAGACAATATGGTAACCTTTAGGGATACTCTAAGCAGACTGTTGAATTCGACTTATCAATTTATCTCAAAGGTCCATAGGACTGGAGCGTCGCCCTGTCATTACGTCATTCTTACATATGGACTACTTAAATTATTAGTCTACTTAATACATTATAATAATTTATTCTAACTACCATAATATCACTTTTAAAATTAACATAACTTTTGATAAGAAACATAGGCTGTGTTTTAGCACCGTAAGAGTGAGAAGACGAAAATGCTACTACTGTTTTGTCAGCTGCATGTCGTTGAAAGCGACTGAATGTGACCAGAGGCATGAAAGAATGGACACACAGAGTAGAAAATCTTGTCTTGTATAATAAACCGAGGAATGCGTTAAATGTCCTCGTGTCTAGTAGAGGAACTCTCCTGTCCCAACTTAACTTAAGGTGATCTCCTTTCAATCCTATAATATTTTTATCCTATACGAAACCATGCCAATGTGCAATGAGGTTGCATTAACTATTGAAATAAGAATATACAGGGTCACCACCAAAAAACGGGCCCCAACTTTTGATAGGCCTCATTTCTTAATTTTCTGCAAGGATTGAATGAAACTTTGGTGATAACTAGTTTATTGTATTTAAAAACATCATATCAAAACATGAGTCTATGGACTTTTCTTCTTTATTCTAGAGCACATGTTCGAGATGACGTCGATTTAGGTCAGTGCATTTCTTGAGGCGCAGCATAAAGTTGTCCATAACGTCCTTACAAACTGACCGACTAATGGCTCTGATCTACTTCCTGATGGCTTCCTTGAATTCCATGATGGTCATGGGTCTCCCTGCGTACACTCTGTCTTTAAAGCAGCCTAAAAGAAAGAAATCTGGGAGGCTAAGGTCTGGGCTGTGAGGTGCTCATTCAAAATCAGTCTTGAGACTGATCACACTGCCACTAAAGTTATCTTTCAGCCAATCTCGGGACAAGTTTGAGGTGTAAGAGCTTGTTCCATCTTGCTAGAACCAGAACTTCCCCATAAGCGACGGGAACAGGGTCTGCAGCTCCCTCATGAAGGTTTTGAGGACCTCAACATACCGCTCCTTGGTAACTCACTGTCTCGCCAGATTCTTCAAAAAAGAATGGTCCGATGATGACTCTGGCTAAGATTACTGTCTATACCGTGAACTTAGAGGAGTGTAAGGGGCTTAGTGGATACCTGATTTGGTCTGGAGGTTCCCCAGAAGACATTTGTCTTCGAGTTTGCATTTCCTTTAAGATGGAAGTGAGCTTCATCTGAGGTCCAAAGGAGGTTAAGGAAAGTTGGAGTCTCCTGAATCTTCTCCAGTATTTTGACTGCCATAGCCTTTCTCTGCTCTTTGTCTGAGGCAGCAAGGGTCTGCTTCATCTGTATTCTGTAAGGATATGCCTTTACATCAATTACTAGCACTCTCCTGCAAGTCTCACGTGATATACCGAAGGACTGACTTTACTTGCACACAGAGCGTTTTAGACTCTGCTGAATACACTTTCTCACGCTCTCGACCAGCTCAGCTGTACGCTTCCTGGGGCGTCCTGAATGGCTTGGACGGTTGTCACTGGCTGCATTGAGGTTCTCCACTGTCCGATAGTTGTCAAAGTGATCCACCCAGTCCTTTTTTCTGCTCTTGGAGGGTGCTTTTTCACATTCGAACTGATGCACGAAAGTGTCCTGCACTTTCTTGAACGAGCCTGTCTTGTAATAATGTTTGACGCTGTATATTCTTTGCTGGAGCTTCCATTGAGATATACTGGAGTTTTGTTCACAATAGTTGCTTCTGTCATGTCCTGCAAAGTAAGGGTGATTAGTGAATGAATGATGGTTATATCACAAAAGGTGTGTGCAGGCCCGTTTTTTCGGAGTGTACTATATAGTAAATAAGTCTCAGTATATTTTATCATATATATATATATATATATATATATATATATATATATTCACCTAGATTTATTCTGCAAAGCTTGAGTCGTATATTCAGTAAGAAGGACAAAACGAAGAAGGCGGGTCCCATCTTTAATTCCAACGTTTCGGGTTATTACAAAACCCATCTTCAGGAGCTAAAAACAAATTCTAAATGAGTCATCTAAGCCTAAAAACATAAATAACAGCACAAGTTCAAAGTTAAAAACCACAGATCAGAGAAAATCACCAAAACGACGTTAAAAATATAAAATGAACGTTACGTTAATCAACAAACAAAATAGTGAGGTAAAGAACAGCAAAATATTTGTAAAGAGATACTATCAATTAAGGACAAACAAAATAAATATTACAAAATTATATATATATATATATATATATATATATATATATATATATATATATATATATATATATATATATATATATATATATATATATATAATCCGAACATGTATAATTATAGATGTTTCGAACATTAGCTATGTTCATCTTCAGCCTATAATGGCACAAAACAATATGATTATCGAACAAGCAATCTTGGAATGCATGAAGAAATATATATGTATTAATGAATGACAATAAATTTAAATTTTATAGAAAACAGGTCAAAACATTACAGAGAAAACAATGCAAACGCTGCAAGTATTATAAAAACAAACTAAGAAAACAAAGCAACAAATTTAAAGTAAATAAACACTTACCAACTTTAGAGGAGGACAGGAACCGAAGGATTTTTAAGGTGGAAAATTTAAGCAGAGATAAACATGGTAGTAGTTTAAAATAACTGAAATCATGGGCACCAACTCATAGAATAATTTAACTATCGGGTCATTGAGCGGATTGTTAATAAATATTTGGTAGAAATTAATTATAAATCAAACTAAAATTAAAATATTTGAATTAAGAAATCTGGAGTGGTGTGGAAGAGTGACTAGAATTTAATTCTGGATTTAACATTTGGAAAATTTGATTCCAAAATGTTGAGATCGACGGATTTATCCGCAGAACACAAAACCTTGACATTTGAAGGGGACAATGACGAGGTGCAAGAATCCAAATGATTCCTTATTGAGGAGAATTCTGGCTTAGCATTTGGTCTGTCTGTATAGTGGGAAACCCACCTATGCTTGCAGATCCTCAGCTTCAATTGTAGCGTAGTTTTATCTACGTAGCGAGTTTGGCAACTCGCACACATAAATAGATAAACAAGCGAGGTGCTGAATAGCAAGGGTAGTCTGTCCTTATGAGACAAGTAGGTTTTTATAGACAGTATTAATCGTGATACTGTAAAATTTGATTCGCGGATAACCTTTAGATAATAATTGTTGTAAGTCTAAGATGAGTTTGTAAGTAAGCGAGCCTATATAGGGTATTTTGAGATACATTTTCTGTTTTGGTACATTAAATTTAACGAGAGTAATTACATTTATTTTAGTTAGGAAACTTTTAATAAATTAAATTTACAACATTTTTTGAGATAAGACCTCTTTTTATGAAAATAGTTCCAGTCAGAGCATATTCTAAAAGCACAGTTTATTCTACTGCTTGCAGATGATATTTTGAAGCAGTTTGGTAAACATGAGAAATAATTAGTGCCAAGTAGAGAAGAGGTGGGTTTTCTATAAACTGAAGTGGATTTTTTTTATCTGACCGGGTAATTTTAATGTCTAGAAAAAAAAAAAGGTTGTTAATTTCATGCACCAGTGTAAATTTGATGTTCTGTTGCTGTGAATTTATGAGTTATGAAACTGGGAGATATGACCCTTATTTGTAAAAAGAACGAAACATTCATCGTTGTATAGATTATAGGTTTGAACTGTTGTGGGTAATTGGACATCTAGTCATGTTATATATATATATATATATATATATATATATATATATATATATATATATATATATATTGTCGTAGGGCAAGGTCAGGCCATTGACCTTCGCTCGCCTTGGTCGAAGCAGAGGGAGCGCGATAAATTTGGGGGGGAATTTAAAACCCCGGAGTGCGTGGTTATTAATAAATTATGTAAGAGTGCGGCGGTTAGTCAAATCAATATAACTTCTTAGAGGTTCTGGGCATATAAACTGGTGTAACAAAAATAAGCTTTATATTATACATACAGACAATTTATAAATAATAGAATCGATACACAAAGTTACAATTTGAAGGCCAGATGACCTCAGAAAGATTGCAAAAGGGGAATCGCAATGGCCACGTTTGACTTCGAGGGTATGGATCAAGGAAGTATTACGCCGGACAGGAACGGAGCCGATACCAGAATAATAATCAGTTGTCGCTAGACTATAGTTAATCTGAAGAGATTCTTGCCTTCTGACTCGAGGGGTGCGGGAACCGAATCGAGAGTTTACGCGTCGCATTCAAGGGGCTGGCTGATACTACTTTCTTGAGGCCTGCAACTGATATTTTATACGGGCTCGCCAGAAGTGACTTGCCCGAGGCTCCGGAAGGGGGTTCCACTTTATCAAACCCGGCGCCGAAAGAAGTGAACCTTAGCTTGGTTCACACAATCTCGCGCAGCTTCCGCTGCTACCCTCCGTTCGCTCGGTCTGTCCATCGCTCTTGTTATCGCCGGAAGTGGGCTGGCTTTCTTAGGGCGCTGCTCAATGATTACCGTCCTCCTGGCGCTTTCCTCTCTCCCTCTATACCCCCCCCTATCCCTACAAACACACAGACACAAGATGGAGCTTCTGGGAGAAGTGACATCTGACTAATAACAAAAGGGATTGCAGGTCTCAATTTTTGCAACATTAACGCGGATACAACAATGGAGAATAATACATGGTACTAAATTCGAAGAAAACGCAAATATTTAAAAAATACAAAAGTAAATTCAACTAGATGGACTTGGGGGGTGGGATACAATTGTATACCGATTAATTATCATACAAAAATAACAAGAAAAAAACACATTAATTGGCGATAGCCACAGTTATTACAGTGACTTTTAAATGGAGGCTCGTTTGCCTCAGGTCAACAGCGACCTAGAGTTATACACATACAAAAAGGGATACAATGCAAATAAATTAAAATGCACAAAATAAATAAGAGGCACATGTTCTTATAACTTAAAAAAAGATTATCAGAGTATATATACAACCAGAAAACACAACAAAAAAATCCTAAAATTAAGGCAATTGGCTCAAGGTTAATTTGGTAGAGAATACAGAAGATTCCTGCTCAAAATGTGTGCTATACAATTGTCTGATCCTTTTATATACAAATTTCTAAAGTGAATTTTTTGGAAGAACAGACTCCAACGCATAATACGTCCATTATTATTCTTTACATTACGTAGGTTAGATAGGGGTTTGTGATCTGTCTCTATAATAAATTCATGACCTACCATATACATTTTGAATTTTTGAAACCCAAATTATTGCAAGGGCCCCTCGCTCAATCACCGTATAATTCTTTTCACGCGGGAGTAATTTTCGACTAGCATACGCGATGTGGAAACTCTCATCACCATCTCCATACTGAATTAGGACGCAGTCTATTCCTTTATTGCTAGCGTCTGCCCGAATGCCAAACGGTTTATTGGGGTCGATCAAATGAAGGATATGTGCATATGCTAATTTTTCCTTTAGTTGGTTAAAAATGGCGATTGACAGCTGAAGTCAAATGAGGCACTCGGGGCCTTCTTCTTCAATAATTCGCACAAGGGCGCAGAGAAGGCTAAATTTCGGATGAACCGCCTATAAAAAGACGCAGAGCCCATGGAAGATCCCAATTGTTTCTTCGTCGCTAGTAATGGCATTTCCCTAATTGCTCGAATTTTGTCTTCCTCGATGGCTAATTGATCATTCCCGATATGGATGCCTAAATAATCTATAGTGCCAAAGGCGAAGTGGTACTTACCTTGTCGATTGTGAGATCGTGCTCCCGGAGTCTACGCAGTCAGATGATGATCACATTCTTTGGTAGCCACATAGATGTTAGCGAAATAGAATGTTATATTAGGTAATCAGTCTAGTATTCGTCTCATCATCCGATTGAAGTTGCTACAAGCCGTAGCAAGACCAAAGGGAAGCTGACGAAATTGCATCTACCCGTTGTCTGTTGGAAAAGTGTACTTTTTGACCTCTTCTCGTAATGGCATTTGGTAGTAGGCCTTGTACAATTTCAGTTCAAATACAGATTTTGGTCAATGATGGGGATGGGCTCGGCATCAAACACAGGGACTAAGTTCAATTTTCTTAAGTCGATGCACATATGGTAAGATCCGTTTGACTTCTTGACCATGACAACAGGGGTACAATACTACGACTCTGAAGGTTCTATGATTTTTAACTTTAATAATTTATCGACCTTATTATTGAAGGCTTCTCTTAGGTGGATGGGCAGGGAATACGGCTTGGAGTGAATGGGTTCCTGTGTGGTTAGTTGAATTTTTTGCTCGAACGAGCAGCACAATCAGGAGTTTTGGAAATAACTTCACAAAATTGTCCCAGTAAAGCCTGCAGCTGGTTCTTCTGGGTGGATGAAAGCTGGTCGTTTATCCTCAATTCTGCCAAAGGCGAATCAGTGGCGTCTGTCAAGACGTGCAATGGATATTCTTTATCTTGCTCCACGCAGGCAACTTTTACCACGATTAAGGGATCTAAGGGATAGCTAGAATCCATAGCCGATTCTTTGTCTATTGCCATGATATGGTTAGCACATGCGCGACGGTGGTATCTTTTTAGCATATTCACGTGGAAAAGCTTTATCCCTGAAGGGGTTTGTATTAGAAAGTCGACAGGGCCGCATTTTTCGACCACTTTATAGCGACCCTTCCATTGACTTGGTAGTTTATTATAATCAGTTGATAGTAACAATAATACCTCTTCACCGGGCTGGAATTTTCTCTCTTTGGACTTACAATCAAAGTAGGTCTTGTATTTGTCCAAGTTAGTATTGGCGTTCTGGTAAGCGATCTCGGCACATTTATCTAGTCTCTGTCTTAATTCCAGCAGATACGCGTAGGAGGATTGGATTGCTTGATTCAATTTTTGATTAGTGAAGAGCTCCTTTAAAATTCTTAAAGGGCCTCGAACATTCCGTCCGTACAACAGTACGAATGGAGCAAATCCCAATGGCACCGACAGGTTTCATGCCATTCTCTGGGCTGTTCGGAACACAATTTCTTTAAAATTGCCTTGAGAGTACCGTTCAACGTTTCGCACATTCCGTTTCTTACGGGGTGGAATGGGGTGGTAGACAAGGGCTTTACCATAAGCAACTTGCCTACATACTCCATTAGCTGCGAAGTAAATTGTCGGCCACGATCTGATAGTATTCCCTTGGGCAAACCAACACGGGAGAAGATCGTAATGACTGCTTCAGCGAGGAGATAATGTCGATTTTTTTAAGAGGCACGGCCTCGGGGAACCTGGCAGCAAAGTCGACGAAGGGTGAATCATACCGATTAAATCAATTGAGACTCGGGAGAAGGGTTCGGAGAACGGGGTCCCTTCTGTAAATGTGCGGGTTTAACTCACCACCTTATGACCTTTAGTTTGACAAATGTCGCACGAACGACAGTAGCGTAAAATTTCCTCCGTTGCATCTGGCCCAAAAAATACTTAAAGATTCTCTGTGCCGTCTTCGTATGGCTAAAATGACCCGAAAAAAGAATATCGTGGGCGGAATGCAGAATGAGATGAACGTAGAAGTGGGGGCAACATAACGCTCGGGACTGGGGATAAAAGATTACCTTATCACCTCTAGCGGCTTCTTGCAATTTATTTTGTGTTTTTGTCCAAGGGGGGCGAAGAGAATCGCATTCTGTCTGAATTTTCGCGAATTCCTCGTTCATTACATTCTTTAATTCTGAAACGCAAGGGGTTCTAGCATTGCGGACGTCTCTAATTCCTTTTCCTCTTGGGAACGGGTGATGACGGGTCGAGCCACGGGGTGGAGGATACCCGCGGACACTGGCTAATAAGGACAGCGCAGAATTTTATTTATTTATTTATTCCATACTAATCCAATGTACAGTAAAAACATATTACATTTTAAATCTTAATGCCAAGTTACTATAAGTACTTATACATACAGGATTATTTATGGGCCCAAAATAAGTCAGTGACTTTTAGGGCAGAAACTTAAGACTAAGCATAAAATTATCAAGACTAAAAATCCCTTCATGTTTACACAAATACAAACAACTTAATATTCATTTGAGAACCTAACCATTGTAATGATTGCAAATAACGAATAATTATATAATTTAAATTTAGAGATAAATTAAAAAACTATTTTATTTCCAGCGATTCTTTCAAGAGGTATGTAGTTAACATAGTCAACAGTCTTATATAAATAATAACATATTTATAATGTATAAATCAAAGTAGTAGTACACAGTATAATAGTGTACGGTAACAAATAAATACACAATAACAAAAGCTGAATAGAAATTTAGTAAGCCGAAATTATATTGTTTTTAAGAGCTTTTTTGAATTGAGCTAAATTGGTTTAGGATTTGATATTGTCGTCCATGCCATTCCATATTTTGATAGATTTGTACAGAAAGCTACATTGTGATTTTGATTTTGAATACAAGGGTGAAATAAATTTTGTTCTATTGCGGGTTTGGTGATTATGGGTATTATCAGCTGTTTGTAACATATTAAATATATAGCTATTATAGGAACACTTTATTGTTTTGTAAAGGAATAAGGATGTTTGAAAAACAAAGAGATCATTTAATTTTAGAATTCTGAATTCCTTGATGGATGGCTCGAATTGCTTTTTTCTGTAATATGACTAATTTATTGAGATAATTTTGATATTTTCCATACCAACTCTCTATGCCATATGTCAAGTAAGGTTGCACCATTGTCATATATAAAGAGTGGAGAATAGATTTAGGAAGAAACTTATTTAATTTATATAATATTCCAATCGATTTTGATAGTTTTGTTGAGATATGCGTAATATGTTGTTTAAAACTCAGATTTTTGTCAATAAAGATGCCTAGGAATTTGATATGAGTAGTTTCATAGATTATTCCGTCGCCCATTTTAATATGGGTCAATTCAATAGATTTTTTGTAAGAGAAAAGAATATATTTGGTTTTATCTACATTTAATGATAGTTTATTAACATTAAGCCACCTGAAGACATTTTCGAGTTCTTTATTTATTGTAGATGCAATGTTGCTCGGTTTGTCATATGGCAAGGGAGTTGATAAGGCACTATCATCCGCGAATAATATAAATTTAAACAGAGAAGATGATTTAACAATATCATTTATATAGATTTAAAATAACAGTAGCCCTAGCACAGAGCCTTGTGGGACCCCAGTTGTAATATTAAGGTGGGATTAGTCATGACCATTGACGGAGACAAATTGCTTTCTTTCAGTTAAATATGATTTGAACCAATTTTGACAGTTGCCTCTAATTCCGTACATAGCTAATTTTGACAGTAAAATATTATGGTTGACACAATCGAAAGCTTTTTTAAAATCGAGAAAAATTGAGAATACAATGTGGCCCTTTTCAATGTTATCATATAAATATTGAAGGTGGTTAATTATCGCGTGAATCGTTGATTTCTGACGTCTAAAACCATATTGGTGTTTATACAACAGTGAATTAGATTCCAGAAATTTATAAAGTTTATTGAATGCTATTTTTCCAAATATTTTACTGAACATTGTAAGACATGAAATAGGGCGGTAATTGCTGACGTTTGCGAGGTCTCCGGCCTTTGGTAACGGTGTTACCCGAGCAACTTTTAATACACTTGGGAATATAACCTGCGTAAAATGATTTATTGATTATAATTATTGATGCTGAAATTGGAGCAACTATATCGGAGATGTATTTTAAAATTTTAGTATAGATTGAATTAATACCTGATTTTTTATTTTTTAGTGAACTAATGATTTTTTTTTTATATCGGCTACGCTTACAGGAGAAAAGAACAAGGAATTTGGCACATTAATCTCATTAAAATACGAAAGAAAAGATTTATCGACTATTTTGCAGGAGTCTGAGATTTTTTTACCTACGTTGACAAAAAATTTATTGAATTCATTCGCTTTTTCCTTATTGTCATCAACTGGTTTACCGTCAATGATAATTTGTTTAATTTGGTTTGTTCCTTTAGTAATTTCAGGTTTTATCACAGAATTGATTAATTTCCAAGTTTGTTTTATATTGTTTTTCGTTTGATTAAATCGTTCATGGTAATAATTTTTCTTGGCTATTTTAATTTGGTTAGTAACTTGATTCCGAAAATTTTTATATGTGTGTTCTGGAATTTGACTAAACTTATAAAGAGAAAAGTATTTTTGACGTTTTTTGATGTTATTTATAATTGCGTTTGTTATCCAAGGTTTTGTTTTGTGTTTATATGATATGGTTTTAGATTTTAGAGGACAATTAAGTTTAAAAGCATCGTCTAGCTTTGAAATTAACTCTTCGGTAGCAGAATCGATGTCATTTATATAGGAAATTCCATATAGATTCTGATTTAGAACATAGTTATAGAAGTTTGATAAGGTATTTTCGTTAATTATGCGGTAGGTTATTGTACGGTTTTGATGAATATTGTTCGAGTTGAAAAAAAGACTTTTGGATCATGAATATAGGAAGATGGTCCGATATGTCACAAAGGAGAATACCGGAAGAGTAATTTTCGGGGTGAACTCTGAAAATATTGTCAATTAGTGTTGCTGAGTTTTGGGTTATTCTTGTCGGTTTTGTTATAATTGGAAGTAAGGAATGAGAATAAAGAGTATTGAGGAAGGACTGAGTTGATGCGTGGTTTTCAAAGTTTAATAGATCAAAGTTAAAATCTCCTGTAATTATTATGTCGTCATAGTTTGTAACATTGAAGTAATTGATTAATTCAGTAATCTTATCTATAAACATCTTTGGGTCACCAGAAGGGGGTCTATATACGGTTCCAATGATTATTGTTTTACCATTTGATTTTACTTCGATAAATAAAGTTTCTATATAGTTATAGGAAATACTAATTTCGTCAACTTTTTTAGTATTGAGTCTGTCAGATATATACACGCTTATACCTCCCCCTATCTTGTTTACGTCGCGTAGTGAATGAAAAGAGCTATAGTTTGGGACACAGAAAAGGTGTTTATTATTATTTGTTAGCCAGCTCTCGGTGAATGCCAAAACGGAAAATTTATAATTAAGTGTTGACAAAAATATTGAAAATTCATCAAAGTTTGCGTGCAAAGATCGAATGTTATGATTTAAAATGGGCAGGTCTGTTTTTTCAAATGAAAATTTAGTGTTAAATTTATCACAATCGTAGTATTGGTTTCTTACGTTATTTTCTTTAAAATTTGGATATAATTCATCAAAATGGTTTATGTCTGGATCGATATTATTGAAGTGATCGAGTTGTTCAAACATAAAGGAATTTCAAAATTAAAGGTTACAAATTGAAATTACGTATAAAATATCTATAAACAGTTAAAATACTGTTTTTATGATGGGGGCTGCTACCACTTCTGCCCAGTTAACAGAGGTGGGCAGTATTTAAATACTTTATATTTAAATATATTTATGTATTTAAAATTGTATTTGTAAATACATTTGAAATCATGTGTTCAATACAGTATTTAAATACTTTTAACGTATTTTAATACAATAAATTTAAATACTTTTGCAAATACTCTACTGATAATGGGTTTATATAGCTTTTAATAACGTGCAATGCATGTTTTAGCTTATCGCAACTTATATGACACAAACGGTTGACTGCGTGAGCCGGTGAGGAAAGAAATCTTGCATCAGTTAAAATTTTCGGTTTACAGATAGTCACAGTTGTGTTCGGTTGTATAGTGAGAGCGTTCGGTGTTATTTCAACTGCTGCATGGGAACTTCAGCTTCGTAGAAAGAGTTTGAAATGGAGAAAGTAGACAATAATAAAGACGAGAAAAGTAACAATCATGTAATTATAGTCATCCTTTACTAGATGGTAAATTTTTTAGAGTGTCTATGTATATCAAGCAATGGCGAAATCTCTGCGGCGAGCAATGCTACTTCTAATCTACGCATTCATTTCAAGGTAAGAATTTATTAAAGCTAATTATATGATACTTAATTGAATTGACAAGTTTCACTATTTCTTATAAAAAAATGGCAAAATTGCTAGTAGCTAACCATAATGTTGAGTAGCGTAGGTTTATCATGCACAAACCTACCTGCTACCTTTTGCAACACCTTTATTTATAGTATATGCTAGTGAATTTAACGTGAATTATGGCAACGTGAAACAAATGTCCTTCAATTATCTGATCATGTACATTTATCAACAGAGAAAGCATCCTACTTTGGTGCAAAAAGCGGATAACAACGTGACAGCTCAAAAAAAGATTCAAAAGGAAAATGTTCAGCATTAGACGATGGTCCTTCATGCAACGGTGTTAATGTAAAGACGTTACCGGAGTGTTTTGCGGTGAATACTAACAAGGTCAAACAATCTGTTGTTAATAAGCCGATTGCAGATTTTATCATACAAGGTGTGCAGCCCCTATCAACCATGGAGCAGCCAGCTTTTAGAGGATTAATTATAGGTGAGTTCTGAGTTACAAATGTTGTTTACAATTATAGTAATAGTATTACAGGTTGAGCTCTTATAACGACGGAATACTAAAGCGTTCGGATCATTGGTCACTACGTAGGCTATATGACAAAGTTAAATAAAGTAAGACATATACAAACAACAGAAGTTAATATATTGGAATAATTTCATGAGAATCCACATACATATATTCTTAAAGCGCGCTATCATTTACTCGAAGATATTATTGAATAAATATTTGTTATGAATAATTACTACAATTATTGATCGATTATATGTAGTTATTATATGAATTCAAATAACGATGTATTTCGTCATAGTAGCAATACCTGTATATCATTATGTCAAAACTAGCATGCCCACCCGTCAAAAATGTAGGAAATTAAGCTTGATAATGTATATATTCCTAGCCATACTGAAAGTCAAGATTTTCCTATGTAATTGTGAATGTGAAGGAACAATAATATATTTATGAATTAATGTACCAGTCTTATATAGCTATAGGATATTCATATAGCTACATTTTATATATAAAGTTGTATATGCATACCATATATTCTCATTTTACTGTTAAAATTAATTCCATTCACAATAATCACATATTCCACTACCGCAGGCCTAAATTTTTCACTTGACGTCATTTCCAGGCGGACGCTGGGCCGAAATCTTAAAGAAGAAGAGAAAGTGATAAGAGCTCTACTGTGAATAAACTAGACAGCACCTTTTACTTATGTTTTACTGCAGATATTTGGTCAACTCGTTACTGTAGTTTTTTGGGCGTTACAGTTCATTAGGTATGTTAAGATTTTGCGCTTTATGTAATATGAAATTGAAAATGCCTTTACAGTTAGGAAGTTTCACCTCTTGGTTGAAAGCAGACATCTTTGTTTGTGGAATTTATCTTGATTATATTAATATGTAAAATTTATGGAAACATTGATGAGACAATCATTAGACTGTTATTTATTATTTTCAGCTTGAGAAAGTTGCTCTTCTCCGTCCTAGTGGAGTATTAGCATGCTGTCGCTTCAAAGGATAACATTACTACATCAAGATTGCTGAACATATGGAGAATACCATCAACGAATACGATATCCCCTTGCAGAAAATCACGACTACCGTCACTGATAACGGCTCTAATTTTGTTAAAGCGTTTAAGGAATTTGCAGTCACTGCTGCAAATGTGTCCACAGATCAGAAGATGGAATTCAGGTAGGTGAAGAAGATCAGGGTGAGCACGAGCTGGATGATAGTTTCGTAATGAGAAGTGCCTTAGATCAGGAAGAAGACTTTTCGTCTGACCCATGCAGCTACAGTCTACCTAAGCATGTGCGTTGTGCTTCACACACACTCAGTCTCGCAGCCACAACTAATGAAAAACAGGCACTGAAAATATCTTCTTTTGCAAATATCATTCATGCTGCGATGGGGAAATGCTCAGCATTATGGAACAAAAGCGGTAGTCCAAAATCAGCAGAGATTATCAAAACTGTTATTAACTGCTCATTAAAGGTGCCGTGCAATACAAGGTGATACTCTCTGCTTGATGCATTGTTATTACTTTTAAAACACAAGGACAAATTTCATCAACTCATGGCGCCCCTTGAACTTCCAGTGTTCAGAAGTCACGAAATTGAATTTCTTGGGGAGTATGTCTCAGTTTTGGCTCTTATTGCAGTGGGAATTGATTGCCTACAGGAATAAAAAAATTTTTTTAGGGAGAATCGCTCCCTACCTTGCTCACTGTGGAGAAAAAGGTGAAGAGCCTTCAGTCTCGTTCTCTGAACTTTTGCCAACCTCTTATAAGTGAAGTCACTAAAGGCTTCGGAAATTGCTACCAATCTTATTTGACATTAGCAAATGAAGCCAGCGTTACAGATGCCATTATTGCATCAACAAGCCATCCATTCTTCAAACTTCGCTGGTTAGATATTAGTATTTCATGGCACAGTTCAAGCCAACAAAACTGTTGCAAATTTTAGGATTCAAGTGATTGAGAGTTTAGCAGAGGGACCCGAAGCTGAATCATCCAGTGATGTATCGGACAGTGACGATTATTTTTGGATTCACAAAACACACTCAAACACCATCAACCGCAGATTTAGGATTGTTCAGTTAGATTCAGGATTCAAATAAAACAATTCAAAGTTTAGATAGATATCCAAACATAAAAAAGTTATTTATTAAATAAAATACAACACCACCCTTCTGTCGTCAGTTCCTGTGGAAGGGCTCTTCTCTTTAGGAGGATTGACATTACGAGTATCTCCAAAACGGAGTTCTTTATCTGATGACACATTTCAGCATCTGATATTACTTAAATGTAATGCTGATATAAATAGCTAACTGAAATTTCCTTCGATAGAACTTTCTATTTTTTTTTGTAGTACCTAAGTCCAATTGTCATCAAATTATACGTTAGTAATTTTAATATACAATTTCATTTTAATGGATATTTTTTGTTGTGATACCAATGGTCCTTATCGATTGTCATTATATATCATGTATTTGAGATGTATTTAAAAATGTATCTAAATACATTTAATGTATTTCTTAGTTAAATACTAAATACATTTTCAAAATGTATTTAGCATTTAGTATCTAAATATGTTTATCTCATGTATTTAATATTCAGTATTTAAATACTTCAAATGTATTTAGTGCTCACCTCTGCCATCCAGCAAAATAAGTGCATTCGATAAAGCCCTTGACAATGGGGAATCTATTTGCGCGCCCCATTAGTCGTGCACTACTGCAAATTTGTCGTGATCCAGGGCTACAGATGGGAGTAGCTTGTCCGAAACCACGATGCAGGTGTACCCTGTATCGCGTACGAGGGTGGAGATACGGCAGCCCTTTACTGCTACAGTTTCGTACCTCAGGCCCCCAGGGGTGCTTTTATCGAACAAAAAGTTTACCTCGTCGCCAGCGGGACTCGATATGCTCGAAAGTGAAGGAGATTTTGGTTGCGACGATCGTGGCGCGGACGTGTCACTGATTTGGTGTAACGAATGAAGAGGATAGTTTCGAAGTTGCGAGTTCCGAGGGCATTGGTCCTCACATTTTCATCAACACCACAGGAGTAGCAGACGATAGGCCTCATAGGAAATGATGAAGTAGTGCGATATTTTATACGGGCTCGGCGGAAGTGACTTGCCCGAGGCCCCGGAAGGGGATTCCACTTTATCAAACGCGGCACTGAAAGAAGTGAACCTTAGCTTGGTTCAAACAATCTCGCGCAGCTTCCGCCGCTAGCCTCGGTTCGCTCGGTCCGTCCATCGTTCTTGTTATCGCCGGAAGTGGGTTGGCTTTCTCAGGACGCTGCTCGACGATTTCCTTCTGCGTGGCGCTTTTCACTCTCTCTATAATATATATATATATATATATATATATATATATATATATATATATATATATATATATATATATATATATATATATATCTCAAAGTAGCACGAGAGAATGATGGAAATGAATCCATTAAACCACATTGAAAGAGAAAACGGAATAGTTTTCCTTGCAGTAATATTTATATTACCTTTTTCGAAAAATCCGTGCAGGGAAGCGATTCGAACCAGGCACATTGAGGCAGCAAGCACTGCTTTGATCACAGTTAAAAGTATGCCGTTAGTACACTACGCTACGCAGAGAACCAAAAAATTCTCTGAATAGAATAGCTTTTAAGGAACACTTTCGCCAGCTCGAACGGAGACTATGAAAGAAATAGAAAATTAATTGGGAATTCAAAGAATAAATGAGGAATAGTTAAACGCGTGGCAGATATACAAATGTATATATTTCTCAAAGTAGCCCGAGAGAATGATGAAAAGGAATCCATTAAACCATATTGAAAGAGAAAACGGAATAATCAGTAATCAGTACAGATGAAGAAATAAGGAAGAGATGGGGATAATATTTTGAGAATTTGCTAAATATGGACGATAGTAGAGAAGTACATCTGTCATGTGTAGGAAGAGGTGGCACGATGCCATCAGAGAGAAATAGAGAGAGTGAAATAATTAGCAAAAAGGAAGAGGCAGTGAAAAGGACAAAAAGTGGAAAGTCAGCAGGTATGGATGGGATAACAAGTGAGATGCTGAAACCGGGGGAAGAGTGTGTAGTAGAGTGGTTGGTGAGGTTGTTTGATGTATGTATGAATCAGGGAGGGGCGAAAGATTGGAGGAATGGATGTATTGTACCTTTTTACAAGGGAAAGGGGGAAAAGAACTGAATGTGGTAGTTATATGGGTATAGGTCTGTTGAGTGTGTCTGGAAAGGTATATAGATGAGTCTTCAGTGAAAGAGTTAGTTACCTTGAAGAATATATGTGAGAAGTATCTGGAAAAGAATAAAAGTGTGTACATGGCATTTGTGGATCTGGAGAAAGCGTATGTTAGAGTGGACTGAAAGGGGATGTGGAATGTGTTGAGAATGGTTGGGATTGAATGCACACTAATAAGAGTTATCAAAAGCTTTTATGATGAATGTAAAGCATGTGTGAGGGTTGGGAGACAGGAAGATGACTGGTTCAGTGTAAAAACTGGACTTAGACAAGGATGTGTGAGGGTTGGGAGACAGGAAGGTGACTGGTTCAGTGTAAAAACTAGACTCAGACAAGGATGCGTGATGTGACCCTGACTGTTCGATCTGTATATGGATGGCATGGGGAGAGATATGAAAGCAAGAGTGAGAGATATGGGTGTGTGGTGGTCGAACTACACCATAAGTATGTTATGTGATGGATTCAATAGGCCCGAAAAACATATCCACAAAGTGGACGCGAATTGATCCTTGTCGTGGTATAGAAAGGACCGAGTGATGGCTGGAGTTAGTACGTATGGGTTGTTTGCGTACGTCAAAACTCCGCGATTACGATTTATCTCTAAGAGTTTCTATATTTGTTAATCATCTATTATTATCTGATTATTACTTCTTTAATCTTTGTGAGTTCCTAGTGCCTTGCTTAGCGTTTCGAGGATTGAATAAAAGTTTGTTACAAAACTAAAACTTTAATTAAAACAAAAAAACATGAACCAACGAAATTTGGCACCTTAAATGCTCAGAAATGACTTCAATAAATTTAAGTGAGGCTTTCTAAAGTGACATTCTTGAAATTATAGTAATGGTTGACCCACAGCTCACTTTAATATAAAAAATGCAAACGGACTTTACAGAAACGGATACCGGGTTTAAATACCTTTATAACTTCCTACTAGAATCGGGTTTGAGTCTGACCTTGAACTCAATCGTTACGTTACCTCAGGAATGTTGTTGCCTGGATGACGCGCGCCACTTGTCCATATGTTTCATCCGGTCAAAATAACTTTGAAACCACGGAGGCCTTTGGCGCGTGTGGCTGTTGAAGAGACGTACGCCTTCGGTAGGAAATGATCTCCCCACGGGGCAGTGAAAGAATGTTTCTTTCTTCTCTTCGAATTTTTCTGGGGAATAGTTCGTACTGGCTAGCGATGAGCAAATCCGGGAATCCTTAGACTCAGAGGAGTGCTGGAGGGAGTTCACTCGGGAGTCTTCCTCAAGGACGAGGACTATCTCGGTGCTTTGGGGAGCCACCAGGATAGGGAGGTTTCTCTGACGAGAGTAAGTTGAACTTGAACAAGTTAACTTAAAGTTCGGTGTGATCACCAGGAATTAGCTCCGTATAAGCTTCTTCTTAGTCCCTCCTGTTAGTAGCCTGGCCTCTTACCGGGGACTTCGTCGCCTTTCTGACTAACGTAATCTACCTCGTTTTTCCAAAGATATTTGCTTTTATACGTCGTCACCCCACTGGGGTAGGGGCAGGAGGGGGATGATGCGTGGACATGGCGCATGAAGTCTCCTCCTCCAACGGTTTTTCTCAGGACGTCGTACCTCTGGTCCTGAGGAACCTTCTGGCTTTAGGGAGACGCTCCTCCAATTTCGCAGCTGAGGTGAAATTGAATAACCGCTCTTAGGGGAAATCTTGCTGTTTTGGCAGTTCAGCATCTCATCGAGACGAAGGGTGGGAATGAGGTGGTTAAGAGTTTGGGCTAAGACGTCTACACTGCCAGGATGTTGGGGTTAACGACCAGCGGCTCACTTGGGAGGGAGGGGGGAGTATCTATTATCTCACAATCCTATTTTATCCAAGTATGCTTTACAAAATGTAATGTAAGGACTCAATACTGTATTGGTTTGTAAATGTACATATGTATATAGTTGTGTTTAAGCATGAGACCGTGAGGCTCAAAGGAAACAAAGGCCAAACGCTCGAAAACCTGTTTGATAAGACGGTCCAAGTCGTGTCTCGAGATAAAATTACCAGACATGGAAGTTTACTTGGGAGACTGAATAAATACAGCTGCTGAGCGTACGGGGCGATTCCGCGAGAAGCATATCAAATGAGACAAATAAACATTTGATCCAAAAATGTAGACACTGTGTGCAGGCAGCTTAGCTACGCCGATAGGGTGGGGCGTTGCGACTCTGAAAATGGACGCGGGTCCCTCTGGCCACGCCCTCTGTATTTCGAGCATATAAGAGGAAGAGTCAGAATAGGAAAAAAGAGAATACAGATATAGATATCGATCAGACTACTCGTAATCATTATTAGTCAGATCCCCATTGCTATTGTTACTTAGCTTTCATGCTCCCGGGTAATCACTGAGTCTTGTCTTGCCTCATCCCTTATTCGTGTTGCTTTTATACTTAGACATTCTAGTCTCCCGTCGAATACGCTCAGTAATCGCTTCGCTTATAATATAATTTTCGTTATAAAATAAAGTGTTTATTTTCGTAAGGCCATCATTGCCTTAAGCCTTCGATAAACCCAGCCAAGAAAAAGAACACCTGAAAATTATTAATCTTTGGAGTCAGATTAATAAATCACCGCAATAACACCCATCACTCGGAAGTTATTACCTCGTAACGCCCCCCAAAATGGTGTCCACCATTTGCTTCCTACTACTGGTGACAGTGTCGTTCCTCCACCTTCAAGCGGTGACGCAGCATTAGTGAGTGAAAATGGATGATTGCGGATGATTCAGTGCTGGTGGCTGACCCAAAAGGGAAACTACAGGCACTGGTCGATGCATTTGAGATTGTGTGGGGCAGAAGGAACCTTAGTGTGAATGAAGGCAAAAGCAAAGTAATGTGGTGTAATAGGGATTTTTTTTTTTTTTTTTTTAATTAAGGGGCTATCTGGCGACTGCCGACTTAGGCATTAGTCGCCGTAAACAAACAGCCTAGTTCTAGGCTACTTTAAAAATTAAACAGGAAACAATAATAAGAGATAACAATAACAATAAAAAAGCAATAACAAAAACAATAACAAAAACAACAACAACAATTAAACTGGGTTAAATGAAAGGGAGAAGGCCAGCTCCCCCAAAAAGTCAATAAGTCCACTAGTCATGGTGCACGCACTCGTCCCGAGTACAAGGGACAGGCGGTAGCGACCCCGCCCATCCCGGTACTGGGACAGGTATCGTGCGCGAAGATCACCCAGACTGGGACATTCGACAAGAATGTGCCGAACAGTCTGGAGGACGACGCAGTCGTTGCAATAGGGCGCAGTCGAGCGCTCCATCAAGTAGCGATGCGTCACACGAGTGTGTCCGATTCGAAGACGACAGAAAGCAACCTGAAGCCACCGCGGCATTGGGGGATAGGTCCATGGGAACAGTCGCGGCGCAATGGCACGCAACTTTAAGTTCCCCTCGACCGTCTCACATCTTCTTTGCCAAGCAGTCCGAAGAGCTGCCCGTATTCCTGCCATGTAGTCAGTGTGAGGAAGAGCGAAACGCTGGTCCGGTCGCAGAGTCCTCGCGGACTTTTTGGCGCCCTCATCGGCGCGCTCATTCCCCGCAATTCCTACATGTCCAGGAACCCAGCAGAAGATAATCTCGACATCTGCCCGGCTCGCCAAAACCGTGGCGTCACGGATTTCGCGAACCAGGGGATGCGGAGATTCCAATGCCCCGAGAGCACTAAGGGCGCTTTGTGAGTCGCTATAGATCACAATCCGGTCTCCGAACCGGGCACGTCGCGTAATCTCCCGTACCGAGTGGTGTATTGCCACCAGCTTGGCCGTGAAGACAGACGCAGCGCCCAGCTGACCGCAAACAGAGGGGATACGGCGTGGAAGCCGACCCCCTCTTGGGACTTGGAGCCATCCGTATACACTGGCACGGTACCAGCGTGACACGATGTGTGCTCCAAAAAGGTCGAACGCAATACTCCCGGCGCAGTACAAGCTTTGGGAGCAGAGGCGTGGTGACAAATAGCCAAATGTGGTACCCTCCAGGGTGGCGTCCTGGGCAGAACCAGGGGCGCCACCGGCCCGAGAGCTATATCTACTTCTCGAAGGAGTTTCCTGGCCCTAAACCCAAAGGGCTTAGGGTATGAGTGGCGTCTCTCGGCGGCATAGGCAACATCGAGATCAGCTGCGGATGCAGTGAGAGCTGTTGGCGACTGAGGGAGGCGCCGGGCTCGCGCGTACAGGCGAGTGATGCACTGCACGTGGCGTAGAGCGAGTGGCATCTCCCCAGCATCAACCAACAGGCTCTCAATGGGGGAAGTGCGGAAGGCACCGGTCGCAAGGCGAAGGCCGGTGTGGTGGATTGAATCCCCCTGCCGCAATAGAGGCTCGGCTGCGGATGTATAAAACTCGCATCCGTAGTCGAGCTTCGAGCGAACAAAGGATCGATAAAAAAGTAAGGCGGTAGCCCTATCAGCGCCCCAAGCGCTGAACGTCACGGAACGGAGAATGTCCATGGCGCGGGTACAAGAGACCCTAAGGCTGCGAATATGAGCCTCCCAGGTGAGGCGTAGGTCGAATACAAGACCAAGGAAACGGTGCGACTCAACCACATCCAGGCGCACCCCATTAAGAAACAAATCTGGGTCGGGGTGAAGCCGTGGATGGCGGCAGAAGTGCACCACCTTAGTCTTGGCCAAAGAAAACCGAAACCTGTGCGCTTCGGCATAGCGAGAGACGCGGTTCAATGCCTGTTGGAGTCGACGCTCCAGAGTTGGCATCTGGGCCGCGCCAAAAGAGATCGAAAGGTCGTCCACGTAGAGCGTAGCGAGAACATCTTCCGGCAGCACCGAGGTGATGCCGTTGCTGCTCAGGGAAAAGAGTGTGACACTGAGGACACTTTCCTGCGGGACACCCTCTTCCTGCTCCTTTGGGCCGGAGAGGGCTCCCCCCACCCGTACGCGGAATCGACGATCTCGCAAAAATTCAGATATAAACATTGGTAGGCGTCCCCTCGCCCCCATCGTGTGGAGAGTCTCCATGATACCGTATCGCCATGCGGTATCATAGGCCTTCTCCAGATCAAAAAACATCGTGGCGTAGTGCTGTCTACGAAGGAAAGCCTCGCAGACGGCATTTTCCAGTCGGAGCAGAGCATCCGAAGTGGAGTGGAACTTACGGAAGCCGCACTGTGCAGAGGACAGATGGCCTCCGCTGTCCAGGAAATAGGCTAATCTAACATTTACCAATTTCTCCATCAACTTGCACACGCAAGAGGTTAGAGAGATTGGGCGGAAACCGGTCGGAGTAGAGTGATCTCTCCCCGGCTTGCGAAAGGCGAGCACAGTAGCGATTCGCCAGGAGTCTGGGAGAAGACCTTCTACCCAGATTCTGTTGAACAAATTTAATAGAAAGGCCATGCCTCGCTCATCCAGTTGTCGAAGCATGGCGTACGGGACATCGTCCGGACCATGGGCGGTGTCCGCGCACGAAGCGAGAGCGGAACGCAACTCACTCACAGTAAACTTGTCGTTGAAGGGTTCTCCGCCTCTGGAGGTAAAGTCCAGCCGGCGGCCTTCCGCGACATCACGACGTGCATTGAATGCTGGCGGAGCAGTATCACAGCTAGAGAATGCGGAAAAAGCGGTCGCTAAGGATTCCGCCACGGACGTGGGGTCCGAGATTGCGGTCCCATTCTCCTGGAGAACGGGAGGGGGGTCCTGCGAGAACTTGCCCCGAATCCTTTTGACTCGCTTCCACACCTCAGCTAAAGGGGTCTTCCCGTTAAGTGAAGACACGTATGCCCGCCAAGAAAAGCGGCGGGCGTGCTTCGAAATATACCGGAACCTAGCCCTAGCCCGACGAAATTCAGCGACAGTGAAATCGTTCGGGCGGCGCTTATAGCGCATATAGGCATAATTCTTCTATTTGAGGGCCGTCTCACACTCGGCCGACCACCATGGGAGTGGTCGGCGTGCAAAACGGCCAGACGTCCTAGGAATAGTAGTCAGGCCCACGGCGATGAGGTTGCCGGAGAAGAACTCAACGGCCTCATCTACCGACCTAAACTCCTCGACTGAGATAGAGAATTCAGTCATTTCCTGAAATGCAGGCCAAGCACCACCGAGGTGGTCTCTCAGGCGGCAGTTGCCCTGAAAATGATATTTGAATGGGAAAGTGATCACTACCATGGAGGTCATCGACCACCCCCCAATCAAAATCAGGCTGTGCATCCGAAGAGCACAAAGATAGGTCAAGGCAAGAAAATGAAGCGGTTCTCGGACAGTGATGCGTAAACTCATCCACGTTTACGATACCCATCTCAAGCTCTTCAATCAGATCGGCAAGGACTTGTCCCCTGGGATTTATGGAGTAATCTCCTCAGAGAGGATGCCTGCCGTTCAGATCTCCAATCAAGAGATAGGGCCTCGGCAACCGTGCCACGACGCGGCGGAAGTCCCCCGCGTCGAAGTCAGCTGACGGTGGAATGTACGCAGAAATGATGGTATACCTCCTATCCAGGTGCAGCTGCACAGCCACAGCCTGAAAGGAGGTATCTAAAGTGAGAGGAAGAACGGAGACATCATGCCGGGTGTAAACCGCGCATCCCCCAGCTCAGCCATCCCGTGGTGGTGGGGTCGCAAGACCCTTATACCCCGGGAGGGCAGGCAGGGGGCACGCGCCTAGCATGGTCTCCTGCAAAAAAATAGCTAACGGGGAACGGGACGAGGCGAGCCTCCGCAGCTCCTCCCAGTTGGCCCGAAGTCCACGGCAATTCCATTGAAGGAATATGCCCTCCAGGCCTAGGCCGGAAGAGACGCGAGGGCCCTCCTCGAATTGAAGACCCTCACGGGAATGGCCGTACGCTTCCCGGGGGCAGAACCCCGGGCGCTGTTAGCCGGACAAAACGCTGGAGGCGCTGTCGCCTTCGAGGACTTATTGGGGGAGGTTGGGCTCGCCATGCGAGTCTTTTCCTCCCTCCGCCTCGAAACCTTAGGCGGGCGCTGCGGCTTCGGAGGCGGGGGGGCCTCTTTTCGAGGAACCACCGTCTCCGAGCCACTCGTTCCACCTCGGGGCGTGGGCGAAGGGGCCGAAGCTCCTTTGTTGCTGTCCTCCTTTCGGGGGACAGCTTTAGGAACCCCGGAAGATGGCCTAGCGACCATCTTCAGGGGTGTTGCCTCCTGTGAGTCTAACGACTCGGTGGAGGCGCGTGGCCGTTTCGCCTTGCGGGAAACGGTCACGCTGGGGGAAGAGGGGGGAGCCCTGGTTTTAGCCGGGGCAGGGTATGAACCCTTTTTGCCGCCATCTTTACCAGGGGAGCGCCCGGGTTGGGTAGAGCCCGCAGAAGGGCTCCGAATGGGCGCGGAAACAACCGTGCTCGTTGGCCTGGATGGTCCAGGAGCAGAGGGTGCCTTTCGAACTACTGAGGCATATGACGTCCCAGGCAGAGCTGGGCGCGCCAGGACCAAGTCCTTAGCCTCGCGGAATGAGAGTCTATCCTGGGCCTGAACGGCCCGAATTTCTTTCTCCAGGAGATATGCACCACATTGCTTTGAAGAAGCAGTGTGCGGCTCTCCGCAATTGACACACTTGGCCACACACGATTTGGACTTATCGTGTGCGACCTTGGAGCAATTTACACATACTTCGGGTGACCCCGACTTTGCACGTCTACATGAGCGATTCGTATGGCCGAAGCGGTGACAGTAATAGCACCGCCGCGGCAGTGGCACGAATGCCTTCACGCGGTAGCGGTACCAACTGGCACGCACCGACTCAGGGAGCTTGTCACAGTCGAACGTGACGAAGAGTGTAGGGGTGGGTCTCGAAGCCCCTCCCTGTTTTCTCATCACACGTTCGACCTTGACTGCCCCATGGTCGGCCAGCTCTAGGGTGATGTCCTCAATGGAGTAGTCAACGAGTTCCCTCACATAAACTACTCCTTTCACAAAGTTCATGGTAGAGTGCGGTGTCACACTCACCGGGGTGCCATGAAGTGTCCGAAGAGCACTTATCTTGGTCGCCTCGGCGGGATTCGCCGCATTCGCCAGAAGGCTGCCGTCCGAGAAACGGGTCACCTTCGGCTCTCTACCAATTGCACTAGCTAATCCTCTCCTCTGATGGATCATGTTGCCCTTGGACAACATGGTGCCATCAGTGGAGCGAATAACGAGGAAGCGTTTGAAGTCAGCGGGCTCGAAAACGCCAGGTAACCTCTGAATGAGGGGCCCCGATGTCATCGAGGCTCCGCCCTGTGCACTCATGGTGTTAGTCTTGGTCAGGAGCTCCGCACACGAGGGGGTAGAGGGGCCGGATGTGCCGATCTTGGCTTGGTCGCCTACCAAAGTGGTAGCAGACCCATCCGTCCCCGCAGCCCCCGCGGATGGAGAGGAGCCCCGAGTCTTTTTCGTCTTTTTAATCTTCTTTGTCTTTTTCTTTTTTGGAGAGAAGGGCGGGGAATGAACCCGCTTTTCACCTCCGCCGGCAGAAGCCCTTAGGCCAGATGGACCGGCCTCAGCCAGGTCCTTCTCAGAAATGGAGAAGGTCCTGGTTGTCGTAGGGGCACCTGTCGGAGGAGATCCCTCCCCTCCTTTTACTGCCTCGGAGCCCTCAGCCATTTGAGGAGGACCTGGCATAGGGGCGGATTCGGGTTCGGCCATTTGCGCCGAGCCCGAATTCTTCCCCATGGAAGGCCCTACCGTCTGAGGCTGGGTCTCCTCAAGGACCATGTTTATCACAGGAGGGGCCTCCAGTTGGCCATCCCCTCCCAGGACATCGCAGGTCCCCTTGGCAGTGTCGCCAGTCTTGTGTGGGGAGGCACAGGCCTTGACCCCAGCAAGGTTTAAAATTCTTGCCAGCAGGTCTTTTGAGGGAAGCGACCGAAGGGGCCTGGCTTCCCTCTCCCCCCTAAGGGGGTTTGCCCTACCGAGCCGCTTGCACGAGGGGCGGTTGGCAATGGGCTGCCTGCTGGCTTTCTTGGCAGTCCCCTTAGAAAGCAAAGGAGGGACTGCCGCTGGAGATAGGGAAGTGCCCGAAAGCACCTCCAGAGAAGGGGGTGAGGGGGAGTCCCCTACACCCGTAGGCGTAGGAGAGGAGTAAGCCTCCTCTCCGGTTAAAGAATTATGGAGGGTCCCTTGCGCAAGCACAAGGGAGGGGACCTCCATTTTCTCAGTGGAGCTGCCCGAGGGCGGTTCCGTTGATTTTCTTGGGGAAGTTGGGGGTTGGGTTTTTTTGTTTTTTTTGTCATACATGGGCATGGTGACCCTCTTTTTAATACGGGACGCAATAGCTCATCACCTCTCGCAGTTGCCCGCACTGCGAGAGGTGCTTACAAGCCCGGCAGAGCCAGGCGCCGCCATTCGGGACCACCCCTCCCGCCTGGTGGCCTGGCAGTCCATCGGCATGGCGGCTCCACCTTGGACACGGCGTAAAATTGATAGAATGTGAAGAGGAGAGAATAGGGGATGTGAGGAAGGTATGGGTGGGGATGAAGCAGGTTGTTAAAAAAAACCCATCCCGAACCGGAGCTGAGGGGTTAGGGAACAATGTCCCCTCTCCCCCCAGCCCCGATCCGGGGTGGTTGGCTTGAGAAGAAGGTCAGCATCTACCCTGTGAAATTAGAGGCTGACCAGAGAAAGTTGTGGGAGAGGTTGTATGAAAAGCAACGAGGTAGGGGAGAAATCGGGCTATCTGAAGGAAAGAAGATAGGCTAAGCTGGGGCCGGACCGAGCGCTGGATCCCGTCAGCACGGCGGCCAGGATGGCAAATCGCCGCGCCCCTTACGGGGGGTGTAATAGGGAAGGAATGAGTTGGCTGCAAGTGAGTCTAAAGGGGAGGAGGCTGGAAGAAGTGCGGTGTCTTAAGTATTTGGGTGGGGATCGGCAGCTGATGAAAGGAGGGAAAATGAAATATTGCCCCGAATGAAAAAGGGAGTGCAAGCATATGGTGCGATAAGGAGTCTCACAAAAGAGAAGCGAATGAGCAGGGAGGTGCAAATAAGATTGTATTAAGGAGTGGTGGTTCCCACTGCTCTTTATGGATGTGAAACATGGGCGTTGAGTGCGAACGAAAGGAGGAAGGTTGAAGTTACGGAAATGAAATGTCTGAGAAGTATTTGTGGTGTGAGGTTGATTGACAAGGTGAGAAACGAAAGAGCGCGAGAGAGATGTGGAAGTAAAGTGAGTTTGCTTGAAAGAGCTGATAGAGGTGTAATAAGATAGTAGGGTCATCTAGAGAGAATGGAGGATGAAAGGCTGTTAAAGAGTGTGTATAGATAACGAGTAATAGGAAGGAGACAGTGTGGGTGTCCGAGAAGGGGATGGATGTAGTGTACGAGAGATGTCCTTACTGGACGGGGCCTGAGCATCCAGGAGGCAGAAAGGCGTGCGAGGGATAGGAATGAATGGAGACGAATGTTCAGGGGAGGACGAGCTGTGTAGGGTGACACACAAACGCAAGTAATGAAGTTTTCAGAGGAAACCGGATAGCCGGACTCTGAGGATGGATGGTAGTAGGTGGGTCACCTTGGTTAAACCGCGGATAATGCGTGCGAATTGTGGAATGGAAGTGTCTCTGGCCATGCGCCCCAACGTTCGTGGGAGATATGGCGGGGTATAAAAACAAAACAAAAACAAAAGAAACACGAACTTCTAACGACCCGTTTGAAATACTATACTAGGAATACTTGACTAGATTTTTCTCATATGAATTTTCGTTTCGCCGAAGATATTCGATAGTTTTTTGTTTTTTTTATTCGGTATCGCTTCTGAAATGGCAGATTAAAACTTCAATCATACCCATCCATAATTTCTTGATTGAATTAGACTAAAATTTTAATTCAAACAAATACAATGGCCCATCAGTTCGATTAATTTGAATAAACCTTTTTATTTTATTAACTTACCATTCCCTAGGGGTACGGCCGAGCCAAATGGAAACGCCGCTTTCGATTACAGTTAAGCCAAATCGTGTATGGAAAGTCGCCGGATGGAGTTCAGCTAGGGGCATACCAAACGGAGGCTAGCATGCACTATAGATAGCCGTTGTTCGGATACCACGTTAAACCTCTGAATGGTTTTAACTTGTGCCTCAACCCCATACTTGGAACACGTATATATTTCATCTTTAATTTTATCTTAACCATTTAATGCCCGAATTGGACGAAATATATAAAATATAATCACCCTTAAATCAATATATATATATATATATATATATATATATATATATATATATATATATATATATATATATATATATATATATATATATATATAACGACAAAGTGGCTTGAAATTGTGGTTCCACATGACAACATAGGCCGTTGATGGTAAAACTCCTATCTCGTCTGATTTCTAACAACAATTGCCTACTTCTATTCTGATTCTTCTTTCCCTTGGTGTATCAGTATCATGCTTCCTCCAATGACATTTCCTTTCTTCAGTGATAGTCTGCTTTTTAAATGAGAAATGTCTTATTAAGATCTGCAACTGTCGAAACCACGGTTTTCTGGACGAGTCCTCCAAGAGGCAGAACAAAATTGATTTTCGTTGTAATTAAACGAAAATGAAGGTAAATGAAGTAAAATTGCATATTTTATTGTTTACTAACATTTAGCTATTAACATGAGTTAAATACAAGAAAATTAATGCGTAATCGTGGATGAATGAATTATGTGAAATACAAAATATTGTAATAAATGCAATTAAAATGATTGCAAACTTAAAAAATAGAAACAAACTCAGTTTTTAATCTGCTAAGCATTGCGAGAGAAGGTAAAACGTAATTGCTTAAAATAATGATACTACTACTTTATTTCGATGAAATGGAAATTGAAAAAGGGTGAGTTCAATGAAAGTTGGCAAATTAAAAGTGCAATCGTCTATAGCAGTGAAAGAAAGTGAAGAAAAAGGTTTGTCTGGATCCTGCCTGACAGCCATTGTCGATCGCATGTGAAGGGGCATCGCAGAGGTGAGTTCGTTGGACTCTTGTTTTGTTGCAATTCGAGGCGAAGCACCACCGGTCTAACAGAAGGGTTGCCAGCGATCACTTGACTAATCAATTTGTAAAGTCTGTAATTTGCTTTTCAATTGACTAATGCAATCAGCCGTTGGCAGGGATAGCACTAAACCAATATTACAAATGTTTACCGAGCGATTCAATTGTGTCTGCAAAATATTTCATGTCTGTCAATGTGACTCCAGAACTTTGAAGCACTAATCTGAAGAAATTCGGATACGATCTTAAAGGCTGATATGTAACTAACATTGATCCAGTTTTCACCATCTTTTCTTTAATTTGCGGCGCTACCTATAGAACAAATACTCTTATTATATAACCAACTCAATAATTTATTTCATTGTACTTAAAATTGTGAAATAAACTATTCTCAGGTCATTTTATAATTTTAAATTCGTTCGATTTTTTTTAATACAACGTTGATCAATCAATCATTTCCTGTGGCACCCACGGGGATGCATAGGGCCTCAATGAACTCATGCCACCACGTTCTATCTTGACCTAATGTGTCAAAATCTTCTCAACAACGTTGAACGAAGTTAAACCTCATTGGGTTTGGTTACTTGCCACATGGAAGTCAGATTCGGATTGACTTTGCCACATCCGCCATGTGAATACAATAAAAATAATTCAAGTTGGTAAAATAAAAATGCGCTAACTCAGCATGTTAAAACTATCACCTCAACCAAGGAGGAACCATTCTGGTGTTTCAAGCATAGCTTTCCAAAGCAATTCACCCAATTAGGCCTTTGCTGCACTCTCTCTCTCTCTCTCTCTCTCTCTCTCTCTCTCTCTAGGATTGAGCTTTTTATGGGGGCGGGGGGGTCATTACTTAGGATTGAATTTTCAGAACAAGTAATAATAATTGATAATAAGTTCAAGATAAAAAAGCTTAAAGTAAAAATGCTACTTAGGATTGAATTTAATTACGATAATATTAGTTAGGTTAGGGTAGGTTCAAATAACCTCCTTACCTAACCTAAGAGGTGCGGTCAATAAGTTTTGCCAATCAGTAGGGCAAAACACAGGAAGGGGGATGGCTGTTTGTGGGGGTGTTAGGACAAGTTATGACAAGTCAGGACCTGCAGCCGCACGCTCCTGCCTCGTCTATTTAAGAAGCAGTAGCTGATCGCAGATCGTCAGTCACAAATTTTTTAACAATGGAGAAGGTTGAGCACCGCGCAGTGATCAAATTTTGACCAAGGAAGGCAAGAATGCAAAAGAGATCCATGAAGGCATGGTTGCAGTGTACACCAACACCGCCCCTTCCTATGCAACCATTGCTCTCTGGAATAGGAAGTTCCGCCATGGTCGTGAGTCCCTTGAAGATGACCCCCGTCCAGGACGCCCGTCAGATGTGACCAACGAGGACAATATGGCCCGTGTGGAGAAGATGATCCTCGAAAATCGACGGGTGAAGGTCGAAGTGTTATCAACATCATCCACGACAATTTGGCCATGACCAAGGTCTCTGCTCGTTGGGTCCCTAGAAAGCTCACGCCCCCTGATCGACTTCAACGTCGTCAAAGTCCACAAGACCAGAGTTGCACAAGCTGCCCTGCGCGAGTGCAAATTCAAGGAGCTCAACCATCCCCCCTACAGTACAGATCTGGCCCCTAGCGACTATTTTTTATTCCTCCAGCTCAAGACTGCACTGCGTGGACGCCGGTTTGGGGACGATGAAGATGTCCAGCTCGCCGTCCAGGAGTGGATTGAACAGCAGTCGGGAGATTTCTGGTTGTCAGGAATTCAAAGCCTCAGGGACCAGTGGCGTAAGGGCATTAAGGACGAGGGTAGTTATATTGAAAAATAATAAAACACTTTTCCTCATATCTCGTTTCCTTATATCCGAATTGCAAAACTTATTGACCGCCCCTCGTATGTGGCAAGATTGATTCGATTTCAGTGGATTTGAAAATTTCCGCCTTCATATTTCTCTTTTTATGCCTTAGATTAATATTTTACTTATTGTTAGTTTAATTGTGTTTGTTTAATTTGTTTGTGTATTTTTTGCTCTTCAATAAAAGTTATTTTACCGATTTTTTTTTTGTAATATACCAAGTTTCTTCGGGATAATCAACTATGATATTTTGGGGGGGGTCATCTTCTAGGATTGAAATTTCTTGGAGGTCATTATTAGGAATGATTTTTTCTGGGGTCGTTGTCTAAGATTGAGCCCCCCTCTCTCTCTCTCAATATATGTATATATCATCATCATCATCACTAACTCTATAATTTAAGAAGGGTTTTTTGAATATTTAAATAATAATTTTATCTTAGTTTGGTTCATCTTAATTCTTTTATAATATCAAAAAACAAAATGGTGAAGTTCAGAAATAACTATAAGTATCGAAATTTTGTGAATTTTTTTAAAACCCAAAGAATTACGAATGGTGAAGTTCAGAAAATTAAAATTACTATAATTGGCGAAGTTCAGAAAATTTATAAAAATTTAACCCTGGCTGCTTTTTTTTAGATTCTAAATTTTAATCTTAGTAGCGATGCGCAAGCTCTTCCTGTAGGGGGGAGTGGCGAAGCCATTGCCTGGTATATATATTGTTTAAGACTATTGTATATTTAGCTTTAATTAATTTTCGTTGGAAACTTTCTACTTTCCTTATTATTTTCTTTCTCCATCTTTTAGATGGTAAATTATTTCTCCGATGTTCCATCTCTCTTTTGTCAAGTGACTGTGTTTGGTAAAAATCAAACTTTAAATATTGAGTATTCGATCTTGCGCGATCATCTTCAGAGTAGATTCTGCTGTCTTTTTCCTCTTATACCGATGATAGTATGGTAAGGAATCAATCAATCGATCTGTATAGGAATAATAGATAGGGATACTTGTGGAGGCCACGGAGAATCGTGCAGTCGGAGAGGAAATGGTTCGGAAAAAACTTAAGAGGGGATAGGAAGAGTTAAGAAGGTCAGTAGCTATATACCGATGCGAGGTGTTGTTTTACGTGTATTTATGCTTGAAGCCATGACTGGAGCAGCAGGAGGTTGGGTTGGCGGAAGAGAGACTAGCATTTATGTAAAGGCGCCATTCGCGTTGCTGATATATTTATGTATGTATATGTGTTGGTTCTGGGTAGTCTCGTGCTGGGTACCACCGCGCCTCCGCAGCGTTATTTCTTGTATGAATGCGCGTGTATATGGGGTCTCTTGCGAGCTTCCCCAGTTGTTTCGTTAAACGCGTGTAGACGTAGCTGTTTAGTGTTGTTAGCTTGTTGGTTTGGTGTAGTGTAGTGTGGTGTAGTGTCAATGGGGTAGCGACAGGCGCTCTTCAGAGCAGATTTCTGAATGCGCTGTGCTTCCCAATATATTGTGTCCCACGCAACTGTGAGTGTGATAGGGCGTATGTAAGGAGTGTCCTGACGAGGGTCTTGTATAGGTGGAGTTGGAGTTTTTTGATTGCAGGGTAGTACCTGCGCAGCTTCTTATTTATGTTTTTAGCCCTTGTCTGTGTAATGTTTTAGTGTGTGTGTGTGAAATCTTAGGAACTTGTCAAATGTTGCCCGTAAGATTTTGCTGTTTGGTGAGTACATATGTTAATCGGGTAGGTAAGATCCGGTCTCTGTGTGTATATTTATATGTTTTGCATGTAGTGATCGCGTGCAGCATATATGTAGTGTTATCTGTGTCTTCTGAGGGTTCGTAGCAATGAGCCACTCGTCGTCATCGTACTCTGTCTTCATGTTTAGTATAGTTTGGTAAGATGATGATGATGAAAAACTTGAGAAACGAGTAAAAGATTTGATAGAAGTGAAAATATTTTATTGATTTTGCCCTGATGAAGAGGGCATCTCTTGCGTTCTTCTTTTACTTGTCTTGTTATTGAATATGATAGTGAAACCACTGTGTGGAAGCAGGCGAGGCAGTACTACATCCAGTATTTTTAACCATATTAGCAATTACAACCACCAAGTTGACTATTCAAAGGCATAAATTATATATAATTGTAAAGACTTCCGTAAAAGAAAAATTGTAGAATAAATACTAAGAGGAGAAATTCCCAATTTTAACCTTTCGCATGTTAATGTAGCTCATATTCCCAGAACCAGATTGTAAAGAGTTTAGTCAATGATCTTAGAACCACACCTCCTGATTAATGACCCTTTTGCTCCTCTTATTTTTTTGCTAGGATTTTGAGATATTTAGCAACATGTGTTGTTCATTCAATTCTCGTGGCTTTCAAATTCTTCAATTATGTTTTTTGCTTACTTGTTAGCTACCCTTTTTTCTTTTGTATATATGTTTTATTTGTTTCTTTTCATAAATCTTGAGCACTTCACCTCTTTTATGTTAACTTTTCCTTTTCTATATCGTTATTTTATTTGGGCATTTTGTCGCTATCTTGGTTGTCTTTATCGTGAGGAGAGTGTAATTATTTATCTCATTTTTAATTATTGGGCACTTTGCCTCTTTTGTTTTTCCTATAGTTACACTTGGGCTTTCGCCTCTTTGGTATTTGTCAATTTCGGTTATTCTTTGTTCGGGCTTTCGATATTAGTATTATTTGGTTTTTCATGTGAACCTTGCATTGGCAGCTTACAGGGCGCAATGTCTTTGGGAAGAGAGCCTTCATGGTTACAGCATGTAGTTGGTTCCGCTGGATGGTGATGTTGTCTTCTGTTGGCAGTATTTTTTCTTTTACTTTTTGCCATGCTTTTTTCCCTAGCTTTTGGAGTTCCAATTTCAGCTCTCTCAGCTCTGCTTTTGCGTGCAGTTCTTATTGCCGAATACGGTCCATCCTACCCACGCCAGCTAGCCACAATGTGGTTTTGTTCTGTACTCTCTGCATTGTTTTGATAGATGTACTGCTCGCCGCCTGCGTTACCACTGCAGGGTACACCAAGGTTGAGCGCACCAGTGCAGTGTATATATATATATATATATATATATATATATATATATATATATATATATATATATATATATGTTATTGATATGGGCCTTATATCCTGTCTTGGAGATATGGAGACACAGAACTTTTCCCTCGTTGGACTATGGGTAATATTCGTCGTTGACGATGACCTTGTCTAGTTTTCGGTGCTTTACCGGAAGGATCTAGTACTTTTGTTTTGATCCTTCACTTGCTTTCGTATCGATTGATGTTATCGATTTCGGCAGCTGTCTCCCTTGCTTGAATTCCTGTGTTCCCATAGGAACTAGGGACGATTTGTGTGATATCATCTGCGAAGTGCAGATACATCACGTCGTCCCTTGTAGGAGCAGTGTATACACGAGGTACAACAGCGGACTCTGTCAGCTACCTGGTGGAACTCCCGCATCTACTTCGAATTCGGGTTCTCTAAAGCCCTCGATCATGATTCGGGATCTCCTCTTCATGATGTAATCGAAGAAGATCCTTTTCAGTATCAAGATCTTGTATTGCAGACCTCTCAGCCAAACATTATCGAATCCCTTATGTACATCTCACATCACCACGTCTACGTATTTCCCTTCAGCTCTGCTGTGCGCAAGTTTTTCCGTAAAAAGAGCGAGGGCCGTTTCCGTTCCTCGCTTATTACGGAACCCGTGCTCTGAAAGTTGTGGGCTCCCAGCTCAGCTAGCTGATCTTGGAGCAGGTTTGCTAGGAGCTTTTCGTAGACTCTTCCCATGAACTTTAGGAGAGAGATTGGTCTGCAGTTCACCAGTTGATCTGGGGGTTTGTTTCTCTTAGGTATAAAGATGATTTTTGCCATCTTTAGACGGCCAAGAAAGTAACATGTGATCAGGGAAACTTTAAAGATTTTTGAGATTCCTTGAATGATCTGCTGAGGTGCATGCACCAGATTGTTTTGGTGATGTCCGTCCACCTTGGTGCCTTCTGTTTGAAGGATTTTAGAGTTACCATGACCTCTTCCGATGTTATTGGACGGCCAAGGCCTGTCATCTCCCTCTCTTCGTCGGCGAGGTGGTGCGAGTGCGTCCGATGTATCATTTGATTTAATTCTTCTATCAGATGGACTTCGGATACCTGGTCGAACTCTTCATTGTCCTCTGGTGTGATTGAAAAGATTTCTTTCCAGAAGGTTCGAAATCTTTCTTCTAGAACCGCCGGCTTCTCGATATACTCCCCGTTCTCCTTTATATGAGTCCTTCCCTTTCCTGGCAGACCTTTTATTTTTTTTCTTGCCAGAATTTAGTCGGGTTTAACTCTCTGTCGACTCTGGCTATTAGGCTGTTCCAGATTTCAGCTTGCTGGAGGTTTATAGTCTCCCTAAGTTCTGCAGTCAGACAGCGTAGCAGCGAGTTTCTTTCCCAGTTCAGTCCTCCACTTCTAACTTCCCCATACATCTCCCTGTGTACACAAGCGATCTCCATCATCCTCTCGGTCCATCTGGCGGGGGGGGGGGGTTGTTTTGTATTGGTAAGAATTAATTGTTTTAAAGGTGGTATTTATTTGTACAAGCTTGAACGTAAGGTTAAAGGGAACAGCCCAATCAGTAAGATGGATTTTTTTCGAACAGATTTAATGTTTGATTACAACTGGTTGTTTGAGTGTTGGCTTTTCTTCATTGATTATGATGGCTTGTAAGATGTTTAGTCTTGATGGATTTCTCCTTTCTTTTTATCTTGATGTTCTCGACCAATATATCTCTTGTAAGGCTGGTCTTGTGAATGTTCATTTTCTATCAATTATTTGATATATTTTTCATTAGCACATCGTACTTCGACATCCAGAAAAGGAAGTTTATTGTATGTGCTTGATTCGTAAGTAAATTAATTAAGGCTAAATATACAATAGTCTTCAACAAAATATGCATACAAGAAAACCTGATGCCTATTATATATATATATATATATCTATATATATATATATATATATATATATATATATATATATATATATATATATATATATATATATATATATATATATATGAATGCAATGTCCCGCAGGAAAAATGAAATGGTGTTTCCAAGTACTTTAGAACTTTAGTAAGTTCCTTATCAAGGATAACTTCAAGAGATAATATTATATTAGAGGTATATATACGAAAGAAATGTATGAAAGACCGCCTCTAAAACAAGAAATCACCAATGAGGAAGACGGAAGTGTGAAGGTAAAGATTCACATTAAGAATTACAAGAAGCAGGTAGTAACAGATTAAAAGAAATGGAGATAGCCTAACGAGGAAGATTATAAGACACGAGGAGCGAAAAGTGGGGAAAATACAATGTACATAACAGAGCAGTGACAATTAAAAAAATAAAATAAAAATAAAATTGGGACCACATAACTAAAGATTGTATATAAAAAACTAAGAACAAAAGTCAGAACTAATTTCATAAAGTATTAATCTTTTAATTATAGCATCTATTTTATATAAGCCAGGGCAAAGGTTAAAATTATCACATTGGCTTATAAACTTTGTTACCCTTCCCGTTTCTTCAAAACTGTCTTTCTTCTACTAAAAAGACATTTTATCAAACTGTCCCTACTCTTCCTTTTAATAGTAATAGCAATTTAGTTCTACCTTTTTCTCTTTGTTTTAGTGATCTTGCCCGTCTTTTGAATAACTTTAACATTTCTGTTGCTTTTAAATATGAGACGACCATTAAGAATTTATTAGTACGTAATAATTGTAATAGTTTGGGGGGAGGGAGTTTATTCAGTTGAGTGTTCTGATTGCCTAAGTAAATATTATGGAGAAACAGGTAAACAACTTTCTGTTCGCATAAATCAACATAAATATAATGTCCGTAGAGGGGAAGATAACAGTGCTTTCTTTGTCCATATGTCAGATAAGGACCATCTAATTAACTGGAACTCGGCAAAATTTATTTATCGTTCCAATGAACCTATAAAAAGGAATATCCTTGAATGTGCTTTTTTAAGCCAATGTGATAATTTTAACCTTTCCCCTGGCTTATATAAAATAGATGCTATAATTAAAAGATTAATACTTAAAAAAATTAGTTCTGACTTTTTTTCTTAGTTTTTTAAATATAATCTTTAGTTATGTGGTCCCAATTTTATTTTTATTTTATTTTTTTAATTGTCACTGCTCTGTTCAGTACATTGTATTTTCCCCACTTTTCGCTCCTCGTGTCTTATAATCTCCCTCGTTAGGCTCTCTCCATTTCATTTAATCTGTTACTACCTGCTTCTTGTAATTCTTAATGTGAATCTTTACCTTCCCCCTTCCATCTTCCTCATTGGTGATTTCTTGTTTTTGAGGCGGTCTTTCATACTTTTCTTTCGTATATATACCTCTAATATAATATTATTTCTTGTAGTTATCCTTGATAAGGAACTTACTAAAGTTCGCAAGTACTTGGAAACACCATTTCATTTTTCCTGCGGGACATTGCATTCATTTGCTACCCTCACGTGATACTTTGTGAGTTTTTCATATATATATATATATATATATATATATATATATATATATATATATATATATATATATATATATATATATATATATATATATATATATATGATGAATGCAATGTCCCGCAGGAATATATATATATATATATATATATATATATATATATATATATATATATATATATATATATATATATATATATACATATAGGGTTGGGTAGGGGTAATAGAAAGAATTCTTAATTAAGCTAGAAAAGTTTCCTGGAGTTCCTCAACCTCGTCAGGTGCGGTACTCCTACCACTTGGAATCCATCCATTTCTCTAAAAAGATAAATTTCAAGAATTTTGTCGGAGTTGAAGTTTGAACTTTAATATAAAATGAGAATTGTGGATATAAGTGCGGCTCTTCACCCCGCTAAATTTGAGGTAAATGATCATTAGAGTCAATGTCAATTCTGTTAAACTTTAAACGCCAACTCTTCTAAAAGGCTTCTTGAAATTTCCCCGTTACCTGGGTGGCGCTCCTAAAGAGGGTTGAGGAAATTCAGGAGACTTTTCAAGTCGATTAGGGAATTATTACTATTTCCCTTACCTAATACATATATATATATATATATATATATATATATATATAAATCGACAAACTATTATAATAGACCTTGTGTCGTGTTGGCCGTCCGATTAATTAACCTTTTTAACACCACTTTAACATGAAAGCCACAGTTAAACTGCGCGTCCCCGGTACGATAAACATACTACGGTGTGAATTAATCCCTTAGAATGATTACCACAACTATTAATGTTCTTATTTGAAAAAAAAAAAGAAAATCTTACCGCGTGTAAAAGTTTCTTGTAATTGCCGCAACCTCTTTTCGCTTGGACCGATTTGGGTTCATACCAGAAACACACATTCGTGCATTCAGGTTCAACCAAGATGCGGAATCCTGGTCGCATTTTAATGTCGTTAGCGAAGCACTGCGCCGCCACAAATAGGCTCTCGATGTGATCACGCATCCCTTCCGTCCCCTGCAACAATACAAATTTAGAAATCGTTGAAACCTCCAAATTGGGTGCATCCACCATTACAAAAATGTCCCCATGTAAGTCTGTGTGCGCTGCCACAATAATATATATTCTTAATTATGAGAGTTAAAAATATATATTATAATTTTAAGATCTTTGAGTATTATTTATACCTCTAGAAGCGATGGAATTCTTTATCCTCGACTTTAAAAGGCAATAGCGCCGAGGCAATAGCTCTCATGGAAAGCGGATCGATGCGCGTATCGTTTGCTCTTTCTGCTCTTCTTTTGTTTAGCCGATTTTTCACTTCGCTTCGGTCTTTGTTTGTTGCTTTGTCTCGCTGTTCAGTTTGTTAACCGTTGTTGGTGCTGGCATAGCCTTGTCTGTGTCATTGTATTATTAGTTCCGGAATTATTAGTGACTGTCTTACGGTTTGCTGTAGCTAGGCGTTTGTGAGTAATCCTTTAGTTTTTTTTTCTCTTTGTGGCCATTTTCATTCATTAATTTCCTTATTATTCACTCATTTTTTTTCTGCCTGCCTCCGTGTTTCAGTCTATAATTCCATTATTTTCTAATGTGCCTTTTCACGTGCTTTGTATTTTGCTGTTCTTGGTAGTGTTTTTATTAATTTGTATTTTTCTTTTGACCTGAGTTTTTCTTTGTAATATTTTCTTCCGTGCTCTTTTTACTTCTTTATCCCTATTATTGAATCCTCTCCGTTCTTATCTACCTTTTTTTCCCCTTGCTCTTCCTGCCTCACTTTTCCCCCCAGCCTAAATTCTTCTAGATTATTCTGCTTTCTGACCCACTTGGTCACTTGTTTCATTCCGACTAATTCCTCGGCCTCATTTCTTCCTCCCTCCACTAATTTTTCGCGTTGCTTTATATTTGCCTTGACACGTGCTTTGTACTTCGCCATTCTCGGTAGATGTTTTTTTTTGTTGTTAGTAGTTGTTTTTATTGAATTTGTTGCTTTTTTGTGACCCTTTTTTTTCTTTACATCATATTCTTTCCTACTCATTTTTATTTTCGTTGTTGCTTCCCTAATTTTATTTTGATGGACAAAGCCCCACTTCTTTCTCTTAATGGAGGGTTTAAGGTATCTCCCTCGGTTGGATCTAGAATTAAAGCATTAGGAATCGCTCGAAATCAATCTCGTCCTATAAAAAGGAGATTCCGTTTATCTTCGGTCTTAAAAAAGTTTTTTTTCATTGGACCGTCTACCCCGACCTCCCCCTCCCCCCGTCTCCCTCACTCCCCCCTCCACCCCCCACTCTCAGTTTATAATGCGTCTCTACTCAATGTTAGAAGCGTCGCTAATAAATTGGAGTTCATTCACGATCTCCTGACTAATTCGCGTATCTCCCTCCTTGGTCTCAGTGAAACTTGGATTGATCAGAGTGATGGCTGCTTGTCGCTAGCGACGCCTGATGGCTACGTCTACTCCCATAACCCCTGGACAAACATGGCGGAGGGGTTGCTCTCATTCATAGTGCCTCTCTATCTCTAAATACCCTTCCATCCCCCCTCTTTCTTTTGAGGCCCTTATCTCTGTTTCTAATTCTGTTCCCTCTCTAACAACTATTATGCTCTACCCCCTCCCCCCCCCAGCTCCTCCCGTGATCTTTTTCTTGACGAATTTAGTAACCTTCTCGCTAGTCTCTCCCCATCGGGTTATCTTCTCATCATGGGGGACTTCAACCTCCCAGTCAACAAACCTAATCTACCTGCCTTCCTTGAGATCCTTGACCTCTTCTCCCTTACTCAACACACTGCCATGGTAACATTTTAGACTTTGTAATTTCCTACTGTCAAATTTCCAACTTCACCACTTCTATCCTGTCTAATGCTATTTCTGACCATTACCTTATTAACTTCAACGTCTCAACCCCCCCTCCCACTTCTTTGCCCTCTTGGCTTCCTCTTATCCCAAAACCTTATCGACGGCTAGCCTCCATTGACATCCCATCCCTCCATAATGATGTGCCTCTAATATACCCCCTCCCGACGCTCTTGCCTCCCCTGACCAAATCCTCTCATCCTTGGAGCAATCCCTCCTAACTTGCCTTCATGCCCACTCCCCCATTATTACTCCTTCGTCCTCTCCCCGTCACCGCGCCCCATGGTACTCGCTGGAACTCCTACGCTCGAGACAGTCTTTACGTGCCCATGAAAGAGCTCTTCATAAATCTCGCTCCCGTGGGGAAGATACAACTGCTCTTTCGCTCACTTACCGTCTTGCGACATCTCTCTACTTGGCTAAACTGAAATCTGCTCGTGAAGCCCATTCACGTAAATTGCTAGCCGACAATAAGAATGACCCCGGTGCCGTTTTCCGCCTGCTCTCTTCTCTTACCCCATCACACCAAGTCCCCATCCCCATCAGCCCCACCATCCTCTCGAAATTCTTCGCTGATAAGGTCATTAACCTCTGTGCCTCCCTCCTACGACTGCCTGACCAGGCCTTTCACATTCTCCCTGACCCCCTCCCCCCCCGGCCGATCAACGTATTTCCTGCCGTGACCGCTTCTGAGTTGTCTGCCTTACTCTCACGCCGTAAAAAATCTGGCTCCCCTTGTGACTCGTTCCCACCCAAGCTATTAATCAAAATATTGGCTGTCATACTCCCAATGGTCCTCTACCTGTTCAATACCTCCCTTGCGACTGGTGTTGTCCCCCCTTTCCTTCAAATGTGCCCAAATCCGTCTAATTCCCACATCCTTGCCTGTAATATTGATGAGACTTACTAATTAGGTTTTAAAGCTGGGCACTCTACCGAAACAGCTCTACTCAATGTTACTGATGCTTACGTAAAGCTGCTGACCGGGATTGTGCCTCCATCCTCATTCTACTTGATCTCTACTGTAACTTTGATACTATTGATCATTACGTCTTGCTTGATCGCCTCCACTCTTTCCTTGGCATTTCTGGCGCTGCTCTCGACTGGTTCCGCTCTTACCTTTCGTCTCGCACCCAATCTGTAGTGATTAACGCTGTCTCCTCTGACCCCACTCCCATTCGCTTTGGTGTCCCTCAAGGCTCTGTCCTCGGCCCTCTCCTCTTTCGTCTCTAATTATTCCCTCTTAGCTCTCTCCTACGTAATCTCGGTCCATCCTTCCACATCTATGCCGATGACACTCAAATCTTTATTTCCTCTTCCCCCTCGAACATTGCTCACTCAATCTGTGACCTCCTATCTGCCTATTCTTCTATCTCGGACTGGCTATTGGCTAACTTCCTCAAACTTAACTTACTCTCTGACTCTGTTAGATATCTGGGCGTTGTGTTTGATGAGCATCTCTCCTTCAAGCCCCACATCCACAATATTAGTAAATCTTCCCTTTGTTTCCTCCGTAACTTCTCCCGCATTTGCTCGCACTTCGATCGACAAAGTCTTGAGACTGCTGCCCACGCCTTCATTACCTCCCACCTTGATTACTGTAACTCTCTTCTTGTAAATCTACCATCTTTCTTTCTACACCCCCTTCAGCTAGTCCAGAATTACGCTGCCCAACTACTCCTCCTCCGTCGCCCTCGCTTCTCCCCTTCTAAGCCCCTGCTTCAGGAACTGCACTGGTCACCTGTCAGATATCGTTCTCATTTCAAGATTCTTCTCTTCACTTTCAAGGTCCTTCACCAAAAGGCCCCAACCTACCTTTCCTCTGCCCTTTCCCAACGTCTCGCCCCTCGGGCCCTGCGGTCATCTCATGCTCCTCTCCTGAATACTCCTCGCTCGTCCCTCTGCTCAATGGGCGACCGCTCCTTCCCAGTCTGTGCCCCCAAGCTTTGGAATGCTCTTCCAGCCGTAATTAGATCTGCTGCCTCACTTACCACTTTCAAGCGACTCCTGAAAACGCATCTGTTCAGGATTGCCTACTCACCCACCTGATCTTAGCCCACAGCCGAACGTGCGCTCTGTGAAGGCCTCTGGCCTTGAAGAGCGCATTATAAGAAATTTATTATTATTATTAGTATTAGTATTATATCTGCAAAGGATGTGAAGATAGGGGAAGTGAAAATGTGTGGAAGAGTCATAGTCACAGATCCACCTGCAGGCATTGGAGAAGGCGGGCAAGTGTTGCGGCTGGTAGAGCAAACAATCCTTCAGATGTCAGCCGCAGCAAGGGTGAAAAGCTAGACATGACTCCCTCTTGCAGGTTAGAAGGGATAGCAAATGAAATGATGGACATTGGAGACAGTTTTTGATTATTTCCTAAACCCATTTTGGAACACTAGTCCTCCTTGTAAGTCCAGTACCCCCGCCCCCTCCTACAAGTCCAAATAATTAGCTCATAGGCACGGATTATCTATTTCATGAATTCAAATATTCAGCCATATGAAAACACTAGTTTTCTATCATTTCTTATTTATTTTACATTAAGATTAAACTAACACTTATTTCCGTGATCACCCCTTTAATTTGAAGTACCTTCTAACTACTAAACCAAATTAAATAAACATCATTGATTAGTCAAATCGAAAGAGTGTTTTATTACGCCTCTTAGGCTTACCTTTGCTTTCCACATCGTCCAAAGCTTGAGTACGTCAGCTCTCCTGCCACACTGAATATATTTGTCTCCCGTGTCATAACTCGTATCATAAAATTTATCCTGTCGTTCGTAGAAAAACTTTAATTTCGAGAGTATTTATTTCATTATTAATAAAATAAATAAATATGATGTAACCAAAGAGGGTATATCCACTCAGTGAAGAAACTTTGGAAAATGCAGATAGTTAATTCCAGTACCGGTCCGTTTTCAATCTCCCGCGCCCGCATGATGAAATTAACATGAAGATCAGAATGACAACCATTAGCAATCTCAAGGGCACCAATGTTCGTTCTCAATGTGTGTTTGGTGGGGGAAGAGGGTGCAGGAGGAGCCGTAGTGATGTGTTTTGCCACGAACCAGCGATCAACGAACCCTTCGTTGCCCAGGGAGGGGCACTCGTCCCGCATCAAGAGTATTTGGATGTGAACTCCCTTCGGCAGTTTTCCGGGCGGAAGAGTGACCTGTTGTTTGTGTGTGAATAGAGAAGGGAGGAAAGGCACAAAGTTTGTAATTAGCTGTATGTGTGGTGCACCCACGTCTCAGACCCAGCGCGCTTCAAATAGGCGACTAGCTCCCTCCGCACGTTGATGTGTGTGTGACCGCACTGGTTGAGATTGAAGCCAGAAACTATGCGTGACAGTCCATTGCTTTATCCACTGGGCTCGTGAGAGCTCCAATACAAAAAAGCAGATGAAGATAAATAATGGATAAATACAATGATCAAGAATAGTAAAAATCGTGAAACAATAAGAAGCATTGCTTATACTTGGATGCACGGGAACAATTTCATACTAAGACTATAGGCATTCAATTGGACGAACTAAAATCGTATTGTAGGGTTAATTTTAGTGACTGATACTGACGGGCTAAATAGACACAAGTAAATTTTTGTCCCTAGAATAAAATAAAGGCTATGAGAGGCGGGGTATAAAAGGACATCCCTTTGGATGGCGATGATGAAATGGTCCAGATTCCGAACTATGCAAATGATTATCGTTACATCAGTGTTTCGTATACCTTCTGAAAGAGGTAGGTTGCCTTGGCTGAATTCGCCGCTTCGAGAATTTTTTCGTGTCTTGTCAACAGAACAGAGCATTGCTGTGGGGCTGCCATGAGTTTGTGAGGATTCCAGGTCACGCTGTCGCTTCTTTGTTTCAGAAAAATGAAAAGAACAACCTTTATTCAATTCAGTCTTGTTTATATCATCCCTGACCTTGATTTGGAGCAAAGTTTTGCTTATGATCGGAATTTATACATTTATGAAACACTTTGGTCGAAAAAGAATAATTGGACTGGTAAGTTTCTTTAAAAGGTTTAACTTCCCTATTTCATCCTCAACCGTGTCTTTAGAGATTTTGAAAAAGATGGGATAAAGAAAATAATATGAAAAAAAATTGACAGAAAAGAAAAGAGAAAGAGTGAGATGAAATGCTGCAGCAAAAGTTATTACGACTAAATGGCGGGGCAGAGGGGGTGTACTGGAAGCTTTTTAGAACAAATTTAGGCTCAAATTCAAGTACTCAAAAACAAATATGTAAGCACTCTTGCAAGATCTTGCAAAATACAGAGGTACGATTCTACATTCATTGGAATTGAATATTATATGAGATTACTTGCATTCGTGCTCATTTGTACGAACTTTTCCCGGTTGTTTTAAAATGTTTTAATCTCGCACTTATGGGAGATGAGGGGAAACATTCCTGGCAGTCCCTCTTATTTTAGACTATTCTCCTTAACTTTCCAATTGTTTATTGTCTTTCTTTTTATATCACCCCCTCGCTTTTACTTCTCACTTGAATAAACATCTATTGGATTACACATGTTTCTTTGCATAATGAAATGCTGATTCTAAAGTTCACCTGGCTTCCTCTTGATCGCTATTAATTTTCGTTTAGGTGATCAGTGTAAAGCAGAAGATCAGTTTGCTTACCTTTCAATTCCCTCCAGTTTGTTCCGGTGGATTGGGGACAAAAGAGCGCCCCCTCCCCACGCTGCGTCAACGTGAAGCCACATGCTTTCCTTGGCGCAGATGTCCGCAACGGGTATTATGGGATCGTACGCTCCCAAAACTGTTGTACCTGAATGAATGTGTTGCCAGAAGTTAAAAGAAATGGTTTCCCTTAAAGTTTCATAATAATATAATCAAAGTAATATAGTTATTTGCTATTCAATAAGAACTTTACTTTTATTCGCTAAATTTGGCTCTCCTGTTTCCATGGGAAAGTGACAAAGATCTGAGCCATCGGAATGCACAGTCTCTATTTGGCTTACTGACCATTGGCATTTGCCAGGATACTTTTATTCAATGGGCTTTCCTTCTTCCCTACATTCTGGATATGCTGAATTTTATGCAAGACAAGTAAGAAGGAGGGCCAAAGCTAAAATTCATCATCTGATTCCGCCCAAGAGTAGCTAATATAATATATCGAATATAACAAAGACAATGACAATTACCCGCTGTGACACAAACAAAGAAGGGCGTTGCTCCGTGACTTCTCGCTCTGGCAATTTGTTCCTGAAGGCTGTTCACATCCATCCGTCCTCTTTTGTCCACATCAACTAGATACAAATTTTCGCTTCCAATTCCTACACTGACGCAACTCTTTTTAATGGAATAATGAGCATCCTCTGATGTAAAAGCAGCCAATCGTCCAACATGACTGTTACCTTTTTCCTGAGGGTATTTATATTATTTAAAAATTAATCGATATTACTAGTAATAATCACTCCACTCGCTCGTGGGAAGATGGGAGTCCATATTCTGGATCAAATGGTTATAATTTTTGAAATATTAACTATTAGAAAGGCAACATGTTTATTTATATTAGATCATCCTATAAGCAATTCGGCATTTTTAATGTTTATTATTATGTTATAGATAAAAATCAAACAACTCTTTAAAGTTATTTATATTTAAATTAGTATTTATTTATTACTTTAATAAGTACTATAACTTTCACGTTTCTACAACTAGTCTCCATCTTTCTAATGACTTTTCAATACCATGTTTATAAAAGTCGTTAAGGTTGTTTCGACCTCTTCTGTTCTTGGATCTTCATTCTATTCAGGTGATTCACTAAACTCCTAAAAAAGATAGTAATCTGATGGGGCTAAATCGGGTAAGTATGGAGGATGAGTCATTTGTGCCCTATCTATTGTGTTAAACTTTTGAATGGTATCGCTTGCGATATGCGGTCGCGCGTTGTCTTTGATGATAGAGCACTTTTCTTCTTTTGGTTAATACGCCTTTATTTTCTCCAAGTGCTGCATGAAAACGCTCTACATCTATAACATACATGTAGCTAGGTTTCGAGTTTAGTAGAGTAGGCTAGTCAAAAATATACCTGGTTTCGATTATTTCTAGCTATAAAATAATGCTAAACATGAAAAAAAATGTAACCTTGTCTATAATGTTTTTAATTTGATCCACATTGATGGGATATGTTAAAATCTCTACCCTAGATTTGGGGCGTTGTTAGTTACATAGATTCCAAGAGAAGGAAATAGAAAGTAAAGATGAAAAAATTTCAAATGGGGGAGGGGTAACAATGACCCTGATAATATAATAGCATTTAGCCCTACTTATTTGGAGAAAAATTCTTGGCCCTTCGCCCAGGGCAAAGAATGACCAATGTAAACCAGACATCCATCAAACAAGTTTATGACTTTATTTCACCATACGAAGGTTAACTTCATTTTGCTTCTTAACAAAAAAAGTTAAAGATGAATACAAATACGAATGAAGATTTCCTTCGCTCGGTCCGGAGAGTCTGTTCTACCTCTCTTTATTTGCCCGCAGAGTCGACTTTGTCTCGTTGTATTGTAACAGGTTTTCCTTTCCAAATAATTAATGGAATTAATTAATACCCTCGTCATGTTCCATTTTTTTTCCTTTTTAATGGAAAGTCAAGTTCCATGCCAGTTTTCCCACTTTGATCTCACTAAACCTGACGTCTTGTTTTGATGCTTTTGTTATCATTCCCACTAAAAAATAAATCAGCATAATGACATTGGCTCGCCTATTCTTGACAGTCGACTGGATACAAGAGAGGAGAAGAACATTTTGAAAAATATACCAAAATGCAGGAAAGCGAAGAGAAGCATTGGAATTAGCGGGGATTTGTGGGTTTGAAATTAAATAATCGACCCCTCTTCTTGAAAGAGGAACCAGGTCTCCTGAGGGTCAAGTTTGATCGTAGCCACCAACTGCCACTCTTTCGTTTATCTTTTTTTAACCGGTTCTTAACCTCTTTGATCCTAATGAAGTGGTTGATTACTTTGAAGATCTTATAATTCCATCCACAATCCCCCAAAACCGTCCACACACAGACGAACCCCGGCTTCTTAATGGAATCAAATCACGATTTTTTTTACTCCAATTTAAAGCTCAATAGCAAAGAGGCTGATTTTTAGTAAGGGAAGATCTGTAGTGAAGGTAGATGAAGTGACAATAGTGGAAGATATATAGTCGCAGGTCCTCATAAAGGTATTCGGGCCGAGAGAGTGCACAACTTCCTGCACTGTGCCCCGGGGGCGTGCAGTTCTTCCAGGTTCCACTTGTAGCAGGGGCATTAAACCCATGCTAGACAAACACTACTTTTCGGGCAATAAAACCACGAAAGAGGCCACACTTGTAAATCTAAATACAATTTCCACTTTCAGAATGCCATAGGAGCTATCACAAGGGACACTGAGTGTTGTTGCGCCGATGCCTCGGGTCAATCCGTAAGGCAACAAAACAGTTTATTTACGCGGTCGCTCTAAAGATAAACGTCGCGTGAGTATGGTAATTTCATGTATAATGTACTCGTAAATGTATACAAACTGATTTTTAAAAATTTATCTCCCGGTGATGTGGGAGTAGGACTAGCATCAAAATGGCGTCAGCTACGCGTCGTAAAATGCGATTAAAAGGAACTGTGATGCGTGAAATGAGCGGAGGCGCCGATTTCGAAACCTGCTCTGTATAACACATCATAATTGGGGCCTTCATCTAACGTAAGGTAGCCTTTTGTATCTCCAAAGCTTCATAATTCTATTTCCTTTTTGTCATTGTATACCATTGGAAACTGTCAAAGCCTAGTTTCGGGGCGTGGCGGTTTTATACTATTACTACTACTAATGATAATAATAATAAATTTCATATGACTTACTTCAAGGCTGAGGGCCTTGAGAAAGCGTCCTTATATTAACTAAGCAAAGGCTTGAGACAGATGTGAGTGTTCAAAGCAAGCTTAGGGGCAGGAGGGGAGGGGAGGAGCGTCTAGCAGCAGGCAGCTCATTCCACAATCTCAAGCAAATAAAGAGAAAGCCCGATCATCGATGCAGCACAGAGCACTAAGAAGAACAAACACTAAGGGTGCCTGATTAGGCTCATTTGGTTTTAGTCGCGTTCGAGTCTAGTCGCGGGCGACTCTACATCTCACTATGTCGGTCGGTCGGTGTTCGTTTTGCTTTTTTTCTGTTTTTGTAATAAAATTGTAACTATTCGGCCAATTCTAACGAAATTTGAAACCCTTATGTTGTTTTACATTCTCTTTAGAATGATAGAATTGTCAAGGTCCTTTCAATGTCCTCCTAAGGCTAGTCTTTGAATTATTGAAAGTTTTGAAGGTCGTAAGGTCATAAATCAGAATATGTGAGAGCACGTGAATTTTTGGTCAGCAGACCTTGTTCTTTATAGCGCCAACTGGCGACTGCTACAGAGGAAATAAGTTGCCACAATTACTTTAAAATTAACAAAAACAAAACAAACAAATAAAGAAAATCAAATAACAAACAAAAAACACAAAAATAAGAAACAGAACAGGAGCAAGAAGAAGAAAGAAGCACGCTCCGGCGTCAGGGAGAGGCCCGCCTCTCCCCGGCGCAGGATCATGCGCCCTACAACAAAGAGGGTCAAATAAAAGGGAGGAAGCTAGAATCTTCCAAAAAGTCGTATAGTCCACAAGTCTGCGTACACGAACTTATCTCGAGTACAAGGGACGTGCGGTAGCGACCCCGCTCGTCACGTTAACAGGAGAAGTAACTTGCGCGAAGATCCCCCAGACTGGAACATTCAACAAGAATGTGCCAAACAATCTGGGGGAGAACGCAGTCGTTGCTGCAAATGCAGGGAGCATTCCATCCAAGACAGCGCATCTCAAGAGTGTAACCAATTAAAACACAACAGAAAGCAGTCACGGCTTTGTAGGCGTGGGGGGGTCTATGGGAACAATCTCAGCGTAATGACACATAACTTTAAGTTTCCCTCACCGTATCCCATTTTCTATTCCATGTTGTCGGTGTGTGGAAGAAAAATATGCTGTTCTAGTCAGACATTCCTCGCTGACTTCTTAGCGCCCTCATTCCCAGCAATTCTCAAATATCCAGGAACCCATCAGAAGATAATCTTGATATCCGCCTGGCATGCGGCAACCGTGGCATTATAGATACCGGATCTGGAATTGTTGAGATTTCAATGAACTGAGAACACTCACTGCGCTTTATGAGTCGCTATAGATCACAATTCGCGCCCTGCATCGCGTTATCTCCCGTACCGAGTAGTGCATTGCAACCAGCTCGGATGACTTAGAGCCATCCGTATACACTGGCACCGATCCAGCGTAGCACGAAATGTACCCAATAAAAGTTGAACTCAATACTCCCAGCGCTGTTGTAGCTTTGGGAGTAGAGGCGTAGCCACAAATAGTCCAAGTTGGTACACTCCAGGATGGCATCCTGGTCAAAAGCAGAGGTGCTACCTGCTCGAAAGCTACACCGAGCTCTCGAAAGAGTTTCCTAGCCATAAACCATCTGGGTTTAGGGTATGACTGGCGTCTATCGGGGAGATTGTCACCATCGAATTCGGGCCTGGATGCAGTGAGAAGCGTTGTCGAATGAGTAAAACGTCGGAGTTGAGCATATAAGCCCACAATTTACTATGAACGGCGCAGAAGGAGTGGCATTTCCCCGGCATTGACAAGTAGGCTCTCGGGGGTGAGGTGCAGAAAGCCACGGGCGCCAGATTTCGGTATTTCGAGTCCACCTTCCTCAGTAGACGCTAGGCTACGGATGCGTTAAACTCGCATTCGTACTCAAGTTTTGAAAAAAAAAGGATCAACAGAAAAACAAGACAAATGCTCAACATCACAGAACAAATAATGGCCATAGAACAGGTACAAGAGACTCTAAGAATGCGAATATGAGCATTAGTGGAGATCGAAAGGTCGTCTGACTAGAGCATACCGAGAACACATCCGGTAGGACCGAGGTGATACCGTTGTTGCTTATAACAAAGAGTGTTTCATTGAGAACATTCCCTTGCGGGGCACCATCTTTCTGCCCTATTGGGCTGGAGGAGATGTTCCCCCCTAACTGTATTACAAATTGGCTATCTCTTAGAAATTAATATAAGAAAATTAGGAGGCTTCCCATCGCCCCCCTCGTGTAGATAGTCTCCATGATAAGGCATCTCCATGCGGTATCATAGGCTTCCTACAGATCGAAAAACACCAGAGCGTAATGTTGCCTGCGAAGGAAGGCCTTGCAGACGGCATTTTCCAGTTGGAGCAGAGCATCCGACATGGGGGGTAAATTGCTTTAGCCGCAATGCATGGAAGCCAGTTTGTCTCTGCTGGTACTAGGCTGGGTACGAAATTGTGGTCCCGTTCTCCTGGAGAACGGCAGGGGGCTGACGCGATAACTTGCCTCGAATCCTTTTGATACGTTTCCAAACCTCTGCAAGATGGGTTTTCAGTTATGTGAAGACACGCATGCCTGCCAGAAAGAGCAGCGGGTGTGCTTCGAAACACACCGGAGCCTAGCCCTAGCTCGAGGAAATTCATTTAAGGTGAGATCGTTGGGAAGTGCTTATAGCGCATGTAGTCATATCGTTTATGTCTGAGGGCCTTCTCACACATAGCCGACCACCAAGGAAATGGACGGCGTGAAAATTACCAGACCTTCTTGCAATGGTAGTTAGACCATCGGCGATGAAGTTGTGGAAGAACTCATCGGCCTCATTTACCAACCTAAACTCCTTAAATGGGATAAGAAAATCAGCCATTTCCTGAAATGTGAACCACCGCATTCGTCTCAAGAAACACCGAGGCGGTTTGTTCAGGGGGCACTGGCACAGAAAATGATAGAGGAATGGGAAAGTGGACACTACTATGAAAGCCATCAACCACCTCTCACCCCAAATTAGGCTGTGTATACGGAGAGTACATGGACAGATCGAGGCAAGAAATAAAACGTTTTTGCGGCAATGATGCATAAACTCATCCACATTTATGACATCTATTTCCAGCTCGTATATCAGGTCGGCAGGGACCTGACCTCTGGGATTAATCGTGTAGTACCGCAAGACGTGGCGTCTATCGTTCAAATCACCGAGTAGGAGAAAGGGCCTGAGCAACCGTGCCAGGTAGCGGTGGAAATTACTCGCGTCTAATCGGCTGATGGTTGTATGTATACCTCCTATCCAGATGTAGCTGCACTGCCACTGCCTGAAAGGAGGTGATATTTAGAGCAATTAGAAAAACTGAAACATCATTGAAGGTGTACATCGCGCATCCTCCTGTTCCCCACCCAGCCCGTGGTTGCAAATAGCAAAACCGTTAGACCCAAGCTGGGCACGCGCCCAGCATGGTCTCCTACGGAAAAATTGCTAACGGAGAACCGGAGCATGCTACCCTCCGCAGCTCCTTGTAGTTGGCTCGAAGTCCGCGGCAATTCCATTGCATGAATACGACCTCCAGGTCTAGCTCGAAGGAGAAGCAGGAAGCCTCTTCGAAAACAAGACCCTCACACAAATTACTTTACGCTTCTCGAATGCAGAACTCTGGCCGCTGATGGACGAAGAAGGCGCTGAAGCCACTGTCGCCTTTGAATACTTATTGGGAGAGGTTGGGCTCGCTATGCAAGTGTTTTCCTCCCTCCTCATCGAATTCTATGGTAAAGGGGCAGCATCGGAAGCGGTGGTTCTTGTTTTAGAGAGTTCCGGGTCTTCAATTCCCCCGGTCCAGCCTTGGGTGGGGGCGTAGAACCGAAGCTCATTTGGTGCTGTCCTCCTTTTGGGGAACATCTTTTGGAGTCCTTATTTTTGCAGTGGCTGAGTGTGAACCCTATGTGCCAACAACAATACCAGGAGAGTGCCCAAGGGGTGAAGCGGTAGAACTTGCATAAGGGTTCTGAATGGGGGCAGAAGCGACCGTACTCTTAGGCCTAGAGGGGCCAGGAGCAGAAGGCCTCTTTATAAAATTGAGTCATAAGACGTCTCAGGCAGCGCTGAGCGCGCCAGGACTAAGTCTGAACGTTCAGGATTTCTTTCTACAGGAGATACGAACCATATTTCTTTGGGGAACTACGGTGCGGTTCTCCTTCTTTGGGGTGTTGGGGGGTTCTTTTTAGTAATAAAAAGCTAACTCCATCAGTGAACGTTCCGTTTAACTCGTTTTTATCGGCGAAGGAATCAGAAACCTCAGAAAGGCATCAGGAATCTGGTTCCCAGTAACCACAGCGGATGCCCGTTGGCCTAGATCACTGGCAGGTTCTAAACAACACAGTTGTCGTGTAGGCACATGTGCTGAGCTCTGGGTAGGTGGGGCTCTCATCGCCGTATGGAGGTTAACTTATGCGGATCATGCAGGGCGTATCCTGGTGTGTCGTTATCCCTAGCCCCGCCCCTTCTTTGTCCAAGCTCCGGCTCGCGGACCGAACGCCGACTGCGGAGCTCCACCCCTTGGCAAAAAAAAGTTGGGACGGGAGAGGATAGGTTAGTAGCATCTATTATTCCAACGCGATTACCGGAGTTTTCAAACCAAGTCAAGTCGCAAAGAATCAGACATGCTCGCGTAAAGTTACGAGCCCGGGTCTGAACCTGGAGGGGAGCAGTTCTATCTTATCGAACCAAATGCTTTGAGGGAGAGGTGTTATAGAAATGGAAAAAGTAGGTGTAAGCGGAAGGCGGAGAGGAGTCTAAGCTGGGGCCGGACAGGGCACTGAGTCCCTTCAGCACAGTGGTCAGATAAACATATCACAGTGCCCTTTACAGGGTAATAGGCTCAGTCCGTGTGATATGTAGGAGGGTGCTGTCTCATATAAGGGCTTATTTGTAAGAAGTAGGATCTTGAAAGTGTTTCTGATCAAATGGGTGGCCAGTGCAGATCTCGTTACATGGTGGTGGGGTGCATTAGAGAAACGACGACCACGATAGAGAGTTGAAGGGGCCGAATAGTGGCAGTATATGACCTTGCAAGAAGTGAGTCACAGTAACTGAAGCTGGAGGTAACGAAAGCGTGAATTGCAATCTCGAACTTATTGGTAACAACCTCTGACCATATGCGGCTAGGATTTCGAAAAAAGCAGAGATAAGATTTGCTATCATTAACATCACGGAGTTTGAGAGATGAATGATTATAAGTGCGATTCATATTTCTAACATTGTCTGAGAGACACAATAGTTAAGAAAAGGAGAAATAGTTTTATAACGAGCCACAGAATGAGAGTCAATCACTAACGATTTCGGCTGAAGATAGATCAGTCTTCGCAAACAAGTTTGGAGGAAATGAGATAGATTTGTGTCGCATCAATTGGGGAATAGAATGAGAGCAAAGGTGGCGCATAAGAATACCAAGGGGGAGAAGATAAATCGAAGCAGGAGCGGACCAATATCTGAGCCTTGCACAGCGTCTTAATGGAAATTCGACAGCCAAGATATAGTGACCCCGATATAAATAGACGGATAACGAGATGTTCAATAAGAGCGGGACCAGTTACACATGGTTTCTAATATAACCAGTAATTCACGAAGGTGATAAAATAGCTCATGTCATCGTTAAAATCAAATGCTGCCGAGAATTTAAGAAGTACCAGTATTGAAGGTTGGCCAGCATTAACCTTACGAGGAAGGCGGCTAATTACACTTAGGAAAGTTGATTCACTGATATGTTGTGCTTTAAAGTTATTGTTGAAGATCTAGTAAGTTATGTGCTTTAGAATCCAGGATGACACCTGTTTTCAAGGACTTTAGGAAGAAACGGGTGTTGAGAGATTAGACGGCCGCTAACAGGATTGTTTAGATTCAGTCGAAGTGAGCACCGCAAATCCGCAATCGCAAACTGGTTGTTTACCTTTCAGTATCAAGGCACCAATTTCCTTTTATTCTGGATATTATCAGAGGTTTTAGCATGATATTAAGTTTTTATAATATTTTCGTATTCACTAGATTGGAAAACTATTCTCTCGCATTCATCTACTAGTAAAAGCTTCTAATGATATCCGGAAGAAACGAAACTGATGCCATAATACCGAAAAGTAAACAAACAATTTGCGATTGCTAAGTTGTACTCTCCACCCCTTATATAGGCTTCATGGGAGGACATCAGAAAGGCGGTGTAGGAATAAGTAGCAAGGAAAGCTGTCTTCTTTTCCGTACCCTGAGTGCAATAGCTTAAGGAATTCTCTCACAGGATCGTCTGTGCTTCTTTGCATTCAAAATAGTGATGCATAACTAAGAGGCACGCCGTCCGCCAAAGAAGGTAGGGGAAAGTTGGGTATGGACATTATGAGAGGATCTGGAAAAATATCGGACGAACTCGTTAAGTTTAGTCGTGAGAGTGGTGGTGTCTGTCGAAAGAAGAAGTGAGGCAATATCACTAGTCACTAGTTCCTGCTCAATTGAGAGGGTATGCAAGGGTTTTGTGGAAGAAGAAGAAGCGAAAAACTAGAAGAGGAAAGTCAGTAATTGCCATGGACGGGGCTGATATGAAATTGCTATCAATTGGAAAAGAGGAAACAATGTTAACTTAATTTTCATGAATGCAGTTGGTAGTGGAGCGTGAAAATTTAGATAAAGAGTAAAGTTTTAAAATATAGAAAAGTCGAGAATGCGAAATAATATTATAGGGATTTTCAAGTAATCTAGGGCCTAGAATAATGACAGTCGAAGTTGAATTAGAAAAAGGCAAGTTAAGAAAGTTACCCAAGTCATCAAAGAAGCTGTCGGAGTGGTGACTAGGAGGGCAGTAAATAATTGCAATTTTGAGTGTGGGCTTTGAGATGGGGTCTTCACGGAAAAGTTTTCTTAGAGAGGTAACAAGAGCGAAACCCTATGTGCTTTGTTGGATGCTTTAAATAAATCTAGATGCTTTAGTTTTCGATGTGAAGATGGAATGTGTTTGATCAATAATTTGAGGAGTGACGAAAATTTAAGACAGCTAGTGAATAGGAGATGGAAAGAGTGGTCATATGGGGAGAAATAGGATAGAGGTGGGCAGAATAAAAATATGGATGGGAGAAACAGGAGAAAAGTGACAATAAAAATCACTATTTACAGTAGAACAAATAATTCATTAACTAAAGGAACTTAAATATAAATCCAAACTTAATATTCAAGTAACCAGACGACAAATTGCCAACGCCAAAACGACGAGCACAGCGAAGCACTACTAGGGCACAAGCAAAAAACACAAAGCACTGCTATCCAAAACGCCTCTGATGATTATCACTACGAATAACAAAAACAAAGCACCGATTCGCCGATGCAGTAAGCTTACTTTAGTTTCGGGGAACTTGTAGTGTCTGGCAATGATCAATGCATACATATTTGCAATTGATCCACCAGGACAAAAAACTCCATCATAAGTTTGGTATCGAATGAATTTTGCCATAGTTGCAATCACCTGGAAAAATAATTTTTTATAGGAAATAATAATTTTAAATGAATCTATATTTACTTGAATTATTTCTGGAGTATTAACGAGAACACTTATTTAAAATAATCAATAATTGCATTTGTAATTATTAAAAAACAAGCGTAAACCAATGAATGAATTCCCGCCAGATAATATTTTAAAAGAAATATCGAGAAGACATTGGACCTAAGTTATCTACCTGGGAAGGCTTGAAGACGTCGGGAGAGTGTGCTATTCCCCCCCCCCCTCTCAGCGCCTTTGCACGAAAATGAAATGAAAATTGCTTTCATTCCCAACCAAGTTATAACCGGGGTCTCTTTGCAAATGCAAATTGATTTCATCAACTTATATAAAATTCTAGGGTGTTTAGTAATGTGTCCTATTCCAGAACTAGAAAAAATATCGAAATTTACCATTGAATTTAATAGTTAATGGATACATTACTCGTATAGTTGTGTAGTCATTATTGTCTACATAAAATATAATTAATTTTTAGATTAAAGATAACTCAATAACCAAGACGGTTTCCTTTTACGATATAAAATATTTTGCCCAGCCCTGCTTGTGCTCCGAAAATATCAATTTACAGGATATTACTCAAATTTGTTCATCTCTAAATAAATTTATTAGGTAGTTTAACCCAGTAATCACTTTTTTGTATTTGTAGGAAATTTCACCCAAAACGAGAGAAATGTATTTGAGATTCTTCTTACTTCCATCTCCATCAGAGTAAAGACCGGAGCCACTTCATAGGTATAAACTGATGGATTCAGCGCATCAGTTACCCACTGCCCTACCAATCCATACGGATCCAAACTGAAAAAATAAAGAATGACGGTCATCAAACTGTTTGTTATTAATGCCTTGTCATGCGCCAGTCGTGGGCAGAGCCAAGCCCTATATACCTGGACCGATTTTAAGGATCCCGAGCTATTTAGAGGAACTGGGACAGGATAACTCAATCAATAATCCTTGGATTGTCTGTACCTACTTTAGTCTAGCCTGGAAAAAGAATTCAATTTCTTGCCAACAGTCATAGAAAATGGCTATCTCATGGGGAACCCTGGCATTATTCGTGTCATTTTTGATTTCCTGCGTTCACCAGGTTAGGCAAAAGAGTTTTCTAAAAGTCCCACTGAGTCAGAGAAAAATAAAGCCACAGAAGATCGGGCCAACATTGCCCTTTCATTTCAATTCGAAACGGGAAGGAGTGACAAACCCAAATTAGATTGAAGAATTGACCAAGACACAACTGAACCATGATCATCATCCCTGTTCCAAGATCATGACAATTATACCAGGATCATAGACCTTGTCCCTTGAACATAGCATTTATACCAGGATCATAGGCCTTGTAACAGGATTATGGCCATTGTAATATGATTATGACACATGCACCAGGAACGTGACCCGTGTATCAAGATCATATATTTTGTACCAGGATCATCGTCCTTGTACCAGGATCATGACCCTTTAACCAGGAACATAACCTTTGTAGTAGGATCGTCGCCCTTGCATTGGGATCATGGCCAGCGTACGCGGATCATGGGCCATGTAAAAGGAACATGATCCTTGTACCAGGATCTTAGGTCCTGTGCTAGAATGATGATCATTGTACCAGGATCATGATCCATGTGCCAGGAACATGATCCTTGTAAGAGAATCGTCTACCTTGTACCAGGATCATGGCCATTTTACAGTGATCATGATCCATGTACAAGGAATATGGCCCTTGCATGATGATGATAGACGCTGTACTAGCATCATGGAAATTTTGCCAAGATCATGACCCATGTGCCAGGAACATGACACTTGTAGCAGGGTCATAGACAGTATAACATGAAAATGGCCATTATACCAGTATATTGAATCATGTAACAGGAACAGGACTCTTGTACATGTAGCATAGACCTTTTACCAAGATAATCGCCATTGTACCAAAACGATGACCCATGTACCAGGATCATAGAACTTATACCAAGATCATAGCTATTGTACCCAGCTATTGTATCAGAATTATAGACCTTTTACCAGGACCATTACCATTTTGCCAGGATCATGACCCTTGTATCAGTATAATATAACTTGTACCACGATCAAGACCATTGTAACAGGATCATGACCCATGCACCAAGAACACGACCTTTGTATTAGGATCATTGACTTTGTACCAGGATCTTGGTTATTAAATAAGGGTCATAACCTATGTACGAGGATTAAAAACCTTGTACCAGGATCGTGGCAGTTGTACCATGACCATGTACCATGTACCAGGAACATGACCATTGAAGTAGGATCATAGATCTTGTAACAGGATCATGGCCACTGTACTCGGATCATGACATATGTAGCAGAAACATGACCCTGTAACATGATCATAGACCTCTTACCGGGATCATGGTCATTGTACTAGAATCATGACTATGTAACAGGAAAATGGCCCTTGTATCAGGACTAGAGACCTGTTAAAATGTCTCATAACCCATGCGCCAGGAACATGATCCTTGTACGAAGACCATAGACCTTGTTCCAGGATCATGACCCATGTACATGGAACATGACTCTTTTACCATGATCATAAACCTTTCAACAGAACATCAACATTGGACCAGGATCTGGAATCATGTACATACCAGGAATATGACCCTTGTAGCAAGATCAAAGACCTTGTAGCAAGAACATTGTCCTTGTCCCATGATAATAGACCTTGTACCACAATATGGTAATTGTACCATGATCATGATCTATGCACTAGGAACATGAGTCTTGTAACAGGATACTGACCATTGCACCACGCTCATGACCCATGTACCATGAACATTGCCTTTGTACCAGAAGAAGAGACTTTGTACCACGATCTGGCAATTGTACCAGAATAATGAGTTTTGTATAAGGATAATAGTTATTGTACCAGGATCATGGCTATTATACAAGGATCATTACCCATGTACCATAATCATAAACCTCGTAACATGATCATGGCCATTGTTCCAAGATCATGAGCCATGGCCAGAAACATGACCCTTGTACCATAATATAGAACTTGTAGCAGGATCATGGCCATTGTAGCAGGATCATGACACATGTAGCAAGAATATGTTCCTTGTACCATGATCAAAGACCTTTTTCCCAGGAATACGACCCTTGTACCAGGATCTTGACCCTCGTGCCAGGAACATGGCTCTTGTACCAGGATAATGGCCATTTTACCAGGATCATGAACAATGTACTAGGAACATCACCCTTGTCCAGGATTGTAGAAATTGTAACCAGATAATGTCCATTGTACCAAGATCATGACCCTTGTGCCAGGTAAATGCCCCTTGTGCCAGGATCATAGTCCTTGTACGAAGATCATAAACCTTGAACCAGGAGCATGAATTTTGTACGAGTAACATGAGCCTTGTACCAGGATCATAGAACGTGTACCAGATTTATGGCCATTATTCCAGGATCATAGATCTTGTACGAATATCATAGCCACTGTACCAGGATCATTGACCGTGTACCAAAAACATTACCCTTATACCATGATTATATACCTTGTACCTCGATCATGGTCTTTGTACCAGGATTATGACACATATACTGAGAACAGGACCCTTCTACCAGGATCCTGCCCAGTGTAGCAGGAAAATGACCCTTATGCAAGAACCATAGACATTACGCCATGACCATGGCCATTGTACCAGGATCTTGACCCATTTCCTAGTATCATGACCTATTTCCCAGGATCCTAGCCATTGTAGCGGGATCATGACAAGTCTTATTAAAGATTAAAAATTCAAATACGCAAAAAACACATGACTCCATTATTAATGTTAGACACAGGTTTCGGCGCGAAAGTCGAAAGCGGCTGTCTTATAAATACTTGTAGCAAGGGTTGTCAATGTATGAATTAAATGTTGCCAGTGTGTGAAAATAATGGTTTACTTTCACATTAAGAGAAGGCAAGGCTGACGAATTTCACTGTCAATTTTAACCCCATCAAGGTGCACTATCTTAGAAGTATGTACTTTACGCGCCAAACCGAAAGACCATTAGTACTTTTATAACACTAAAAATACGGCATAGGTTTCCTGAACTTTGACCGATTTAGTTAGGAGGTTGCTTCCCACTAAAGGAAAAAGGTTTTCCTTTTCAGACCAACAAGCATTTACCCGTAGTGGGGTAGAAACAAAAATAAAAAGAAACATGCAACCCACCGAATTCACGAAAGCTGCCTTTACGGCTAGTCCCAAATGGAAACAGGAGTAAAGCAAAGGAAGTCGTCCAACAAATATTCTCCGACCTAAAGATCCCGCTCATAAGATTCATTGGAACTCATAAAGGATTTACTTAGTCATCTGTCCGGAATATAATAACGCAGAACTGCTATTGTCTTAGGCCGGGAGTATCACTCTAATGAAACTAAACATATATAGAAGCGAGAGTGCCACTGCAAATAACTGCTAGCAGGAGTGTGGTGTGTCGCAAAATCAAATCATGGATTGGTAACACTCCTAACAAGAAATTAAGCAGGAACTCAAAGAGAACCAGACATGGCTCAAAATACATGGGGTGGTGAAATTTAAAGAGCACACCTATGTGCTTAAGATAATCTGAGAGTCTATGGGAATTACAACCAAGATAGTATAAAAACGGATTACTATTCAACATAAAGATACCGGCCGCAAACATCCAAAGAGACATATTGGTAAACATACAAATATGTTTCAAGTGTTATACATTGGAAGAGCATATCATCTCCAACTGACCCAAACTGGACAAGATTATATGTATGTTCTGAATGCAGTTTAGAAGGACATTCGTGAAAGAATTGCTAGAGTCAGCAGCACACAGGACGATGGTCATCACATGCCCAAAGAGAAAGGAGATAATAAAAAGGAAAGAAAATAAAATTGTAGAAAAAGCGGAAACACGCAAAGCAACTATCTATATATCTGCGCAAAAACATCACTACAGAACTAAGCAACCGGAATCAACATAAATGGCTCACTAAGTGTTAAGATTCTAACATGCATTCTCCACTCGCTTGTGATGAACATCAGCAAACCCAGGGTCATACGTGACAAATCTTAACAATATGGTGAAAGAGAACCGACTGGAACCAATGAAGTTCCCCAATGTTAACCCATCAGCAATATTTAATATCAAAATCACAGAGAACACAATGAAGGGGAAAAACGCAGAGGAAAAACGAACAACCTCCTGCGTAGAAACAACAACAGGAAGAGAGAGAATCTAATGAGGAAAGTACGAGAATGATTTGGACCAAGAACTAAAAAAAATATAAAAATTTTTAAAATAAGAGAGGATATACTTAAGATGAAATGACACCAGTCCCTTGAACTTCGACACGTAAAGAGATTACGGCAACCAATAAAAGATAAAGGCAAGCAAACGCAAAAGATATTAACCAATACCGCTAAGTAAGGGGCCAACGAAGAATTATACACCTCAACACGAATGGATGAAAGGACAAAAAGACAACCTACAAGAATATATTCAGAAGAATAGACCCGGAAGTAATGCTAATATATGGACACGGAATAAATCTAAATGGAAATAACATTAAAATATGGAACTATAATATAATAGCTACAAAGCCAACAGATGAAGGTTTCGAAGGGGCTGCAATATCCATAAAATGAACATAGAGTACAGAATCAAACAAGGAATAATAGAAGCTTGCATTGCAAAAGAAATTATAATTGAACTTCCCACTATAATAATAGTAACCGGATATCAACCTTCAAGAAAAACGAATTACCAGTAGATAAGTTCACTCCTATATTAAACAATAGACTACCAGTCATTATCATGGGAGATTTTAATTCACACTGCAAGAATTCTAATTAAAGAGGAACGAACACAAGCAGAAGACATCTTCAAGCTATGCTGGCCCGACGAATTTGTCAAAGAATGGGACTGAACTTTCCAACATATATCACACGACAGACAGCATCAAAACCAGACATACTCGTATGGCTGACAAATATCAACCTCCCTTTAACTCACATATAACCATTAGACATAACCTAAAGCGATCATACGGCCTTATTATTAGAGATTAATCACCCCCCAATACAGATTCCATCCAGGGAATGGAAAGCTTGCCACATGGCAAACTAGAAAAACTACAAAGACAAACTAAGGCAATATATGCCGAAGCAGCTGAACGAAGCAACATTACAGGACATAGACGAAGAACTAAACTATTCGAGAAGCTTTTTAAAAAACATGAAGAAACAATACAAAAAGGACATTTAGAACTCTCAAACAATTTAAATGGACAGCAGAAATGATACGATTAAACTAAGAAATACGAACAACAACAGAAAGGATAAGATGAGAAGAAAAAACAAGGGAACAATATATCAGATTAAGGAGTAATAAATAATAACTTCTAACTCTTATTATTATTGTAGAAAAAATAAAAAGAAGTATGGGACGTATCCATACAAAAAATAGATGAAGAAACAAAGCAAAGGAAATTCTGGAAGAAGAAAACTAAATAAAAGAATAACCTCCAAGAGAGAATATTTCGCGAAAAATGGGGAAGAGTTTTCAGGATAAGTGATGAGGAAAATGAAAATTATGACGTAGAATTTGAAAAACAGATCATAGACACACTAAATCAAATTGTAAAATTGTAAAAACATACCCCAGAAGTACAGAGATGGTGCTCAGCAATATGATAGAAAATAGCAATGGCCACAGGATAAAAGGCGAGCATAGACATAAAATGTAAAGCTGTTTCCAAATGTTTCACCTACGTTTGACAAAGGAGAATACAATATAAAATAATCAGATTGGAAATTAACAACAGGATAGAAAGAATACTATGTGACTAAGTAATGGGTAGATATGACTACATAGAACTGAATAATCATCAAGGAAACTCATTTAAGCTAGAAGTTGGATTACCCTATGGAGGAGTGCTTGAGCCCTACACTATAGTCGGCTTATACCGCGGATATCTCTCCATCGATAAACGAAGGATGTCTTAATATACAATTTGCGGACGATTCGATCCAAATGGTCGTGAACACCTTCAGGATTGGGCCAATGCAAGCAAGAATCACATAAAAAGAAACAGAATCAATAAACACCCACAAACAAAAATGGATTATAAGGACCAACAAAAACAAATTTAGAATTGTACCACTATACAGGAAGAGAGTATCGCACATCTACATAGAACGAGAAATATACAGACCTAACAACTAATTAAAGTACTACTACTTACAATATCTAAAACAGATAACGAGAATACGTAAGAGAGAGACCCAACAGAGGAAAGATGAGACTAAAACTATTCTTCATATGTAGAAATCTTAGCCCAAAGAACAAAAGGAAAATATATCAAGCAATAATCCAATCCGCATTAGTTTACCTGAAAGTAGCAATGTGCACTCTCTCAAATAGCAGCCAACAAAAGATAGAGGATACAGAATATGGAAATTTATATAATAACAAATACAAGAAGGACGGAACACATAAAAAATATGAAAGTTGCACAGATAAGCAAAATTTATAACTCTTAACAAATTAATAGAAAAAGGGAAATACCCTAGAGGGGATTTCAGAGAAAACTATACAAATTTTACACGGGAAAAAACACAAGTTGTGTACCGAACGAAGCAATATATCCTCATGAGACTTTACACACAAATAGAACAATATACTCGTATACAGTTGCGAAATCATTTGAAATGGCCACGATCTGCCTTCACGACCTTCTTTCTCCAGGCGGAACCTGAACTGGTTGTATGCAGTGGTTAAGGAGTCTTTTCAACGGCTGTCATTACCTCCACAATGGAGGGCCTCAGATATACTAGTGTTGTGACCAGCCTTGTTGACATCTTTCTCAACAACGCCTAACATGAAATAATCTAGGGGGTTGCACTCGGGAGAGTTGAGTGGCCACACGTCTGGAAACCACTTGTGCGGGACGTTGTTGAATTTGTTGTTTTCATTCCCCTGTATGTGGGAGCAAAGTCCTGCTGCAAAACCTAAGGGCTTCACGCTGCTATTTGGTCCACTCAAGACTTGACTACAGTCTTAAGCATCCCAATGTAAACATCCGCAGTGATCTTGAAGCCCTGGGTGATGATGTGAGAGGAGGCATAATGAGGCCCTCCCTGCTGACCGCACCAAGAACCTTCACAGAGGAGTGAAATTTGCTGTGCATGAGCATACACACTTACTCCTTATGCTCAGTCGCGTTAAACTAGGTTCTTTTGGTAGTTAAACAAATTTAAAATCTCCTACACGCTTCTGCCGGTGCTGGGGGCCGCGAGTAATACAAAACCTTTTGATTTCAGCACATTTGCAAATTTGTATCGATTTATTTGAAACGCAAGGTCTAGCCAACTATTCTTACACAAGAGAGAGTGGTGCTTCAGTAGCGATTCACCGCTGCTTACAACCGCATCCTCGACATGGGCTACACAAGGCCCATGGATTTTTATCTGGTTCAACAACTCAGGAGACAGCTAAACACCGAGCTGGCTAGTCAGAGCTAAACTGGTGCACCTTGCTATACCGCTTAATGCGGCCTCAAATTTAAGCACGACAAGACTCCAAAGGGTTCAAAATCGAAGATTTTGGTTTATCACCAACACTAGGTCGTAAGATTAGCGGAAATCGAGAAGCCTCCACGGAGAGACTGAAATATAACCGGACAATGTTTTTCTCCATTAAAGAGGTAGAGACATCTGGGAAAAGATAGATGAAATCTTTCCCGGGAGACTCTTCCAGCTCTTGACCCAGAAGCAAACGGAGGTAGATGCAAAAGCTACCTCCCGAACACCGGAACCCGCACTAAAATACAATTAAACAATCAAATCAAGATAAAAAAAAGAGAAATATACCAAAAATCGCATAGAATAACAAAAGGTATAAAATAAAAAAGATCTCGTAGTGGGACATTTAGATCTACCACAATCATAAAACAAAAAAGAAAGCCTGCTCACCTGGCACCTCTCATCACTACTACTTCCTTCATTTTCCTTGTATTTTGCCTTTCCCTTCTCTTCATTACTCCTTCCCTCCTCTTATTCTAGCTTTCTACCAAACATTGAACATTGAATTACAGTAAGTAACCATGTGAGGTTGTATATAGCTTAGAGTAGAAAAGGAGGCAAAGAAAAATAAAGAAAGAAAAGTAGCGAAACGAGATTCGAATGCGCTTCCCGCGTCGTTGGACAGCTGTTAGCGAGAGCCTTAAACCACTCGGCCATCCTGAGTCCCCCAAAAGACTCATTCAAGCAAAGCATTTAAGACGCTCGCCTGAACTTCTCGCACGCTGCACAGGCCCCATCCTAGAAGTGGAGCGTATTTTGAGGATTGAAGAGAACGGCGTCAGTAAAATGTTATTTCGAGGACTAATGTTCTCCCTCCCTAGCCTCCCGGGTCTGGGCACCATTGTAGATAGCTTAGAGTAGGGAATGGGGCAAAAGAAATAAAGGAAGAAAAGTAGCGAAACGAGTTTCAAACACACTTTCCGCGTCGCTGGGAAAGCCTTAAACGACTCGGCCATCTTGAGTCCACCCTAAAACTAATTCAAGCAAAGCATTTAAGACGCTCGCTTGAACTTCTCGCACGCTACAAGGTCTAACTTGCTTATAGAAATCTATTTCTCTTCATCGTCCAGAAAAAACTGTAACTATTTAGGACATATCAATGTAGAAAAAATTCCATTACCTATAGATTAACATGACATGCAATAGGAAAATTAACTAACCTTGAAAACAGCTGATTGATAAAGTAAGGGTGTCCAGTTTTAACACTGTACTGAACTACTTGAGTCAAAAGAGACAGAAGCTTCTCGTGGGTTATCCCTTCTTCAACTATCTTGAAATCAAGGACTTTTTTCATCTCTGATGGTGGCATCCATTCGACAACCTTTGTGAAGATCAATCGACAACGAAAATTTAATTTAAAGGTTATAGAAAAGAAAGTCTACCCTTCTAACAAACCATTGTGATTTTGTATAGAAGATGAGAGTTAAAAAAATTAATGAAGTGAATCTGTAAAATTTAAATTAATGGAAAATGGCGACCATACTAAGGAAGTGTCAAATTCAGGCAATTCCTCCGATTAAAGATGGTGAAACTGAATTAAGGAACATCCATAAATGTCAACGAATTTCCCTTAAACTTATCGTGAATAATATACAAAAATCGCAAAGTGGCCAAGTCAGACCACTTTAAGCTATCGTAAAGAATATTCGTAGAAAAGGAAAAAAGTTACTTATTATTATTTCTCAGACTATGTTCTTTGCAATTAAAAAAAATAAAAATATTATTGGTACCTTTCTGTTTCTGTCAGTCCCCTCAAATATGGCTTTGTCCACGAGCATTTCGATTACTCTCTCAAAAAACTCCCTGTGGAAAGGCTGTGGAGCACTTCGCCAGCTACAAGGTTTCTCGAGGTCATTTGAATTTCCGTTGGGAAGTGACTCATGCTCCATCAAATCTCCATTCGTGAATTTACACGTCATTGCCAATTTAGACTGAGGACGAGTGAATTCGTTGTTGTTGTCAGTTTCCATATTCACCTGGCACCTGGATGAGGACACGATATTTCAAAGACGCCGATTTCGCCGGCCTTCTCCAGGGGAAGATTGATTAGCGTGTGCCTATAAAATACAAAAATCAATAATTCCACTCAAACTATTATAATTTACTCCACTTTAAACTATTAGAAGATACCACACGAAACTGAAGAATGTGAAAATCACTCGACCCCATTCGCTTGTGAGCATATCGAGGCCATTATAGTCCTTTTATCTCACATATTAAACAGGTTAGGGATCATAAAGTCTTAACCTAAGTAATGTGTAAAAATTAAGGACAGGAGTCGGGCCACACAACACTATACGTGCCTTACCCTACCAAATGGAGTCGAGCGGATAGATAATGGTTTTCCAGTCTTGCTGCGGCTATTCATAGGGGCAAGCATTTTATACTTATTTGACATATTTTATCTTTCCCTTTTGCCGTCGCAGTAAACGGAATCGTTTTCACTCACTCGTATGGGTATGCAATGACTTACAATAGTAAAGTAAACTGCAATGTACTCAGTGATGGTAGGCGTTAGTATAACAATGAGTAGACACATTCACACTGTATCGGGTACGCCTGGAGCACGCTCCTCATCCACACCAAATACTCAATTGATACAGTTCTTTTCAGGGTTGTCAGAGATTCATCATCTAAAAATTCAAGATGAATAATAATGGTTATCTTACACATCATTGATAATAAATAACAGCATCTCATAAACAAGTGAGCCCTAACTCTCTCAGATCCGATTTTTTTTTCCAAACATCAGAATAATATGAATTGTATTTTTTGGACGTCAGCTAAGGTATAATACTGAATTTAATACTTATTTTTGAGATTTACCTGCATTTTAGACATGTATCATATAAGGTACGAGGGGAGGTCAATAAGTTTTGCAAATGGGTAGGGCAAAACAGAGGAAGGGGGATGGCTGTTTGGGCGAGTGTTAGGACAAGTTATGACAAGTCAGGACCTGCAGCCGTACGCTCCTGCCTCGTCTATTTAAGAAGCAGTAGCTGATCGCAGATCGTCAGTCACAAATTTTTCAACAATGGAGAAGGTTGAGCACCGCGCAATGATAAAATTTTTGACCAAGGAAGGCAAGAATGCAAAAGAGATCCATGAAGGCATGGTTGCAGTGTACACCGACACTACCCCTTACTATGCAACCATTGCTCGCTGGAATAAGGAGTTCCGCCATGGTGGGAGTCCCTTGAAGATGACCCCCATCCAGGACGCCCGTGTGGAGAGGATGATCCTCGAAAATCGACGGGTGAAGGTCGAAGAAATCGAGCGATAACTTGGAATATCACATGGAAGTGTTATCAACATCATCCACGACAATTTGGGCACGACCAAAGTCTCTGCCCGTTGGGTCCTTAGAAACCTCACCCCCCATGATCGACTTCAACGTCGTCAAAGTTCGCAAGGCCAGAGTTGCACAAGCTGCCCTGCGCTTGTGCGGATTCGAGGAGCTCAACCATGCCCCCTACAGTCCAGATCTGGCCCCTAGCGACTACTTTTTATTTCTCCAGCTCAAGACTGCACTGCGTGGACGCCGGTTTGGGGAGGATGAAGATGTCCAGCTCGCCGTCCATGAGTGGATTGAACAGCAGTCGGGAGATTTCTGGTTGTCGGGAATTCGAAGCCTCAGGGACAAGTGGCGCAAGTGCATTGAAGTCGAGGGTAGTTATATTGAACAATAATAAAACACTTTTGTTTAGATATATTCTATATTATTACATAACTCTTTATGAATAGCAGAATACAAGTATGGCTTGAAAAAGAAATATAAGCATAAACGGGTATGAAATTTGGTGGGAGACTTCAGCGCGCCCCTGGGTCCGCACCTGAAGACTGGCAATAGACGTTCCCGAAAAAACACAGGTAAATACCTACGGTACGGATCCAAATAATCAGAACTTTAGCCAGAGAAATGCCAAAGTTTCCAAAATTGGTGTACGATAATCTATAGGTATAAACTACATAATAGGATTGACAATAAAGCACGCACATAAATATGCGCATGCAAATAATCCAAAAAATATCAGTTTGTCATTAAAAAATAAAAATAATATATATAACATTTTTGTTAGAGAAATAATCTGATCATGTATGTAGGGGAATCGTCACTCCCCCCCCCTACCGCGTTCACTCTTGATGGAGTCACAAGGCGGTTACCGCAAAGACATCCGGCCCAGGCATCGGCGAGTCAAAAGCGTAACCGCAGCGTGGCACAACTCGGTGCCATGAAAGACCCTAAAGGTCAAAATGTAAGATCTCCCCCAGGAGAGTGAGATCTAGTTTCACGTCAAATAAGAAATTGGAGACGTGTTTCTCCCAAGCTCGAATGCGAGGAGCCGATGTCAGACTTCATGGGAAAAACCGTTTGGAAAAAGAACTCTCCTGGGGCCGTCCTCAAGCCCCTCCCCCCCTTACCCCTCCCCCAGTGGGGTGACGAGGCATAAATGAGGAACTCTGAGGAAAATCGAGGTAGTATACGTAAGTCTCTAGGTGACGAAGTCTTCGGATCAAACCGAACTACCGAGACTGGAGAGGTAGTGTACTTGGCTCGCCAGACCAAGAAGTACCCTGCAAGAGAGGCAGGGCTACCTACCTTAAGGGGCTAAGAAGAAGCTTATCCTCGAGCTAAGTCCCTGGTTATCAAACCAAACGATAAGTTAACTTTGTTAAGTTCAACTTACTCTCGCCAGAGAGACTCCTCATATCCTGGTGCACCTTAGACACCAGGGGTATTCCTCGTCCATGAGGAAATAAGTAACGAAGGAGAAAAGCTCCTCCTCGAGCTCGTTATTCGGTGGCCACACTGAACTTTAAGTAACTTATTCTCGTCAGAGAAACCCCCCTCATCGATCGTCGGCCTTGAAGAAGGCCCTCCCCGAGTTCAGTCCTCGTCCATGAGGAAATAAGTAATGAAGGAGAAAAGCTCCTCCTCGAGCTCGTTACTCGGTGGTCACACCGCACTCCAAGTTAACTTGATTTAAGAACCAAGTTCGACTCACTCTCGCCAGAGAGACCACGACTGCCTAGGTGTTGCATAAAGCACCGTATTTGTTCTCGTCCTGGAAGACCCCCCCCCCCCTCCCGGAAGAACGTGTGGACTCCCAGCTGCTACCCTCACCAAAACGACCGTGTAATTTCGCCCATCTACATCTGGACAGACGGCACGCGTCGTGAGTCAATAACATTTCTGAGGCCCTTTAAACTCCACATGAGTCCGTAAGCCTAATTCTTATATTATTGTTGTGTGTAGAGAAATTAACCAATTTTTGTGGGTAAACTAATTTAAATAATTCTTGTTTATGATCATATTCAGAGTATTGCTGTAATTAATGTTTAGATGTTGTGTATTCAATGGTTAAAGTTAAAATATAAGTTTATTTGGGGATTATTGGGCGTTTCTCTTATATATCCTTACGTGTTTCGGAACGGCTCTGTTCGTTAAGATATTCAGATATCAATATATATTAGACACTCTTAGCACTCTTAGAATAGAACAAAAAGGGGGGGCATTCTACGACAATGTAAACAATAATATGTATGATTCTATAAAGGGCTGCAGGCAGAATGAATTTTCACACCAACACGCGCTCATACAAATACACAATCACCCGTATATACACTTACACACCTCTCATGATAACCAACGGTCTGGGAAACAGCAGAGCTGTACCAAGAAATGTATCGATAACCGAAGGTCTGAGAAACACCACAGCTCAAAACAGGTGAAGTCATGACACCGAGCTGAAGACGGGAAAGAGCGTGCAGACCTCTATTTTCAGGGGACTGCGAAATGCAAGATTGTATGTCAAAATTTGGAGATAAAGATTTTCTTTATCAGGCAGACTGTTTTTCAAAAGTCCGACAGAGAGTGCGGTAGTGAGAAGGATAATCAAAAATAGGTTTATACATTAGTAGGCTTGCCTTAAATAGCCAATACAAATTCAATCAAATTCTTTCTGCCTAAACCTACCGAGTTCTCCCTCCGCCCAATAAAGAGTTTTGAATCCGCCTTCCGAGAATATTTTTCCGAATAAGAATCCAACAGAACTTCTTACCCAGCCTACTTCACTTAAACCAAGCTAGAAGAGTATCTCCCCCACAATTGGAGTCAGCTCCAAATAGCACAACAGCACTGCGTCAAGGTTAAGCAACATAGGGGAAGGTTAGTACTTCGATGGGCAACAACCATCCTAAACGCCTTAACCCGTCACCTATAGCTTGGTAACCAGTTAATAGGCCATAACTATATAACCTAATGTATGACACCTTGACATAATGTAACTTTGAAACTGATTCTGGCTAATTCGGTGTTCCTAAATCCAAATCTGTGCTCATATTTGCGTTATCACATCAAGCTTTTGTGATATCTGTATGCTTCAAAGTTAACCATAAATTCAGGCCATTTTGGTCGTGATAAAACAGTAAAAGCTTAATTATTTTCACAAAGCTATCTCGTTTCTGGCCTTAAAACAATTTTGCGATAGTGTTTTAACTTTGGTTTTTGTTTCCAGGTGTGAAGACTACCTAATCTGCTGCTAAGACTACCTTTCTATGACTACGATTTTCAGTGTGCCGGCAAAGCTGAGTCAGTATGGTTGTTTATACCGGCACCTGGAAGCTTACACTGTAAGCTATTCTTGGCTACACCTTCACAGGAATGAAAGCGTTTGGTGATCAAGTTATCTTGTGCTATATCTGTGGATGACTCGCTTTAGCAGCTCAAAGACGCATGATCAGTACATTCGCCAAGATAGTGTACAATGCCTACTCTAAATTAACGATTGGAGACCAGCAAGAGATTATGGTCTAAAGGTAAGAGTGCCAAGCTTAAGTTTGGTATGCGGATAATTTGGAGAGAACCGAAAAACCACGTTGATGACTGCTATTTCTGCCTTGTAAATGTCACAGAATTCAATAAGAAAAACAGGTAATACATGAAATACCCTAACATACCATTGGCCAGATGTTCACTTCCTTATTGTGACGAAATATGTGTACTTATTTTAGTGAGCTCTCAAAGATTAATGAGAAAGCACCTTCTTCATCCATAGACGATGATGGTGATTCAAAGTACAAGCTATTAGATTTGTTTTCTTATCAACTTTCTCTGTATATTCAGCCTGAATTGAACGATCTGATCCGAAATTTGAATTCGCCAAAACAATCTGCTGAGTTATTTGCTTCCAGACTGCAAAAGAGAAATCTTCTAAAATCTGGCAGAAGTATCTCATTTTATCGAAACAGAGAGGCAGAACTGAGGAGGTACTTGCATTCTGATGACCAACTTGTATGCTACACACCCGTTGAACGGCTTCTTCTCGCTATTGGATTGCCTGCATATCATTTAGATGTGTGGAGAGTGGAGACTCTTTATTGCCAGTTCGAAAAGAAGCTTGAAATGTATTATACTACACAATTTGAATGTGTATAGATCCATCCCTAGAGGACACTCAGTAACCCTAAAGGAGGACTATACAAACATCAAGGAGGTACTTGAATGATTGAAGCACAGCGATCGTGAATGATTAATCTGTGTGGATTTTAAAATGCTGAATTTCCTTTTAGCCAACAATGAGGTTACACCAAATACCCTTGTTTCCCATGCTACTGGGACAGTAGGGTTAATGATGAGCACTGAGTTAGAAAGGAATGGCCTCCGAGGCATCTTGATTCTTGGTAACAGGAACATCATTAATGATCCAGTGGTTGATCGAAAAAATATCATCCTTCCACCTTTTCACATCAAACTCGGTTTCATGAATCAGTTTGTTAATGCTCTTGATCATACTGCAGACTGTTTCACCTTTCCGATTCTTAGCGAGGAGATGAAAAAACAGGGATATTTGACGATGGACCTCAGATCAGAACATTATTTAAGGACACACACTTGGAGTGCAGAATGAGCATAAAGATACATTACTTGGACAGTCACCTGAGCGAGTTTTCCATTATTTAAGGACACACACTTGGTTATGACGATGGCCGCTGTCGAAGCTTGAGCGTGGAATGCATTCACTAATGTGGTGCGCAATTTTCTAGGGGGACAAGAAAGATGACAACTACTGAGAGATTGTGGAGGAGCTCCTTAGTCTGCGAGCTTTGGAGTGCAGAATGAGCATAAAGATACATTACTTGGACAGTCACCTGAGCGAGTTTTCCATTGTGTACAGGTATGTAGAGATGGAAGTAAAAAAAAAAAGGAGATCGCTGCTATCCTGCGCGCGGGCCACAACAAGTCCGACATCGTCAAGCGGCTCAATGTCAGCCGCATGACCGTCCCCAGAGTTGGAAAGAGGGTCAAGAACGGGGAAGACTTCAAAGATTGACCTCGTTCAGGCAAACCTCAAGTTGTCAATCGTTTGGCTGTGAGAAAGGCCTTCGAAAGTGCTCCGAAGCTCAAAATTACTGCGCTCGCGAAGAAGAAGAAGAAGAATGTTCCAGGGGCCACGGTGGCCAGGACCATCAAGGAGGTGGGCGACAAGAGCTTGGGGCGCGTGGAAAGGACTCTCCTCAACGACCGTATGAGAGAACAACTTCGCCTTCTCAACGACTTGAAGAGTCATGGCAATCGAATTCTATTTTTTTCTGATTAAAAAAACCTTCACGGTCAATCCGTTCATCAACAATAGGACGATTGCGTGAATGAAATCAGCCCACAGAAACGGGAACGCGTCAGAAGTAACAATTATCCCACATGATCATCTGCAGGCTGTTCAACAATTATTGCAAAGAACAAATAAATACACACTGCTTCTCTACATGGCAGTCGTAGACTGCCATGATTCCGTTCTAAGAACAAAGAATTAACAAAAATTTCATTGACATTCTCTCTTACATACAAAATCATCCTACATCTTCATTTAGGTTGTACTCGGTCAGTAATAAAATACAAATAAAAAAGGAGTGAGGAAGTAGGATTCCATAAATCCAAAACTATTTACAGCAACGTTTTGAAGAAATCTTTTAAACTTTGGAGTAGGAATAAAATAGGAAACAGAATTAATGTGAACTATTTAAGTCACAATTCGAGAAGAAATAATGCATGATAATATAAATTATCTTAAGTCAATTTCACAGTTGGGCTAAAAATTAACTTTTATTGGGCAAAAAAATGATCAATAGTTCTACAGATGATAAAGCCATTAGAAGAGATGATAAAATTTTAGAGTAGGTATAAGAATACGTTTACTTGGGACACCTTAAAATCAATGGAAAAAATTATGCTGTTGTGTAGTAGGAAAGCTTATCTACACTGACTGCGAAATTTGAACGTTCAACACTAAAAACACCCTTAAACTGAGGCCAACAAGAGAAACATGGAATAATACATGTCCGGAATAAACTGCAGAGACCAGAAAAGAAATTGATGGATAAGAACCTAAATAAAGGTGACATATAGTAAAAACAAATAAAGGTCCATAATTATAAATGGACAGCACACATTGTTATAAGAAACGATATAAAATGAATTAAAATAATCATAAACTGGATACCTTTATATATAAAGGATGAAATTCACTTAATGGCAATTGAAACGTGGCAAACGACGCGTGCTTTAGACTGTGATCAGTGGATTCCTCTTGTTAAGGACTTTTCTCAGTAGTGAAATGAAACGGGGTGATGATACGGAAGTTGTAAATTTTATTTAGTATGTGTTCAGGTTTATATACTAAACCAACTCGGCGTGAGACCAAAACCTCCTTTTAACATGCAAATATTTTCCGTCTGATAGTTCACCGTCATTTTGGTTAATCTCTTCTACCAAGAAAGGTCACTATTAATCTATATTCAATAAATTGTATCCTATTAGATTGCCATGACAAAGTCATCTACGGTCTTTCATATAATAACTAACTAATAGGCATCGATTTATCAATAACACCTTTGCCTGAGAGTTCCCAAATTGTTGTTTAACAATTTCAGGTCATTAAACACTGTCGTGTATTTTCTTTCCAATCAAAGATACTACTATAAATATTATTACAAATATTTAAAAAATTAAAATTTCTGTTCGGTCGATAACATGGAGAATACAAACTGCATGGTCAAAACGCCCAAGGTGTGCTGGCCACTTCTTGAACCTAATGTCAATTTACCATGATAACGAGGTCCATCATCCTACCGGAAGGTGCATATCTGGCATACATAATTTCAGAGGTGCTTTAGTTTACACCTGCGACTTTGATGAGGTATAGGGTGCGGCAGAACCGATTGAGTAGTTTTGAGGAGTCAATGCTCGGGGGAGGAGGCGGGAGGGAGGTGCACCTGGTTTCGCTCTGCTCCATAGACATCCCCATTTTAGTAGCCATATCACAATTTGGCATGATAGGCCCGTACTTCTTTGAGGAGGAAGAAATGTTCGTGACCGTGAATTCCTAACGTTATGTTTCAATGTTGCACAATTTTCTGCAGCCCAGAATCGGGGAGATTGTTGAAGATGAGGGATTTCGGGACGTGTGGTTCCAGCAGGATGGGGCTACAGCTCACACAGCCCGAAATTCACTCAATGTTTTGAGACGAATGTTTCCCGGACGTCTAGTGTCTCTGAGGGGTGATTTAGGGTGGCCTGCGTGGTCACCCTATTTGAGCATTTGTGACTTCTTTCTTTGGGGATATCTGAAAGAAAAGGTGTTTAAACGTCGCCCTCACACCCTACCACAGCTAAGGGAGTGGATTATTGAAGAAGTTAACGACATATCCCGCAGTATGTGCGAACGTGCTGTACGAAACTTCAGAGATCAACTCCAACAGTGTGTTGCTGTTAACACCCGCCATCTTCATTACATTATTTTCAGAACCTAGGTATAAATGGTATGTACTGCTAACCTCGAGTATAATAACATTTCTTCTCTATATACCCCCTTTACTTTTTTATAACTCTTTAAAACTGCTTAATCGGTTCTGCCGCACCCGTTATATACCATAAATATTTATTTTTTATTTTTAAAATTCAAAATATAAAAAGAAAATAGATAAAAACTAAGAATTGTATGAATAAATATAATTAAGTTTGCTGTTCTCAAAAACATCTTCAACGAGGATCATGCGATGATGAAGTGTGGGTATAAAGGGAAACTTCGGCATACTTGGCACTCTCTTAAAGAAGCAGGAAGAAAGCGACTATATCAAGCTGTATCATGAACTGATATTTGTTGTTAATGATGGCATTTCAAGTAATTTCCTTTACCTTTATAAAGACCTTCTTCCACCTCACTGCACCCACTGTACAAATTGATTTGAATAAAGATGGACGATGATTTCGACACGGCGTTGAGAGAATCTTGACCAAGACGAGTACGAAGATGATGATGATGGTGGACAAGATTCTGATAGTGTCTTCGCTTATTAATCGGATAGAGCGAAAGTAGCTGTTCTGCAAGAATGTTAAAAAAATATAAGTGCGAGAAACGTCTAATCTTAAAGTAGATTTTTTTTTTTTTTTTTTTTAAGAGCTCATCTGGCGACTGCCTACTTGGGCATTAGTCGCCGTATTAAAACTGGCCTAGTTCTAGGCTACTTTAAAATAAAATTAAAGAGAGAAAAAAAAACAACACCCCAAAAGGGGGAAAGGAAGCAAGCTGGTGCGTCGGGGAGAGGTCCCCCGGCGCAGGAGCGTGCAACTAAAGGAAAAAACAAAAAAACAAACCTTGCTTAAATAATAGGGAGAAGGCCGGCCTCCCCCAAGAAGTCAACAAGTCCACAAGTCAATGTGCACGAATCTGTCCCGAGCACAAGGGACAGGCGGTAGCGACCCCGCCCATCCCGGTACTGGGACAGGTATCGTGCGCGAAGATCACCCAGACTGGGACATTCGACGAGAATGTGCCGAACAGTCTGGGGGACGACGCAGTCGTTGCAATAGGGCGCAGGCGAGCGCTCCATCAGATAGCGATGCGTCACACGAGTGTGTCTGATTCGGAGACGACAGAAAGCAACCTGAAGCCGCCGCGGCATTGGGGGATAGGTCCATGGGAACAGTCGCGGCGCAATGGCACGCAACTTTAAGTTCCCTTCGACCGTCTCCCATCTTCTTTACCAAGCAGTCCGAAGAGCTGCCCGTATTCCTGCCATGTAGTCGGTGTGAGGAAGAGCGAAACGCTGGTCCGGTCGCAGAGTCCTCGCGGACTCTTTAGCGCCCTCATCGGCGCGCTCATTCCCCGCAATTCCTACATGTCCAGGAACCCAGCAGAAGATAATCTCGACATCTGCCCGGCTTGCCAAAACCGTGGCGTCACGGATATCGCGAACCAGGGGATGCGGAGATTCCAATGCCCCGAGAGCACTCAGGGCGCTTGGTGAGTCGCTATAGATCACAATCCGGTCTCCGAACCGGGCACGTCGCGTAATCTCCCGTACCGAGTGGTGTATTGCCACCAGTTCGGCCGTGAAGACAGACGCAGCGCCTGGTAGAGCCCCGCTGACTTCAAACAGAGGGGATACGGCGTGGAAGCCGACCCCTCTTGGGACTTGGAGCCATCCGTATACACTGGCACGGTACAAGCGTGACACGATGTGTGCTCCAAAAAGGTCGAACGCAATACTCCCGGCGCAGTACAAGCTTTGGGAGCAGAGGCGTGGCGACAAATAGCCAAATGTGGTACCCTCCAGGGTGGCGTCCTGGGCAGAACCAGGGGCGTCACCGGCCCGAGAGCTTTATCTACCTCTCGAAGGAGTTTCCTGGCCCTAAACCCAAAGGGCTTAGGGTATGACTGGCGTCTCTCGGCGGCATAGGCACCATCGAGATCAGCTGCGGATGCAGTGAGAGCTGTTGGCGACTGAGGGAGGCGCCGGGCTCGCGCGTACAGGCGAGTGATGCACTGCACGCGGCGCAGAGCGAGTGGCATCTCCCCAGCATCGACCAACAGGCTCTCAATGGGGGAAGTGCGGAAGGCACCGGTCGCAAGGCGAAGGCCGGTGTGGTGGATTAAATCCACCTTCCGCAATAAACGCTCGGCTGCGGATGCATAAAACTCGCATCCGTAGTCGAGCTTCGAGCAAACAAAGGATCGATAAAAAAGTAAGGCGGTAGCCCTATCAGCGCCCCAAGCGCTGAACGTCACGGAACGGTGAATGTCCATGGCGCGGGTACAAGAGACCCTAAGGCTGCGAATATGAGCCTCCCAGGTGAGGCGTCGGTCGAATACAAGACCAAGGAAACGGTGCGACTCAACCACATCCAGGCGCACCCCATTAAAAAAAATCTGGGTCGGGGTGAAGCCGTGGATGGCGGCAGAAGTGCACCACCTTAGTCTTGGCCAAAGAAAACCGAAACCTGTGCGCTTCGGCATAGCGAGAGACGCGGTTCAATGCCTGTTGGAGTCGACGCTCCAGAGTTGGCATCTGGGCCGCGCCAAAAGAGATCGAAAGGTCGTCCACGTAGAGCGTAGCGAGAACATCTTCCAGGAGCACCGAGGTGATGCCGTTGCACTTCCCTGCGGGACACCCTCTTCCTGCTCCTTTGGGGCAGAGAGGGCTCCCCCCACCCGTACGCGGAATCGACGATCTCGCAAAAATTCAGATATAAACATTGGGAGGCGTCCCCTCGCCCCCATCGTGTGGAGAGTCTCCATGATACCGTATCGCCATGCGGTATCATAGGCCTTCTCCAGATCAAAAAACACCGTGGCGTAGTGCTGTCTACGAAAGAAAGCCTCGCAGACGGCATTTTCCAGTCGGAGCAGAGCATTCGACGTGGAGTGAAACTTACGGAAGCCGCACTGTGCAGAAGACAGATGGCCTCCACTGTCCAGGAAATAGGCTAATCTAACATTTACAAATTTCTCCATCAACTTGCACACGCAAGAGGTTAGAGAGATTGGGCGGAAACCGGTCGGAGTAGAGTGATCTCTCCCCGGCTTGCGAAATGCGAGCACAGTAGCGATTCGCCAGGAGTCTGGGAGAAGACCTTCCACCCAGATCCTGTTGAACAGATCTAACAGAAAGGCCATGCCTCGCTCACCCAGGTGTCGAAGTATGGCGTACGGGACATCGTCCGGACCATGGGCGGTGTCCGCGCACGAAGCGAGAGCGGAACGCAACTCACTCACAGTAAACTTGTCGTTGAAGGGTTCTCCGCCTCTGGAGGTAAAGTCCAGCCGGCGGCCTTCCGCGACATCACGACGTGCATTGAATGCTGGCGGAGCAGCATCACGGCTAGAGAATGCGGATAAAGCGGTCGCTAAGGATTCCGCCACGGACGCGGGGTCCGAGATTGCGGTCCCATTCTCCTTGAGAACGGGAGGGGGGTCCTGCGAGAACTTGCCCCGAATCCTTTTGACTGGCTTCCACACCTCAGCTAAAGGGGTCTTCCCGTTAAGTGAAGACACGTATGCCCGCCAAGAAGAGCGGCGGGCGTGCTTCGAAATATACCGGAACCTAGCCCTAGCCCGACGAAATTCAGCGACAGTGAAATCGTTCGGGCGGCGCTTATAGCGCATGTAGGCATAACGCTTCTGTTTGAGGGACGTCTCACACTCGGCCGACCACCATGGGAGTGGTCGGCGTGCAAAACAGCCAGACTTCCTAGGAATAATAGTCAGGCCCACGGCGATGAGGTTGCCGGAGAAGAACTCAACGGCCTCATCTACCGACTTAAACTCCTCGACTGAGATAGAGAATTCAGTCATTTCCAAAATGCAGGCCACCGCGCCCACGCCAAGCACTACCGAGGTGGTCTCTCAGGCGGCAGTTGCCCTGAAAATGATATTTGAATGGGAAAGTGATCACTACCATGGAGGTCATCGACCACCCCCCAATCAAAATCAGGCTGTGCATCCGAAGAGCACAAAGATAGGTCAAGGCAAGAAAATGAAGCGGTTCTCGGACAGTGATGCGTAAACTCATCCACGTTTAGTACGCCCATCTCAAGCTCTTCGATCAGATCGGCAAGGACTTTTCCCCTGGGATTTATGGAGTAATCTCCCCAGAGAGGATGCCTGCCGTTCAGATCTCCAAGCAAGAGATAGGGCCTCGGCAACCGTGCCACGACGCGGCGGAAGTCCCCCGCGTCGAAGTCAGCTGACGGTGGAATGTACGCAGAAATGATAGTATACCTCCTATCCAGATGCAGCTGCACAGCCACTGCCTGAAGGGAGGTATCTAAAGAGAAAGGAAGAACGGAGACATCATGCCGGGTGTAAACCGCGCATCCCCCAGCCCGGCCATCCCGCGGTGGTGGGGTCGCAAGACCCTTATACCCCGGGAGGGCAGGCAGGGGGCACGCGCCTAGCATGGTCTCCTGCAAAAAAATAGCTAACGGGGAACGGGACGAGACGAGCCTCCGCAGCTCCTCCCAGTTGGCCCGGAGTCCACGGCAATTCCATTGAAGGAATATGCCCTCCAGGCCTAGCTCGGAGGAGACGCGGGGGCCCTCCTCGAATTGAAGACCCTCACGGGAATGGCCGTACGCTTCCCGGGGGCAGAACCCCAGGCGCTGTTGGCCGGACAAAGCGCTGAAGGCGCTGTCGCCTTCGAGGACTTATTGGGGGAGGTTGGGCTCGCCATGCGAGTCTTTTCCTCCCTCCACCTCGAAACCTTAGGCGGGCGTTGCGGCTTCGGAGGCGGGGGGCCCTCTTTTTGAGGAACCACCGTCTCCGAGCCACTCGTTCCACCTCGGGGCGTGGGCGAAGGGGCCGAAGCTCCTTTGTTGCTGTCCTCCTTTCGGGGAACAGCTTTAGGAACCCCGGAAGATGGCCTAGCGACCATCTTCAGGGGTGTTGCCTCCTGTGAGTCTAACGACTCGGTGGGGGCGCGTGGCCGTTTCGCTTTACGGGAAATGGTCACGCTGGGGGAAGAGGGGGAAGCCCTGGTTTTAGCCGGGGCAGGGTATGAACCCTTTTTGCCGCCAGCTTTACCAGGGGAGCACCCAGGTTGGGTAGAGCCCGCAGAAGGGCTCCAAATGGGCGCGGAAACAACCGTGCTCGTTGGCCTGGATGGGCCAGGAGCAGAGGGTGCCTTTCTAACTATTGAGGCATATGACGTCCCAGGCAGAGCCGGGCGCGCCAGGACCAAGTCCTTTGCCTCGCGGAATGAGAGTCGATCCTGGGCCTGAACGGCCAGGATTTCTTTCTCAAGGAGATATGCACCACATTGCTTCGAAGAAGCAGGGTGCGGCTCTCCGCAATTGACACATTGGCCACACACGATTTGGACTTATCGTGTGCGACCTTGGAGCAATTTACACATACTTCGGGTGACCCCGACTTTGCACGTCTACATGAGCGATTCGTATGGCCGAAGCGGTAATAGTAATAGCACCACCGCGGCAGTGGCACGAATGCCTTCACGCGGTAGCGGTACCAACCGGCACGCACCGACTCAGGGAGCTTGTCACAGTCGAACGTGACGAAGAGTGTAGGGGTGGGTCTCGAGGCCCCTCCCTGTTTTCTCATCACACGTTCGACCTTGACCGCCCCATGGTCGGCCAGCTCTAGGGTGATGTCCTCAATGGAGTAGTCAACGAGTTCCCTCGCATAAACTACTCCTTTCACAAAGTTCATGGTAGAGTGCGGCGTCACACTCACCGGGGTGCCATGAAGTGTCCGAAGAGCACTTATCTTGGCCGCCTCGGCGGGATTCGCCGCATTCGCCAGAAGGCTCCCGTCCGAGAAACGGGTTACCTTCGGCTCTCTACCAATTGCACTAGCTAATCCTCTCCTCTGATGGATCATGTTGCTCTTGGACAACATGCTGCAATCAGTGGAGCGAATAACGAGGAATCGTTTGAAGCCAGCGGGCTCGAAAACGCCAGGTAACCTCTGAATCAGGGGCCCCGATGTCATCGAGGCTCCGCCCTGTGCACTTTTGGTCTTTGTCATCGTCAGGAGCTCCGTACCCGGGGAAGCAGAGGGCCCGGATGTGCCGATCTTGGCTTGGTCGCTTGCCAAAGTGGCAGCAGACCCATCCGTCCCCGTAGCCCCCGCGGATTGAGAGGAGCCCCGAGTCTTCTTCGTCTTTTTGGTCCTTTTCTTTTTGGAGAGGAGGGCGGGGAATGAACCCGCTTCTCACCCCCGCCGGTAGAAGCCCCCAGGCCAGATGGACCGGCCTCAGCCAGGTCCTTCTCCGAAATGGAGAAGGTCCTGGTGGTCGCAGGGGCATAATCCGGAGGAGATCCCTCCCTCCTTGTACTGCCTGAGAATCCACAGCCGTTTGATGAGGACCTTGCATAGGGGCGGATTCTGGTTCGGTGCTTGGTGCCAAGCCCGTATTCCTCCCCATGGAAGGCCCTACCTTCTCAAACTGGGTCTCCTAAAGGACCATGTCTATCACAGGAGGGGCCTCCAGTTGGCCATTCCCTCCCAGGACATCGCAGGTCCCCTTGGCAGTGTCACCAGTCTTGTGTGGGGAGGCACAGGCCTTGACCCCAGCAAGGTTTAAAATTCTTGCCAGCAGGTCTTTTGAGGGAAGCGACCGAAGGGGCCTGGCTTCCCTCTCCCCCTTAAGGGGGTTTGCCCTACCAAGCCGCTTGTACGAGGGGCGGTTGGGAATGGGCTGCCTGCTGGCTTTCTTGGCAGCCCCCTTAGAAAGCAAAGGAGGGACTGCCGCTGGAGATAGGGAGGTGCCCGAAAGCACCTCCAGAGAAGGGGGTGAGGGGGAGTCCCCTACACCCGTAGGCGTAGGAGAGGAGTAAGCCTCCTCTCCGGTTAAAGAGGTATGGAGGCTCCCCTGCGCAAGCACAGGGGGGGGGACCTCCATCTGTTCTGTGGAGCTGCACGAGGGCGGCTCCGTTGTTTTAGGGGGAATTAAGGGGAGATGTTTTTTTTTTTCATCATTGGGCATGGTGACCCTCTTTGTTTTACGGGACGCAATCGCTCACCACCTCTTGCAGTAGCCCGCACTGCAAGAGGTGCTTACAGGCCCGGCAGAGCCAGGCGCCGCCATTTGGGACCACCCCTCCCGCCTGGTGGCCTGGCAGTCCTTCGGCATGGCGGCTCCACCTTAGACACGGCGTAAAACAGATAGAATGTGAAGAGGAGAGGAAAAGGGATGTGAGGAAGGTATGGGTGGGGATGAAGCAGGTTGTTAAAAAAAACCCATCCCGACCTGGAGCTGAGGGGTTAGGGAACAATGTCCCCTCCCCCCTCAGCCCCCATCCGGGGTGGTTGGCTTGAGAAGAAGGTCAGCATTCTACCCTGTGAAATTAGAGGCTGACCAGAGAAAGTTGTGGGAGAGGTTGTATGAAAAGCGACGAGGTAGGGGAGAAATCGGGCTATCTGAAGGAAGGAAGAGAGGCTAAGCTGGGGCCGGACGGAGCGCTGGATCCCGTCAGCACGGCGGCCAGGATGGCAAATCGCCGCGCCCCTTACGGGGTCTTAAAGTAGAGTTAGGACGCCGCGCGCATCGCTTCGAAGCGGACACAATCCCTTAGGCCTCTCTGTATACCTTCAGGCGTCGAGCTCCTAACAGTGATTTAGCCTTTGTTCATCCTACTTTAAATTTTAAAACGTTTATTTTTGTCTAATATTTTTTCATCTAAGCTAAATTAATTAGGCTATCTAAACTTAAACTACATGATCATAAATTCACATTAATTTATATTTAATAACTCAATATTTAGGTTTCAGGCTTTCTTTATTTTTCAAGATAAGGTGTTTAGTTGATATGATCGCTTGCTCATTTAGCTCAACTTACTCGCCTCCTCCATTTATACGCAAGAAGTTGGGCGAATTTTTCTTAATTATTGGGGTGAGAGAGCAATAGATTATCAAACCTATATCCTTTAAAACGTTGACTTTTCATTTGTTCAACCCTTCGACTCTCCAACTCTTTCAAAACTTCAACCGTTCATATGTTTCCCTTTAATCTGTTTGATTTTTCTTCCCTTCAACCCTTTAACTTTTAGTTAACTCTTTTATTATTAGTAGTAGTAGTATTTTTATTATTAGGTGGTGACCTACGGACCACACTGGGAAGTCAATAGACCAAAGAACCGAAGTTCCAGAGAAGCACAATAGTTAGGGGAGAAATCTTACTCAATTAGAAAAGCGAAATAAAAGTTAAAGTTAAAAATTTAAATTTTTGAAAAAAAATACAAAGGTGAGTTATTAAAATATCATGCAAGGATAATCCCAACAGATTGCAACACTCAGAAAAAGGACTAAATTTATGGATTATAGACTATAAATCTACTAACCTTTGTCATCAAAGAATTCACAGTCTTAGACACAATTATAGAATCATAAATTGCTTTACAAATTATACAATACTTTGGGATAAACAAGGTCTGCTGACCAAAAAGTCGCGTGCTCTCACTAATTCTGATTTATGACCTTACTACCTTCACAAATTTCGTTAGAATCGGCCGAATAGTTATGATGTTATTGTCAAAATAAAATAATTCCCGGGCTAACCTTAGGAGGACTTTGGTAATTTTATCATTCGAAAGAGAATGTAAAACAACATAAGGTGTCGTGGTATTGTAAGGACCGAGTGATGGTGTACGTACGTATAGGTTTGTTACGTACTTCAAAAACTCCGTGATTAAGTTTTTTCTAAGAGTGCTATATTTTTAAAATAATTATTATTATTACGTTATTTTTAATCTTTGAGGGTTTCTAGTGCCATGCTCAGCGTTTTGAGGATTGAATTAAATGCTTCTAAGATATATCTTGAATTGCAACATGAACAAAAATTTATATTTAGCAAACAAACTACACAGTTTTGAACTAAATAAGTTTAAATGAGGCTTACTAAATTACACAATTGAATATACAGTAATGGTTGACCCAAAGCTCACTTTAATATTGAACGCTAATTGGCCTTCCAAAAAAGAGATGATGGAATTCATTTACCTTAAAAAAACCCACACGGGAATCGGGTTTGAGACTGACCTTGGCCTCAATTTTTATGTCGCCTCAAGAATGTTGTGGTGGGGGATAGCTTTAAAGCCACAGAGGAATTCGGTGCGTGCGATGGAGTGCATTAAGCACGTTGTCCTGATAAGATGATTTCACCAATGGGACAGGGAAAGTATGCTTCTTCCACTCTTCAGGTTAATCTAGGAATAATTCGCATTGGAGAGCGATGAACAAACGAGTGAATCCTTTGAAGAAAGGGAGTGCTTGAGGGAGTTCACTTTGGGGTATTCCTCAATGGCGAGGACTATCTCTGGGTTTTGTTGTACACCAGGATTGTTTTTTTCTGACGAAAACTAGTTAATCTTGTTTCTCAATACAAGTTAACTTAAAGTTCTGTGTGACCACCAGGAACTGGTGAGCTTCTTCTACGTGCCTTTCGTTGATTTGCCGGCCACTTATGCCGGACTTCTTTGTCTCCTGTTATTCGATTATATACTTCACCAGCCCACTGGGGGTAGGGAAAGGAGGGGGGGGGAATTAAGTCTCCTCCTCTAACGGTTTTCCCAGAGTGTCTTTCATCCAGCCCCAACGGCAACTTCTGGCATTTCGTTGTCGCTCTTCTAATTTCGCATATAAGGTGAATTTAAATATAAACTCTTGGGGGAAATATTGCCGGTTTAACCAATGTTAGGCCCGCCAGACCCGAAATGTGATGATTAGTGCATTATGTGGTCGGACGAGGGCCTTTGTGGTGATACTCGAGTCGAGGGGAGAGGGGGGGGGGGGTAGGTAATAGGATTACGCCGCAAAAATGCCAGGACGTTGCGGTTACCAAAAGGGCCTCAGTTTTGAGGGTGGGATATCGATTTCCCTACACAAGGCTTTCAAATTTCGTTAGAGGCGTCCGAATAGTTATGATGTTAATGCCAAAACAAAATAGTTCCAGAGCAAATCTTGGGAGGACTTTGGCGATTATATCATTCGAAAGATAATGTAAAACAATATGAGTGTTTTAAATTTCGTTAGAATCGGCCGAATAGTTATGATGTTATTGCCAAAACAGAATAATTCCCGGGCTATCCTTCGAAGGACTTTGTTAATTATATGATTCGAAAGAAAATGTAAAACAACTTAAGGGTTACAAATTTCGTTAGAATTCGCCGAATAGTTATGATGTTATTGCCAAAACAGAATAATTCCCGGGCTAACCTTGGGAGGACTTTGGCAATTATATCATTCAAAAGAGTGCTTATAAGTGCTTATAAGTTAATACGACAAATAAAAGACTCCAAATCAATGATAAAAAACCTACTCAATTCCAAGAGACTACACTAGGAATTTATCGACCTCAACTGGTCCTTACTCCTCTGTATTTGCAGTTGTAAAGAGTCTGAACTTGAAGTCTTACAAAAGAATTAGAGTTTTAGAAGTGATAAATATAGGACAACGTTGAGAGAACCATTGCAAATCACTATATGATCGCTACACAAGGACAAATCTGTAAAGTTTTCTGTTCGCATATGGAAAGGATTTCACTTTGGAGGTGGTTACAAACACGAAAAATAAAGCTTATGGTTTAAGAAAGAGGGAGATTCAATCCTCCAATCTCTGTCCTGAAAGCTCATTATTCAGTAGAAAACTAATGGTTTCGTCATGAATTACGTGAAAAGGAAAAACAAGACTTCATTTTATTGACAAAAACAAAAGTGATGCAAATTATGCGAGATACATCACCCTGTTAGATAATGGAATGCTTCGCGATTGTCGTCAGTTTTTTTTTTTTGCATTTGATGAAGTTTGCATTTTCCTGCAAGATGGAGAACCTTCCCATAGAAGCCCAGCGACCCAGAATGATCGAGAATAGCATAGTTCTAATTTCATTATAACGGATAAGTAGCCATAGGAATGTCTGGACTGAAATCCGATGGACTATTATTGCATATGGGATTTCCTCACGGAGAATGCTTACGTCAACCTTACAAATAAATTTACTGAAAATTAATTTAGAGCATGGTAAGATATTATATTAGATGATTTTCGGAAGTGAATATATGTGTAAAAATAACAGTGAGAACAGTATACCGACAGAAAGTTGGTTAGATTGATGAGTTAGGTCTGGGGTTTTTTCTTTTAAACTTCTTTTCTGCGGTGCTATTTGTTTAGATTTCTTTCATTTTCTCATTGCGATAAAACTATAAAATATAAATGATTTAACTTGCAGTAATAATAAAACATAAAGGCGAGTTAATATTTAGTCAATTTCACTTGCAAAAGGTTTAACTTATTTAAGTTATTAATTAAACTTTAAATTTAGTAATTATTTTCTGATCACCCAATATACAGTATAGGGTGATTTAACATTAGATCAACTACTAAAATTCCAAAGCTTCGGCAACACCAAAGACCACAATCTAAATCTATCTTCGAACGGCTAGCTGTCTGGTTGGATGAAAGGGGTTTTGGTTAATAATTGCAATAGTTTTTTTTAGGAGAGAGAGTGCTCGGAAATAGCAAGGGGTTGTAGTGAGGTGAATAATGGAAATGCTGACAAACATGAACAATATTTTTGTCAAAATAGGCGTTCGTGAAGAGAAATATGATGGTCAGAGAGTGCAGTGACATTTTGCATTCACGTTTCCGGCCATTGAAAAGGTCGTTTTGCGAAATATCTGCTTTGTTTTTTTTTAAGGCTTGCTCGTGGGGAAGGAGAGGCAATGAGTTGTTTTAGAAGAAACTTTAACTTTTGCTCTTGTTTGTAATTTAAGAGAGTCAATTTTCGAGGTAAGTTATAAGACATCTGGGGTGGGAGCGCTTGGAGAAGGGGTGCAAAATATCTTCGCGGTCGCAGGGAGCTGCCGCCCATTAGGCAGTGCGTTGAAGTTAACATTTTCCCAGACACACACATCCAAATTACTACTCCGTTCTATTTTATATCTCCACTTCCTTGTACAGACAACTCCCTACTCTCCCGTAATGGAAACTGTCGAAGTGGTTTCATATCCACAGTCCTCTGACACGAAACGGGCCAGGGGAATGTGGTCGATTTCCGGGTCGCTGGTTGGTGGCAAGTATAGTAGTACCGTTCTATCTACACCTTCTCTACCAACGAGGATCGACCCCTTGGACATAAACACAGGAAGGCGTCTCGCGAAAATTTTGATTTCCAATTCGAAAAAGTGGCCGTGAGAAGTAATACTACAGCTTCCGATAACGACTTCAATCAATAATAATTAAATAAATAAATAAAAATAAAATAATTTAAAAAAAAATAAATAATAATAATCTTGGAAATACGAAAAGAAGATAAAAAGGGAGGGTATTTTTAAGGCAAAGAAAAGGCCAATGAAATACATTTGAAGAGTGAAATTTGTGGATTCGGAAACATCACCATAATGTCAATTGTACATCATAGTTTGCTTACACGAAAAGATTCGTCCGTGTATGTTAAAAACACGTGTGTGTCTCTCGGTTTGTGTACATAATATCTCGAAATTTCATAGACGGATTTCGCTGAAATTTTTTTTAGGGTTGGGGGATTTGAGTCTGTGATCAAAGAAGAATTGATTAGATTCGGGGACGGATCCAGATCAGGGTGAAAATTCTAGATCACACATTAACTTCCTTTAATATTACGAAGTCAGGCATTTTCTGGCGTTTGTCGGAGGGCAGCGCTTATCAAGTTGTTCATTACTTGAAAATAAAAGAAAATAAATCAACGAGGGCATCTCCGACAGAATCTTTGTGAATAGTGAGCTCTAAAGGGAGTGGTGAAGATGGAGGAAGCGAAAATGCGTGGAAGATATAAACTACCGAGCAAAATAAGAGAACGATTTTCCTTTATTAAAATATTTTTTAAAATATGATGATTAGGTAAATCAAATTTCCATATGGTACATCCGTGTATGCATTTAATATATCTTTCGATCATTTCATATCATACAATCACATATTCAAGAAATTATACTAAATAAACTAAGGAACAAGAATTTATTCCTCACGACAAGATATTAAGATGCTCTATAGAGTAGGATTTTGCTCCATAAGAAAGGACATTAAGATGCCCTATAGATCAGGCGTTGCTCTTTGAGAGGGAATATTGAGAGGATCTTTACAGAAGGATTATGATCCTTGAAAAAGGATTTATAGTTGCTCTTTAGAGCAGGATTTTGTTCGTTAAGGGAGGATATAAAGAAGATGGCCTATAAGGCCGGTGTTTTCTCATTAAGAGAGGATATAAAGAAGATGGCCTATAAGGCCGGTGTTTTCTCATTAAGAGAGGATATAAAGAAGATGGCCTATAAGGCCGGTGTTTTCTCATTAAGAGAGGATATAAAGAAGATGGCCTATAAGGCCGGTGTTTTCTCATTAAGAGAGGAACGTGATAAGTTCTTAATAGAATGATTTCGCTCCTTGGAAGAAGATATCGAGTAGTTTTATAGAGCATGATTTTACTCCTAATAGAGTATATTCAGATGCTCTATAGAACAGGAGTTTAACCCTGAAGAGGGGATATTAAGGGGTTTATGAAGGATGATTTTGCTCTATGAGGGCAAATGCGTGGATCTAAAAAGAGAACTTGAAGAGTTGCTGAAGAATGATAGTGAGCACAATATCAAAAGAGTCGTATAAGGAATGAAAAATGAATTGAGTGTTTGAGTAAATGTAAAGTGAAAAAGGTGTTTATATCCTGAGTAAGCCTGTGGTTTGTGTATGTTAGTCACGCTTGGAGGCGATTTGTAAGGGCTTGAGTTTGGAAAGTTGGTGGTCGAGGTCAATGAAGTCCTTGAATGGGTGTTTCCCGAATACATCTCTCTTCGGCACATTTTGTAAAATTATATATGCAGCTATAGCGTCTATGCATGGCATCGCTCAGGAGATATAACGGCGAGGATGACGATGATGTAACATACTACTCACTGATGTGTGAAGAAGCGTGAAAAGATTTCCCAAGCATTAAACTTCTGAGGTTTCGAAAATGCAACTCACTTTCGAAAATTATTAAATTCAAACGAGTGAATTCTAAGACCACAAAAAAGCTTTTGTCACATCAGATAAAATACTCATAATAATCGAACTTCGAAAACTTCGCTAATACAAACCGAAAGAGAGATGATCTTGAAATCAGCCCAACACTTGAATCACTGATCAACCGTGGTGACATCGGAGAAGAATGGACCTGGATCAATCGCAGAGGCAATTTCAGTGACCTTTATTCTCACTTTATTGATCACCTCTTCCACTCCGTCATCATAATATCACTTCATCACATATGTTTTGGCCAAGTTAAAAAAAAAAGAGTTAAAAAAATATTGTGCCCTCGCTGATGGCCTCCGACGAAGCCACGACTCCCGAAATCAAGAAAAACTAATCAACGGTTCATTTAAAATGGAACCGAACGAACAAACTCACCACAAAAAGTCGAAGAATAACGATAGAATTTAAAAATTAGGTGTTTTTTTTGGGGGGGGGGAGAAATATTAACCAAGCCGCCAAAACTCATGGGATAACATAATAAATCCGATATCAAGCATAAAAGCATTAAATTATTATTATCATTATTATTATTTGCGCTTTCCATCCCTTTCTTATGATGGGGTTTAACAACTGGATAATGCAATCTACATTAAGATAAGTATGACAATAACTGGAAAGTTTGTATGCACAAGAGACTGGTCCTTGTTGTGGAGGGTGGACGGTCTAGTAGTAGCGATACTAGTGTTTTCCCACCAGGAAGTGGCAGTGGGAACCCTTCGTGGCACAAGGGAGATTAACCTGTTTCACGTCAGAGGAGTGTGGATTAAAAATCTCTTCGGTAAATTCCCAGGACGGAAGAGTGATGTATACCTCAGACTCGGCGCCCGACGTGATTGGCGGGAGTTCTCTATTAGCGCTGGAATATCTCAAAACCGCTCTGCTTAGCAATCGAACCTGGTGCCCAGGTGTGGAAAGCCAGCGCCTGAGCCGCGAGATGACGACAGCTCCAAAAAGTAGTCGTTGAGATGTATACTAAGCATTTTTGCATGCAAGAACATTATTAATTTTCGAAAGTGTGGTCGGTGTGCATCATAAAAGTTACAAAACGACCTTACCTCCCCACCTCTTTCTGCTTATAAAGCGCAAAACTAACTTGGAGGGGAGCGCATTGACCCTTAATTGTAGCTATGGGGCATTATGTGCCCTGGGATCATGGGTTCCTTCCCAGGCAGAAAGCCTCTCAAACATGCCCCATCATAAGCTATCTCAATGCATACCCATAATGCACAATATCATCAACTTGGCCCTCTCGCAGCCTAACATTCTCTCGTACAATTAATCCTTCTTTGACGAGGTCTTCCAACTCTTCTACACTCCACCTCATTCAAAGATAGTCAATCATATACTTTTCTTAAATGCCTGTATCATCTCAGAACATTCTCAGTTAGCGCCTCGTTCTCGCCATTTCTCACACCACATATATTCCTCAGCCATTAGCTTCTTCCTTCACTCTATCTGCCGTTACCAGGGCCAACATCCCTATCATGTTGTCCATTCGCACTGCTTTCACCCTCAATTTTTCTTCTTCACGATGTTCCTTAGTCTTACTACCATTCTCTAATGCTGGGACAACTATACAAACATGTAACTTTCTAGCAGATTCCACACTAAAAGCCTTAGCATTCAATAATACTCCTCTAGCCTTGGAGCTTTCTTAACATTTATGACCTTGTCATCGCAGTCTGCCTTATCCGTGCCACTATCATTCACAATATATGCTAGAAGCTTAAAACAAAGCAATCGCTTAAAGTGCAAACCACCGACTCAAGTATCCCTCGTCCACCAGCGTTCAGTCCAAACATCATCATTTCATATATTTCTGTATTTTTTTTTAGTTCACTTCTCAAACATGCTCGATCAGAATCTCTAAATGTCTCTTACTCCCGGCGCCCCCTACACAAAACCTTCAGCATGCACCAAGATCGACAGCTCCAATCCTCACCAATCTCGTCCAATCGTACTTTTCTTGAAAATATCAACTAAATCAGGAACAATTTGAACCGGGCCTCTGGAGCAAGGGTGTGTCCTATCGCCATGGCTGTTTAACATCCTGGTGGATGTAGTTTCTAAGAGAAGTACGATTGGGAGAGATTGGTGAGTATTGGAGCTGTCGATCTTGGTGCATGCTAAAGGTTTTTTGTAGGGGGCGCCGGGAGTAAGAGGCATTTAGAGATTCTGATCGAGTATGTAGGAAAGTCAGCTAAAAACAAATACAGAAAAATGTGAAGTGATAATTTGGGGGCTGAGTGTTGGTGAAGAGGGATACTTACGAGTAAGTCGGTGGTTTGCTCCTTAAGCGATTGCTTTGTTTTAAGCTTTTAGCCATATTCCCAAATCTCTAATGTTATTTTGGAGAAGTCAACTCTCAGATTCACCAAATCAGAAATTCCTGGGATTTTACGTTACATTGTGATTATTTTACGAAAGAAATCTATGACTCAGCGAGAGTCTAGTGGATTCAGTGGTGGATTTCTGACGTCGAGGCAAGGGTTCAATTCCAGCGAGCAAGGAAACAAAATTTTCACCGTCTTCATGAGCTGGCCGCCGTTTGGGCAGATACACTGATAAAAATGATAAGAACCCCTATCCTTTCCCTTCACACCACAACATACTCACTCTCTCTTCTGTTCCGACACACTGCTGATGTAGTACTAGTGTCCCCTATGGTGACCTCATATGCACATACCCCTGACGTGGAACGGGAACATCTCCCCCCACCTCCCTATCCCTGGTGTCACGAAGAGTTTCACCCCCATGGTTAGAGTCAAAACATAATACTAACTGCCCCCCCCCCTCCTCCCTCCCCTCAAAACTAAGACCGGCCCTGGTGGCCCCGGGCTCACCAGTGATTGTCATTCTGATCTTTATATTCATTTCAATTTCCGTTCCAGAGATCTCGTCAATGATGCAAGAGACAATGCATAGATGCATACACTTTTTTTATAACGGTATGTGCGTTTTCCTATTCACATCTCGCTTGTCTTTGTATTAGATTAAAGACAATCTCTCCATACTTGCACATGGTGAAGTAGAACTACTGAGATGAAGATAATAGTTGCTGTCACACATGTCAATCACATTACATAATGTAAGAATGGAAGTTTTCCTGTCGGTAATCAAATTTCCTTTAGTCAATTCACACAGATGACGTAACGGATGAGAAGGTAGGGTGGAAACGATTCAGTACAAAGCATTCAGTCAATCCTGATCGCGAAAATGTAATTCATGGTCCTGGCCTTGCGCTCAATCAATTAAGTAATTATTTCCAATTAAATGAATGAAGGACATCGATTTGCATGCAATAATAATTGCATGTTTGGGCGAGAGGGGGAGTTTTGTTATATTTTGGGTTCTTTTGGGGATTGAATTGATATCTATTTATACTCAACGTCACATTTACCAACGAAAATCAACTTGGTTACGTAAAATTAGAATGACTTGCCTAGTGTCTACAGTCATGGCCAAAAGGACTAATATATATATTTTTTTTTTATTCGTTTTTAAAATTATTGCAGCTCTATAAAGAACTAATTCGTATTTTAAAAATAATAAGAAAAAATAGTGCATTCATCAAAAAGGTAAAATGATGACAAATATTGTTTCAAATAAATGATCTTGTGTGACTATAATCTATTTCATAATATATATTTGTACGAATAAAGATTTCAATCTTTTTCACTTCCAGAAATGGTTCTTTCCAAAGAAAAGCGCACGACCATCATTGCTCTGCACCAAAGTGGCCTGAAATACAAGGAGATAGTTACTAAGGGTAATGCATCAAGCAGCACCATACTTAGGATCATTAATGGCTTTAAAAAGACTGGTTACATTCCTGTGAAGAGGTCTTCTGGACGTCCAAGAGCTTCAAATGAACGCCAGGATCGCCTCCTGGTAAGGTTCCAACTCAAGGATCGGGTTGCCTCCAGTGCCAAACTTGCTCACGATTGGAAAGCAGCAGTTGAGAACGTTTCAGCTCACACATTGAAGCGAAGACTATTCGACAAAGGTATCAAGTCAAGAAGGGCTACGAAGAAGCCTCATCTCACAAAAAGAATCATACATTTGTAGAAAATATAAAAACAAATGTACTATTTTACACTGGGGTAATGTTATATTCTCTGGTGATGCTACCTTCCGCTTGTTTGTAGCTTCTGGAAGATCCCTGTGTCGTATCCGAAGTGTAGCATCCGGACCTTCTCCATGTGTGGTGCTGCTTCTCATCTAAGGGAACTGGAGCACTAACAATTTTGCCCAAGAACAATACTATGAACTCAAAATGATACCAAAAAGTGTTTTATCACCATCTTTTCGCAACAGTTCAGGACCAATTTGGAAATGATAACTATATTTTTCAGCATGATGGCACACTTTGACACAAAACAAAAACAATAAGAAATTTCATGGCTAAAAGTAACAAAAAAACTTTGGGGACCTTTGCCTGGAAATTCGCCAAATTTGAACCCAATAGAGAATTGGGGGGCGATAATCGAACTGACAGTTGATACACACAAGCCACCCAATTGTGAGCAGTTGCGGGTTCTTACTGAACAAAAATACAGCACTATCAGTCAAGATTTCATCATAAATTTGTCTCCAGCAGGCCAAAAACGAATTGAGGCAGTCCTGAATAACAAGGCACATCATTGGGAATATTGACTGGGCGTATTAATTGAATGCATTTATTAATAAAATGGGATTAGGCTCTACATTATTTAAATGATGATACAAACATACTAAAACAAAATGTAATGTGTGATTAGTTGGTTCTATTAATTTTCTTATATGAAAAAAAACAATCTCAAAACATTTGGCCATGACCGTAGACTAAATGAATTGTGCTCAACCAAGTAATCTTCACAAGTATTATTTTTTTCTGAATACTGATAAACCTAAGAAATATTATCATAACAACGTATACTTTTTATTATGTTCAAACCCTACCAACTTCTTTCAGACTAGCGCGACATAATTCATATTACTACGCGTCTGAATTTTACTTAGCTTTTTCTAAGAGAGCTTTTGTGAAAGGTCGATCCTCCATATTTTGTGCTCGCGTCCTTGATTGATGGCGCACTACAGATTAGAAACAAAGGAAGCTGAGCTCATCATGAAATTAACGAGAGGAAAAGTCCCTCGAATGACCTGCCGCGTTTTGTGATAAGATGATAAATGGTTATTGCATTGATAGTTTCCCATGGCTCAAATCACTTACAAATGCCTTTGAATGGCTAAATGAGGCTTCTGCCACTAGATGGCGCCACCCAGCGCCAAATCCGATGGCAGATTTGAAATCTCCAGGGTGAATAACCCTATGTCCCACGGTTATATCGGTCATTTCATGGTTCTAAATGGGTACAATTGAACTTTACTCCTTTGGAAAATTGAACTTTAGCCCTCTTGAAAAAAGCGACGCCTAGACCTGGCGCTTCGCCGCAGGTAAAAATACACGGATTAATGACGAATGAGAATTTTTTTTTAAATGTATACCTTAATCTAACGAATGTGTTTTCACTAAGTGACCAAGTAGAAGAGGGCAATAATGAAAGAATAGAATACGAATTGTGAAAATATATATATATATATATATATATATATATATATATATATATATATATATATATATATATATATAAAACGCTTCTATAGTCTATAATACAAAGGTTATGGACATAAATTGACCCAAAATGAGAAAGGAATACATTATTGAAGAAAAACTTCTTATCAACAACAGAATCAGTGAAGTTCTCTTTGGGGCAGGTAGAATATTCCTACCGTCATCGGGTGCGAGTAGTTTAAAAGAGACTAAACCCGGATCGTAGGACGCGGACACGGAAAGCCGCGCCCCCGAGTATGAATCGAATAGATGTGTGGAATGTCAGGAGTATATGTGATGTAGGACAGAGAGTGATGACAGTTAATATCTTTGAAAAGGGGAATTGTATATGTTTGCATTATGTGAAACAAACATGAAAGTGAATGAAGAGTTTGTGTAGGATGGAGTGCGATTAGGTGGATATAAGGGTGTAGGAGTAAAGAGGGCGTGGAAGATAGTTTAACTGATAAATGACATGGTGCAATGGTTGGGTATAAATGTGTGAACTCTAGAATTATGTGGATGAAGTTGAGATTTGCAAGGGGGAAACTGTACTTGGTTGTAAATTTTAAACATTGTAATGATAGAATTGAAGCTGAGAAAAAGAGGTTTGGGAATGAATTGGGACGAGTGATGTATAGAATTGGGAATAAGTATCGTTTGAAAGTTCTAAGAGATAAGAATGAAGGAAGGAGAGAGGGAATAACTGGAGATTCTGGTACACTCGGAGTGAATGAAAATGGAAAGAGGGCGGTATGGCTCTGAATTGATAGGAACTTATGTGTAGCAAACACATTCTTTCAACACAAATATGTGCGCATAAATACACATGGATTTGGCAGATGAGAGAGGGAGAACTTAAGAGTGTGATTCATATGTTGCAGATTCTATTTAATGTGAAAACTGTTAAAGGCGGACACTACATTTCAGTATAATCCATTGAATGCAGGACTAGTTTCGGCATGTACTGCCATCTTCAGTTGTACGTTAAAAAAGAATGCATGACTAGTTTCGGTATATATTACCATCTTCGGCTGTACGATAAAAAATAATGCAGGACTAGTTTCGGTATGTACTGCCATCTTCAGCTGTACGATGAAAAAGAATGCAGGACTAGTTTCGGCATGTACTGCCACCTTCAGTTGTACGATGAAAAACAATGCAGGACCAGTTTCGGTATGTACTGCCATCTTCAGCTGTACGATGAAAAAGAATACATGACTAGTTTCTGTATATACTGCCATCTTCAGCTGTACGATGAAAAAGAATGCAAGACTAGTTTCGGTATATACTGCCATATTCAGCTGTACGATGAAAAAGAATGCTAGACTAGTTTCGGTATATACTGCCATCTTCAGCTGTACGATGAAAAAGAATACATGACTAGTTTCGGTATATACTGCTATCTTCAGCTGTACGATAAAAAAGAATGCAGGACTAGTTTAGGATATGTACTGCCATCTTCAGTTGTACGTTGAAAAAGAATGCAAGACTAATTTCAGTATGTACTGCCATCTTCAGTTGTACGTTGAAAAATAATGCAGGGCTAGTTCCGATGTGTACTGCCATCTTCAGTTGTATGATGAAAAAAATGCAGGACTAATTTCGGTATGTACTGCCATCTTCAGCTGTACTATGAAAAAGACTGGCCACATAGACCTTTACATAAGGAGGTGTATGAGAGATTTAGGGCGACAATCGATCATAAGAGGGGAGGAAGTGGAGGTAGCTTAAGGAGCGGACAAATTTGTCATAATTTTAGACGCCAGTTTGGTCCCTAATGAATTTTGAATGTACCTGTTGAATTCAAAAGCTCCCTCAAACATAAAATTTGATACTTCTTTAATTAATATAGAATCTATTATACCAGGTGACAGCCCAAAATGTGCCCTTTTTATAATGCTGTAATTTGTTAGTCATTAAAACTTGAAAGTAGAAATAATGGCACAATTACGTCTTGAACAGCGCAGGTTTGTCGTGGAATTAATGATTCGACCTGGCTCCATTATTAAATCAATTCGTCATTTTCAAGCGAGATATGGCATACGATTAGACAAAAAAACAACCCAGAGAAATTATGCGAATTGGAATGCACACAGTACAAATCGTAATTTAAATAAAGGAAATTCCAATCGTAAGGAAAGTGTAAGGACGGAAACGAATATTGACTTTAATTGATATTGATGAAACAAAGTCAGTGAAAAAATTGGCTCCTGTGACATATTTTGAATAGAGAAGTTTTGCGAAATCTTCTCCAAAAAAATCTTAATTTAAAGCCATACAAAAATCAATGCCATCAAAAAAGTTCAATGCAGGATAACCAACGAAGGCTATTATTATTATTATTTTTCCTCTAGGCTAAACAAATGTAGGATGGTAAACAATTAAACAATTAGTATTAAATAAAATAATTTCCAGTGATGAATGTCACGTTTCCCTGAAAAGCATGCCACATAAACATAATTATCTGAAGTGGTCACTAACTAAGCCAAATAATCATTTCAAAAACATTTGCACTCCGCAAAGACAACAGAATGGTGGGGACTAAGTAGAAATAAGATTTATGAACCCTATTTCTTTGAGGACTGTCGTAGAATTCTTTCTGCTAAGAACCCTACTGACCTGACACCACTTTTATTTAGTGTCGTAGAATGCCCCTCCTTTTAGTTCTAGTCTCTAAGAGTGCTAAGAGTTGTCTAATATACTTTGATATCGGAATATCTTAAAGAATAGAGCCGTTACCAAACACGTCAGGATATAAAAGAAACGCCCACTAATTCACAAAATAAACTTATATTTTATCTTTAACCATTGAATACACAACCTTTATACTTTAACTACAGCAATACTCTAAATATTATTATAAACAAGAATTAATTAAATTAGTTTCCCCACAAAAATTAAGTTCACGTTTTCTCTAGACAAAACAATAATATAAGAATTAGGCTTACGGACTCATGTGGAGTTTAAAGGGCCTCAGAAATATTTACTCTTGACGAGTGTAGATGGGCGGAATTCCACGGTCGTCTTGGCGAGGGTAGCAGCTGGGGGGGTCCACACGTTCTTCCGGGGGGGGGAAGGGTTCTTCAAGGACGAGAACCAATACGGTGCTCTATGCAACACCCAGGCAGTCGTGGTCTCTCTGGCGAGAGTGAGTCGAACTTGGTTCTTGAATCAAGCTAACTTGGAGTGCGGTGAGATCACCGAGTAACGAGCTCGAGGAGGAGCTTTTCTCCTTCGTTACTAATTTTCTTATGGACGAGGACTGAACTCGGGGAGGGTCTTCTTCACTGGCGAGGATAATGGAGGGGGGTTTCTCTGGCGAGAATAAGTTACTTAAACGTTTGGTGTGGCCACCGAATAACGGGCTCGAGGAGGAGCTTTTCTCCTTCGTTACTAATTTCCTTATGGACGAGGACTGAACTCGGGGAGGGTCTTCTTCACGGGCGAGGATAACGGAGGGGGGTTTCTCTGGCGAGAATAAGTTACTTAAACGTTTGGTGTGGCCACCGAATAACGGGCTCGAGGGGGAGCCTTTTCCTTCTTCTTCTTAATTCCTCAAGGACGAGGAATACCTCTGGTGTTTACGGTGCACCAGGATATGAGGAATCTCTCTGGCGAGAGTAAGTCGAACTTACCAAAGTTCACTTATTGTTTGGTTTGATAACCAGGGACTTAGCTCAAAGATGAGCTTTTTCTTAGCCCCTTAAGGTAGGTAGCCCTGCCTCTCTTGCAGGGTACTTCTTGGTCTGGCGACACAAGTAAACTACCTCTCCAGTCTCGGTAGCTCGGTTGTGGATCCGAGGACTTCGTCACCTAGAGACTGACGTATACTACCAATCCAGTCTAGGTAGCTCGGTTTTGGATCCGAGGACTTCGTCACCTGGCCTGACGTATACTACCAATCCAGTCTAGGTAGCTCGGTTTTGGATCCGAGGACTTCGTCACCTGGCCTGACGTATACTACCAATCCAGTCTAGGTAGCTCGGTTTTGGATCCGAGGACTTCGTCATCTGGCCTGACGTATACTACCAATCCAGTCTAGGTAGCTCGGTTTTGGATCCGAGGACTTCGTCACCTGGCCTGACGTATACTACCAATCCAGTCTAGGTAGCTCGGTTTTGGATCCGAGGACTTCGTCACCTGGCCTGACGTATACTACCTCGATTTTCCTCAGAGTTTCTCATTTATACCTCGCCCCCCCACTGGGGGGAGTGGTAAGGGGGGGAGGGACTTGAGGACGGCCCCAGGAGAGTTCTTTTTCCAAACGGTCTTTCCCACGAAGTCAAACATCGGCTCCTCGTTAGCCATCGAGGTTGGGAGAAAACCGTCTCCAATTTCTTGTTCGACGTGAAACTGGATCTCACTCTCCTGGGGGAGATCTTACCTTTTTGACCTTTAGGGTCTTACATGGCACCGAGTTATGCCACCCTGTGGTCAAACTTTCGACTCGCCGATGCCTGGGGCGGATGTCCTGGCGGTAACCACTGCCTTGGGACTGCATCACGAGTGAACGAGGGGGGGGGGGGGTGACCTCTTTCATGGCACGGTCTGGTGCAGCGCTGCGGCCACGCGGGACCCGCCGATGCCTTCGGCCGGATGTCTTTGCGGTAACCGCCTTGGAACTGCACCAAGAGTGAACGAGGGGGGGGGGGGTGACCATTCCTCTACAAGGACCATGAAATAGGACAAGCTCAGTCAATTGACGTTGCCAAATATCTTGACTTGCTCAAAAGCCTTTTCGCCAATAGCACATATCCTGACGAATGGTTTCAGTAAGTTGGCGCTACAGTCCATACTGCATGTGCTACCATGACATGATTGAAGGCTCGATTTCCTCAACGACTAATGTTGCATAAGACAAATTACCCCTGACCGCCCAGGTCACCTGACCTGTCACCTCTTTCAGACTACTTTCTATGGAGTTTTGTAAAATAAAGACTATTTCGAGCTGCCCCATCTAATATCGCAGAACTGAAGACCGAGTTTCGAGAAATCATTGCATCCATCCATCAAGGTCAATATTTTTCAGAATTCCTCAATAAATTTTGCTAATCGTATCGATAAGTGCATAGAGTCCGGTGTTAGTCATTTCGAATGTTAGTTAATAAACTAGATTAGTTGTCCCCAACCTTCAGAGAACCGCGAGCCGCATCCACAAGTCCGAGAGAGCCCGAAGGCTGCACAAATAAAAAACTGAAAAAAAACTATTATACAGAACCAATTTTTCAATGAGAAACTCGGTGACATTTCTCAGCACAAAGCTTATTGAAATCAGGGGTAATAGAACTAACACTCAGCGAGAGAACGTCGTACAAGTGGTCATTTGTGAGCTGTGCACCAGTCTTAACCTAACCTCCTAACCTGAACAAACCAATCAGCCTAACTTAACCTATCCTAAAACCCGCTCTTGAGAAAAAAGATGTTTGAACACAAGTTTGGAATGATGGAGGGCCGCACCGATGACCCAGCAAATGATCTGGCGGGCCGCACGCAATGTTAATTTTGACAAGTGGCCGCAGGCCGCATATGGCTCTCGGGCCGCAGGTTGGAGATCCCTGAGCTAGATAATAAAATTTATTGTTCTTTGTAATGATACTTATTTCTACCTTCAAACTTTAATGGCTAAAAATTACAGCATTATAAAACGGGGACATTTTTAGCTGCCACCCTGTACTTCCTTTATAATAATTATACATATATTATCATATTTTTATACAAGCTTGGCATTGTTAAGATCTATTTCATAATTTCACATACTTAAGTGAGCAAAAGTACTTGAGGTGATATTCCCCCATGTTCGTAGACTCGTTTACTAAAATTCTCACTTTCACTTATGTACGTCTTGGACAACTTTTACATGGAATTAAGTACGCTCCTGAACACTCGTTATATGCTTACCTCTTTGAAAGACATTTTTGTATATGATTATATTTAAAAACTATATTTGCTTTATTCTTTGCAGCAAAATCTTTTAGTTTAAAAGTTGCTGGTCAAAAGGTAAGAATATTTTTCTCACAATTATTGCGTGAATCGTTAGCGCTCTAATAAAATATATTTTGCTCTAGAAGGACACATTTCAATAAACCATAGAAGATTTATTGACTCAATAAAGGTAGAGTTAATAAAATTAAGTTCATCTTGGAAACATTGACTTCAAATGCGGTATGCTCTAAGAGGGACAAAATAACAGGTTTCTTAATGGATTTATCGTGGCACGAATGAAAAAAGTATATAAGATTTGAATTTGGGGGTTTACGGTTACCGTAATGAAAAAAAAAATCAACAGTTTTATCCAAAATTCCTTAGGGATCAAACTGGCATCTAAAGTTGTAAAAAATTGGCCCGATACTTAAACTACCTCACCAACTCCTTTTGAGCCAATTCTTGCCCTTCCTCCTCCACACCCCATATTCCTACTCGTTTCGACTGTTTCCATGAATGTGTGTGTGTCCGGTCTTTTTCATTGTACAGCTAAAGATAGTAGTAGCTACCAAAACTAGGTTACATGTAAGCAATAAGGAAGTCAAAAGTAGGTGGCGAGATTCCTTTGATGGCTTGTATAATGAGTGTATGGAAGATGAGGTGAGTTTAAATATAATTGGCTTCGTGGCCGTAAATCGGGTATTGTATCGGATTATGAAGGTGGAGCAGGCAGGAGGTTGTTAGTGCTGAGAGAGGTTTGTTAAATAGGAAATAGAAGTAGATGATTTAGTCGCTGAGATGCTAAAAAGTGCCGGTGATTCTGTTGTGGGATATGTCTGGTGGCTGTTTTGTAAGGCATTTGAAAGTGGAAGAGTGACTGAGGACAGGAAGTAATGCAATAATAATACTGTTGTATAAGGGTATAGGTGGCGAAAGGTGAATTCAAGAACTACACTGGAATAAGCTGAGTGTGTAGGTAAAGTGTATGGTAAAAATATTGATTGGGCGTATAGGAGGGATAATTGAGGGGGTGATGGGGAATCAAAAAGGGGGATTTATAGCGGGTAAGGGTGTGTGTGTGGATCAATTGTTTTTACTGATACAGTTACCTGAAAAAACAAGGGATGAGAGGTGTAAAGTGTGGGGTGAGTTTATGGATCTGGAAAAAAACTTTTGATCGTGTGGATAAAAAACCATTATGGCAGGTACTAATAATGTGTGGGAAGAGTGGTAAAATATTCGATAGTGATAAGAGTATTTGTGTGCGAAGTAAGGAGGTCGTTAGAGTGAAAGATAGCCAGAGTAAGTTGTTTGACATACGTGGGGCTGTAAGGCAAGGCTGTGTAATGTTGCCATGGATGTTTAATATCAAGATAGAATACCGAGAGAAGTACGAATGGGAATGAGAGAACGGGATTTGAGATTGATGAGGGATGGATTCTATCTATTTGTGATGACTGGTTTTGGTCTCTATGAGTGAGAGGGATTTCTAAATGGTGTTTGCAGCTTTTGGCAGAGTGTGTGAAAAGATGGCGTTAAAAGGGAATGTTAAAAAGAGTAAAGTAATAGTACTTGGGTTGGGGTGGATATTTGACTCCGTTTTGTGACCCAAGAACAAGTGTGAGGAATGACTGGGTAAGAGATGATTCTGGTGTGAAGAAGATTGTGAATGAGATTTAGACAGGAGGTGTTCTATGGCGGCATAGGCATAGAAAAAGAATAGATGAAATAGATTTTTGAAAAGAATATATGATAGTGAGTGTTTTAGTGCGGGAATATTGAGGATACCGCATAAAAGGTGGGCTGATTATGCGAATGAGTATTTGAGAGAAAGAGCTGATCGAGGAGCAAATGAATGGCCTTTTTTTTTAAGGGCCAATTTGGCGTGGTCGATGTTGAAGTCTTCTAGCCATATACAAACATCAGGGAGATAACGAAATTCTTGTGGAAGTCCAACTTCCTCAGGCCTTTTTTGCCTTTGTACATGCCTCTTCATCTCCGCCCTTCAAGTGCAATGACATAGAATACTGATAGGGCATATGTGCATTCTTGGCAGCCTTTTCACCTAATTATCAGTTTCTTATCATATTTCATTTGCTTCTATTGAGTTTTCTATGAGTCTAGGAGATGTGAAGACGTTAAAGTTTCCTGCATTATTGATAGAGACACCGGGAGAGGAGTGCGAGGATGAGAACGAGAAAGAGAACTAGAGAAAGAGGGAGTGAGAGAGAGCGAACGAATGACAGAAAGAGAACGAGAGAGAGAGAGAATGAATGCGTGCTTGTGTCCTTGACATTATCTATCATGGTCATCTTCCCGGCAACAGTTGCAATGGCATTTCGTTTCACCTTTGGCCTTAAGACATGAATCTATTGAATAAATGTTCCGTTTTTTGCTTTTTTTTGTGCACTTAAAAGGTTGGTCCACTCGCCAGAGAACAAAACAAAAGCACAAAGGCTCATTAAAATGTGCCTTTTATTCATTAACGAGAAACCCCATTTGTGTTTTCTAGAATATGAAAGTAGAACTGTTCGATAGCATATTTTTGTTTTCATACATTCTCCAAACACTTGTTGGAGAATGTATGGTTATAAATATGAAACTAAGGCATAATTCTTTGGCATTGTCAACCCCTTTCCCATGTGAGAACACATACATATGGTAATTAATAAATCATTGTAGTTTTAGTATCAAGACACACATTTTCACTGATGTCATTGCCTTATAAAATATACTTTCACACAATTTAAAATTTTGTCTACGAATAGTTTGCATGTGGCGTTCTACTTTCTTTATCTTATTTCAAATAAACGCGCACTACAGAATCGAGATATCCACCCTAAATCATCGTGCATAGATTATTTATTAGAATATAATCACAAAAGTATTATATTTTAAGACATAATAAACATACTAAGTTACATTTACACAAGGATCTATTTTCGCTTCGTTTTAGACAAAAATGACTAACTCACCTTCCTCTGGCTTAAGAAAATAAGTATCTTACTTCCACCTCAATCTATTTTAGCTTCACTAAGAGCATTCCATACGACTCAATTTTCAATTCAGACGATGACTAAGAAAAAAACTGAAAGCGCACTCTTCTTTATATACCCTGTTTAGCCCAGCTGAAATAAGGGTTGCCAATGGACATTTGAATGTTCTTTGATCACAGGATGCTCTGTATTTTTCCCATTCTTTTTCTGCTTGTTTGAATAATGCGCATTAATTCTTCGTCATTTCACTTCGTGGGCACTTCTATCAGTTTAATTGCAGTGGGAAGCATTATTACATTTTTTTCACTCTATCACTGTTTCTTGTGAGTTGTTGCCATCGGGGAAAGAAAGGATTGGGCAAGAAAGGATTGTAGCAACAACCAAACTTAATTAATTTGACAAATTTACCATGCGCGTATTGTCTTGGACCATTATGGTGATAACTGAATATCGTTCCCAGTTTCTAACATGTACGCAATGCATATTTCATCATTCTGGAAAGTCGGAATAAATTAAGTGTCTTACATGTGAACAGTTTCGATTTAAAGAAAGTGACGTGGGTTTCAATATTTTGGATAACTACTTTAGCAAAATTACGATTATTTTATGGAAAATATTCAAAGAACTTTTAAATAGACAACCTCTATTTATGTGGCGGTTGAGGCTTGGCAAGGCGAAGATACCGCTTTCGATTATAGCGTAGTTAAGACACATCAAGTGTCGTTAGTTCTCGGATGGAGTTACAATTCGGGTCGTCTTCACGGTGGCTGCCATAAGCTGTAGATAACTACTTTGGATCTCACATTAAACTGTGGCTCTCCTGAGAAATAACAGACATCTCAAAAAAATGTTGACTGGTGAAAAAATCCATACAAAAAACATGAAATAAAGTGTATAAAAGAACAGGACGGAGAATTTTAAGAATCCGTGGTGTCACCTACATACATGTTATAATAGGAAGTTTATAATTTAGATTAGGTTTGTTTTTATAGAAGAAGCAAACTATTATTGATGAACTATGAACTTTTTTCCACTTATAATTGTACTCTCATGAATTCGATTCGTTCTCTCGCGCTTACTTTCAGCATTCACGAATTTCAAAATCTTAGTAGGGGTCATTATAATTAATTAATTTAATTAATTCGACAAACTCTATCTTAGCACAGTTCAAATAATGGCCCAAATTTTCTAACAACTTAATAAAGTTAGTGATTTATTTTAAAATAATACTGCGAATTATTCAGGTAGTGAATAATGAGTGTTTAAAATGTTGTAAACATATTTAATTGATAATGTTGGCCAATATTTATACTTGACTAAGAAAAGATTGCGTAATCTGTGGATTATGACACGGAGATTCGCGTGACGCACTATTGTTTCTTATGCTCTGTCTAAATGACTTACTTCTTTTTTTACACCTCTAGTTGGGACCATTTCTCATTCACATGTTACCAATAGCTAAGACCTCATTTCTAAACTCATTGTCATTCAGTATTCGAATAATTTTACCCTTCTTAGTTTCGATGTCTGCTCATTATTTACCAGGTTCCAGTTGAAGATCTTTTCAATTTCCTTAATGATAAATTGCAAAATATTGTTCTTCCCGTACCTGCTACTATTTTTATGAAACTCATTTCACTTTGTACCCAAAATTGTAATTTTTCGTTCGATGGCAAATATATGGAGTTCTTTGAAACAAGACTCCTCCCTACTATCCTTGACTTCTCTATTGCTTGGTACAGGTATATTGATGATTTCATTTGCCTGGGGCCTAATTCTAAAGATGTTAATAGCTTCCCTAACAAACTTAATTCACTCGTCCCTTCCATTAAATTTACCCATGAGGTTGAAAATAATAAAACCCTTCCCTTTCTCGATCTCCTTATTCATAGAACACCGAGTGGTTTTAAATACTCCATCTATCGCAAACCTACTAATTCAAACTCTTATATTCATTTTTACTCTGCGCATAGTCCCAAAGTTAAACGTTCAGTTTTTTCCTCTAGATTTTTACGGGCTTTACGAGTTGTTAGTCCTGAATATATGGATTCTGAATTCTCCAATATCTTTGGAATTGGCCATAAACAATGTTACCCAATTCCCTTTCTCCTAAACTGGCTTTCCTCTGCAAAAAAGACATTCTATAATACAGCTCCTGCTATCCCTTTTAATGTTAAAAACATTTTGGTTTTACCCTTCTCTGTTTGTCTTTTAAAAAAACTTTAACATTTCAGTTGCTTTCAAATAGGAGTCAACTATAAAAAAACACTCGTTCATAATAATTGTAATTATATTGGGGGAGTTTATTCGGTCGAATGTTCTGTTTGTCCAAGTAAATATTTTAGACAGACAGGGAAGCAATTATCTGTCCGTATTAATTAGCATAAATACAATGTTAGGAGAGATGTAAATAATAGTGCGTTTTTTGTGCATATGGCTGATAATAAAAACTTAATTAATTGGAATTCAGCAAAATTTATTTTTCGCTCAAATGACTCAATTAAAAGAAACCTCGTTGAATGTTCATGTATAAGCCAATTGAATAACTTTAACATTTTCCCTGGTAGTTCAAATGCAAGTGGTTCATAGTGTACATGCGACCAAGCCTCAAGATACTTCAAATGGAGATATCGGAATGTAGATCGATCCTGGTGAGTGTGCGACCAGGCCTCAAAATACTTCAAATTGAGTTAACTGGATGAAAGTTGGTCTTGGTGCGTGTACAACCAGGCCACAAGTTACACCAAATAGAGACAGAGACCACAGAATTCACATCTGAAAAGGAGTGGGCGAATTAGCTAAATCTGATGAGAGTAGGTGAAGGCAGCTACTGGGATGCAGAGAGCCGCACGACGGGAAAACAGTAACGGAAGCTCGAAAATACAAGGTCACCACAATGTTAGAAAGTATAGCTCACTATTTTTTATAGCCCAACCAGGAACTATGGCTGGTTTTCTTCTGATAGAGGAAGAGGATTTGACGAAGGGCAATGACCTCAAAGTGGATTTGACTGACAGGGATCGTAGTGATTTTCTCAAAATCTGTGGTTTCAGACTTTACTTTCCCCATTTTTTAATTACCGCTATTGATATTTATTTTAAATGAACTTGCGGATTCTAACGATGTAATGTGAATACATTTTAATCAATGCACCAAATTTAATATTTTATTTGGCTGCTCACTCATGACATACTCTTCCGGTCTATACAAAGAGAAACGCTTAACATTTCTCTTTTTTATTTATTACTTTGATTTTATTTTTTTAAATAGCAAAAATGGGACAGTATAATACAAATGAATCAACAAGATTTTTAAATTTTCCTTATAAGCTACAAATTTTTTACTGTTCGGCTTTTTCCTTCTTTTGCGAAATTTCTATACCTTCCATAAAATGTCATGTTCTATCTAAACAATTTTTTTCATACTATGTTAAAGTTAGGCTTGAAACAACCGTTTAGGCAAATAATCTGCATTTGAAATTAAAGCAAAAGAAATCAAATATGCAACATTAAAATATGTAGGGTCACCCCCCCCCCCAAAAAAAAAACGGACCTGCACACACCTTTTGTGATATATCCTTCATTCATTCATTCACTCATCACCCTTACTTTGCAGGACATGACAGAAGCAACGCCTGTGAACACAACTAGATCCCAATGGGAACTCCAGCAAAGAATATACTGCGCCAAACATTACTACAAGACGGGCTCATTCAAGAAAGTGCAGGACACTTTCGTGCATCAGTTCGAATGTGAAAAAGCCCCCTCCAAGAGCAGAATAAAGGACTGAGTGGACCACTTTGACAACTATCGGACAGTGGGGAACCTCAATGCAGCCAGTGACAACCATCCAAGCCATTCAGGACGCCCCAGGAAGCTTACAGCTGATCGGGTCGAGAGCGTGAGAGAGACAGTTCAGCAGAGTCCAAAACGCTCTGTGCGCAAGCGAAGTCAGTCCCTCGGTTATCCCGTGAGACTTCAGGAGAGTACTAGTAATGCATGTAAAGGCCTACCCAGAATACCTAGAGAATACAGACGAAGCAGACCCTTACAACCTCAGAGAAGAAGCAGAGGAAGGCTATGGCAGTCAAGATACTGGAGAAGATTCAGGAGAACCCAACTTTCCTTAACCTCCTTTGGACTTCAGATGAAACTCATTCCCATCTTGAAGGAAAGGTAAACTCGAAGACAAATGTCTTCTGGGGGACCTCCAGACCAAATAAGATAGCCACCAAGCCCCTACGCTCCCATAAGTGCACGGTATGGACTGCAATCTCAGCCAGAGGCATCAACGGACCATTCTTCTTCGAAGAATCTGGCGTGACAGTGACAGTCATCAAGGAGTGGTATGCTGAGGTCCTCAAAACCTTCAAGAGGGAGCTGCAGGCCCTGTTTCCGTCGCTTATGGGGAAGTTCTGGTTCTAGCAAGATGGAGCAAGCTCTCACACCTCAAACCTGTCCCGAGATTGGCCGAAAAAGAACTTTGGTGGCCGTGTGATCAGTCTCAAGACTGATTTTGAGTGGGCACCTCGCAGCCTAGACCTTAGCCCACCACATTTCTTTCTCGGGGGCTACCTTAAAGAGAAAGTGTACGCAGGGACACCCAATACCATGAGGGAACTCAAGGAAGCTATCAGGGAGGATATCAGAGCCATTAGTCGGTCGGTTTGTAAGGATGTCATGGACAACTTTGTGCTGCGCCTCAAGAAATGCACAGATCTAAATATAGGTCATCTCGAACATGTGCTCTAGAATAAAGAAGAAAAGTCCAAAGACTCTCATGTTTTGATATGATGTTTTTAAACAGAATAAACTAGTTATCCCTAAAGTTTCATTCAATCCTTGCAGAAAATTAAGAAATGAGGTCTATCGAAAATCGGGGCCACTTTTTGGAGGGTGACCCTGTATACTAGTTATTCTTGGGGGAAATAGCATTTTGCTAGTTTTAATCTTAAGTTGCTTCCCTTAATTTATAGAATACACGCTAACCTGTTAAAATGGGTTCGTAAGTTCTTACTTGAAATTATAATATCGTCTATATAAGCTAGAGCCTCTACGCCTAATAGGTTATAAAGGACTACGTTCATTAGCTTAGAGAAATTAGCAGGTCCATTAGGGACACTAAAAAACAAAACGTTGAATTAATAGCGCCAGAGCTTCATAGTAATGGCCGTATAAGGTGGTGATCCAGATTGTTATCCATTTGGCAATATCCACTAGGCAGTATAGTGAAGAAAAGAACTTAGACTGGCCTACATTTTGGATTGTTTCGGTCATGTCCGGTATGAGAAACCGTTCCAGGATGGTGACACTATTTAAGCGTCTAAAATATATGCATGGTCTTACTGATCCACCACATTTAGATACTAGGATTATAAGGGAAGACTACGGTCTAGCTGAAGGCTCAATGGTGCCTTACTGTAGCAGTCCTGGACTTGCTTTTTTACAAATTCCAAGTTGGAATGGGAGAACCTATAGGGATGTATGTATGTATATTGGTGTCATCTCTGGTTTCAATACGATTTATAATGTACTAAATCATATATATATATATATATATATATATATATATATATATATATATATATATATATATATATATATATATATATATATATATATATATATATATATATATATATATATATATATATATATATATATATATATATATATATATATATATATATATATATATATATATATATATATATATATATGTGTGTGTGTGTGTGTGTGTTTGTGTATTTAAAGGCCCAAGGAAATGAACATTGGTAACACAACCCAGAAAAACGCTTAGGAGAATATCACATGAACTAATATAAGCTTAAGAAGGAATTTGGAGATGTAGAGAACGGAAAGATAGGACAAACTATTTCAACCGTTATGTGAAAATAAATAAAGAAGTTACGTTTGAACCTGTGTTATTAAGCGCTCATCCCTTATATGGCAAAGACGCTGATCGCCAGAGCTACCATCCTCAACCCCCCAAAAGGTTGATTCAAGAAGCCTTTTGAACCACGAAGTGTAGGTTTTTATTTAGTGAGAGACAGACGAGTGTTTTAGTAGGAGGGAGCACGGACTTATTTTGTAATAAATTGAAAATCACATGACACGTGATCTTTTATAGATCAGTTTGGTAAAACCAAACTAAATTTAGTTTGGTTTTAACCAAACACATTCATTTAAAAAAGAGATGAATACTGGACAAGTAATCCACCATCTACAAGATCGAATAAAAAAGATCGTTAGAAGAAGAGAAAGTTGCCAAAAGAAATTAATTAAGGCAAAATACACAATGGTCTTCAACAAAATTTTCATATATAAATATATATTAGGGATACCAGATAGTAATGTCGTTTTTTGATTAGGTGTTAGCACTAGGAGTAATGCGGGGTAAATACCATGTCTCCACCCCCACACCCCACCCTTACTGTGGATGCCGAGCTCCTCGACCCCCCCTTCCCCACCGTTATGGTAAATGCCGAGTTGCCCCCCTCCCCCATACTTTGGTCAGTGACCATTTTCGAAGAAATTAGAGTCGACAAACACATTCACACAGACACATATACACACTGGAGCTTTCTAAGGAATTAGAGTCTACACACACATTCACACACATATACATTGGGTTAGGTTAGGAGTAAAATGCCCCCCCCAAACCATCTTGGTCACATGCAGGTGTTTTCTCGTTTCATTTTGAAAATAATTAATATGTTTAATGATGCGAATGCTAGATATCCAAGTATTAATAAAAAAAATACTAATGTCTAGACCGTTTTATCATATATAGCATCGGCAATAGGAGACAAAGATCGCTTCAGCGACCCTTTTTTGAAGGAATTAGAGTTTATACACACACATACATGCACACTCACACACATACATTAAGGCAAATCATACCTGTAATCTAAAGATTATGAATGTCTTGATTGAATTTAACATATCTGCAAAGATCGCTTCTCTCTCTAATTCACCCTTCCCCTCTCCTTTATTTCTTTATCGTCCTAAAACCGCATCTGTAGAGATATAAAAAAAAAATCGAAAAAAACTTTTAAAGTAATCATAAGAATACGGACTCATTAACAGAAGATCAATGGAGTTTATGTGGTGAGATATCTGACTTCCTTAAACATTTCACCCTTTCACAGCTGACAACTTCGTTCACAAAGTAAGTCATTTTCCTTTTGTAACTTGTTTAAAAAAGTCAAGGTTGTTATAATGTTTTATTTTACATTGTAATCCAAATATGCATACATTTTCTACAGATTAATAAATCGAAAAAACATTTAATTGATGCTAACCATATTATATAATGGTACATAATAAATACAGTTGAGTTGATAGGTTACACAATTACATATTTTCCAACAATTAATTTTATTGAGTATACAGTATAAATTTTTTTCTTTACATTCTAATAAAAATATTCTTTACAACGATTTCTTCGTTTCTTTGATCATTATATAAATCAAATTGCTCAATAAAAGATCGATATGATTTACCGTTTGTCATCTGCTGAATGAAATAGACACAAAACAAGCCACATGAGTTTGAAAAGTAACTCTGAACTCTGGATGGATTAACGATAATAATTTTATTCATTTTTACTAAGGTTTTACGAATATAAACCCTAGACATAGGCTTTCGAAATAATACGAACTTTTTTTTTGTTAACAAACAAAGCGATCCAATGCGAACCATGTCGATGGCTGCTGTCTAGATTAATTATATAAGCTACTGGCAGTTTTAAAAGTTGACATAAATGAGTGTCTCTCGCAAAACAGCCCCGAAAAACTCGCTTTGTAGTTTCATTTCGATACAATAGTTCTTCTATTTCTATTGCATTCATTTTATTAAGAATAAACTAGTACGTTTCTAGACTTATCTATCCCAATAACAGACTGAATATCTGCATATATAACAAGGGAAACCGGGTCTATTAATGGAGATATAAACTGTAACTGTATTGATAATGTACCTTGTTGTAAAGGATTGGAGCATTCACCAAGTCAAGTAGTACTTTTATCCTGATTTAGGTTAATACAATAAATATTTTTATTTTATAGAAACTGTTCATAAGTAAGTCCAATAATCTGCCCACCTCCAATACACCCTATTCCGTTGTATAACGAGTAAAATAAAAAGCCTTTGAAGCAACTGGATCTGCATTGCCTGAATAGTCTAATTCAAATGGTCTTTCAACTTCCCGTTTATATAGAGAGTGACACGATTCACATTATAAGGTTTAAATTTAAAAGGTGATGCATCATAGCTACCAGAAAATGCCGAATGGTCAACCATGCCAATTACCATCCTCGTAGGTATTCTTCCCATGAAAATATTATCCACACTCTTCATTGATATTCCATTCCCAATTGTAAAATTTCGCATACGAACTTGTGTGATAGGATACTTAGCGTTTGATGTAAGCAACCTATTTTCCATCTCCAAATGAGTTGATGCTGAAAGGCGGACTTTACTTCGGTAAAGGAAACTCTCTAATAATTCTATTTTAGCTTCAAAATCGGTCTGGTTTCTAAATAGTGTAAATGAATGTGGTGCTCTGGATAAATTTATCTTTAGTGAGACTATTCATCAACAGCTTATGTGGCGAGAAGAAATAGGCATGTAGTTTTCCATATATGTACATCAATTAGTTTTTTCTTTGATCTGATATATTTCTTTTCTATACGTTCTTTACTAGAGTAATATCCTGCAAAGGAAAGAAATGTAGATTTTCCTTTTTCAGTATAATTCAACAGGGTCCCTAAATATGCCCGATGAGGGTAATTATTTCCAATGGAATTTACAGATGTTTCATTTAAATAAATGTCAACATTGCTGAACAAAGTGTGAATAATTATATTTTCCTGAAGATATTCTCGCTATCTTTAAGTTCGCTTCCATCTGCCTTCACAATTCTTGCTTTAATATAAAGATAAACCTCACTCGGATCTATATAATACTGTCTGCTACCAGATACATAATATTTTAACTGGGGTAAGATCTGAAGAGATATTGCTAAGTGGCGAGTAAGACTGATAATTGCTCTCTGTCGTAGTATGACATTATATTACATCAATACCATATTATATCTATGGGAAAGGGACCGATAACTTACAGGTGAACCGACGAACGGGCGGAACACCGCTAGTTTAGATGGGCTAAAATGCAAGAGGAGAGTGCAACGAGGTCAGGTAACAAATGGGCAATGGCAAAGCTCAAGGTTATTTAAAGAGGTGTGTACAAAAATATAATTTTATTTACATAAAAATAATGAGAGAATTGATGGATAAAATTACCTCAAAGAATTAACGGCAAAATCACATCAGTAACGAAGGGGGGGATTGTAGTTATATATCAAACTATGAAGTTAGAGCTTAAGGTATTACAGGAGGAGACTATTCAAATGGGGGGGGGGGAATTAACTCAATTAAGTTACTGAAGGGGGGAAGGAGGTTGGCTTACGGATATCTTCTGCACGTGGGGTGATGCCGCTCTGAACTTCTAAGCGGGAACTTGAAGTAATGACGGTTCTCCAAAAACAGAGGGGAGGGGGGGGGGGGCAACTTCCGGTCCAGGGGAGAGTATTTCGGCCACCCGGAATAAAGGGCGAACAAAGGAGGGCTTCGACAGGAGTTGGTGAGAGAAATCAGCAAATCACTCGGTGGCGATTGTTAAGTGGAATTACCTCACTGGCTGGGGCTAATTCCAAATACACAAAATAGTTCAGCTGTCACTTTGCTTTGTTGTTAGCACCTGACTTGGAACTATGGGGAATCTTCTGTGGTCCGGGCGAGACTTCTCAACTCTAGGTCTCTTCATGAGAGTCGAGCACTATTTATGTCCGAGGCTCTCTCCGGGGTTGGGGGTCGGTAAACGGGAAACAGCTCTACTCTCGGATGGCCTCAAATCTTCTTGCAGAGGCTATTCTGCCCATGTAAAAGTAAATCATGGTGGACACGGTTCGAGGCTACCGCTTGTGGAAGGGGGAGGGGGTAGACTTATCAATTTAGGCCTAACCGGGCCTTCTGCAGCGCATGCAAGTTCCGTTCTGCTCAAGAGAATCCACGTAGGGTTCCCTCACACTCTCAACGATGGAAGTTTCTGTCGGTGGAACGGTAAACAAATTGAGTTCTGTCTTCGAACAAATATATCTTGCTGGATGAAGAGCATTCATTTTTATACGTGTATGATTTACAGCTGAAGATGACTTTATGAGAACATCTATGAAACGTATGCTTGTTTATATTATGAGAAAAAATCATCCCCTCCCTCTTCATGATCTATCTACGAGGGGCGGTCAATAGGTTTTGGGAATCGGTAGGGCAAAACACAGGAAGGGGGATGGCTGTCTGTGGGGGTGTTAGGACAAGTTATGACGAGTCAGGACCTGCAGCCGCACGCTTCTACCTCGTCTATTTAAGAAGCAGTAGCTGATCGCAGATCTTCAATCACAAATTTTTCAACAATGGAGAAGGTTGAGCACCGCGCAATGATAAAATTTTTGACCAAGGAAGGCAAGAATGCAAAAGAGATCCATGAAGGCATGGTTGCAGTGTACACCAACACCGCCCCTTCCTATGCAACCATTGCTCGCTGGAATAGGGAGTTCCGCCATGGTCGTGAGTCCCTTGAAGATGACCCCCGTCCAGGACGACCGTCAGACGTGACCAACGAGAGCAATGTGGCCCGTGTAGAGAGGATGATCCTCGAAAATCGACGGGTAAAGGTCGAGGAAATCCGGCGAGAACTTGGAATATCATATGGAAGTGTTATCAACATCATCCACGACAATTTGGCCATGACCAAGCTCTCTGCCCGTTGGGTCCCTTGAAACCTCATGCCCTATGATCGACTTCAACGTCGTCAAAGTCCACAAGGCCAGAGTTGCACAAGCTGCCCTGCGCAAGTGCGGATTCGAGGACCTCAACCATCCCCCCCTACAGTCTAGATCTGGACCCTAGCGACTACTTTTTATTCCGCCAGCAAAAGGCTGCACTGCGTGGACGCCGGTTTTGGGACGATGAAGATGTCCAGCTCGCCATCCAGGAGTGGATTGAACAGCAGTCGGGAGATTTCTGGTTGTCGGGATTTCGAAGCCTTAGGGACAAGTGGCGCAAGGGCATTAAAGACGAGGGTAGTTATATTGAAAAATAATAAAACACTTTTCCTCATATCTCGTTTCCTTATATCCGAATTGCAAAACTTATTGACCCCCCTTGTATATTCAGCTTTTTTTTCTTCTTCAACTTCTTATTCCTCCATTTCCGCTTATTTATTACACCAATTTTTTCGGACTTCTCATTGACACTCTGAGATTTTAAATTTCTTCTAATATATTGTCTAGTATCTTTAGTAATAGTTTTTTTTGCCATTCCCAGCTGATCTTTCAAAGCTTGCTTTGCGCTCTTTCCATGCATAATATCCTGAACGGTATCGAAACCTGCGGAAATGGCCTTCTTTCCTAGATAGCGAGCACCACTCTTTAGATAGGGCGTTGCATTTCGGAATAGGGAGGAGAATAGAGATCCAAGACCATGTGTCTCTGATCTCTTAACCCTTTAAACACGCGTGGGTCATTTAACATTATTAATTACTTTGATGTCTTTCTCCTAATGTGTAGTTTTATCACCAAATGACCGAGAACGAATGGAAAACTTTCCCCTCAACCGTTTTTATATAGATAGTGTGGATTATCAAAAGTTATACTGAATGACCCATCATTGAAAGGAAAGTGAATAATTCTCAGCAGCCTCGACTGGCTCCCACCTACAAGCTTAGAGTAAATATAACATGATCTCGGATGAGATATAGGAGCCGGAAAATCTATATTAAATGCTATACAATTATTTAGTTGGGGGATATCATCTCTGATCGATCTTTTAATTATATTGGAAAATTCTTCTGATCGAACAAATAATAGATTTTCTTTCCTTTTCACATTGAGCAATGAACGTGAAGTGAGCATTAACACATAGTCAGTAGATATTTTCCGTTGCGTTTTGTCAGATTGAAACAGTAAATCTCGAGATGATAATTTCTGTCTCATTTCCAGATTCATTTTCTCTAGGAATGTTTTTCATCTTTATAATATCCGGCGTCTATCCATATCTCATCATAAGTATAGTCAATTCCTTTTATTTTTGTTTCCTTTCGTCTTGCCAATATAGTATTTGATGCATAATTATTTACTTCAGTCATTTTCCGATAGACTGTGAATGCGCGTGTAGGCTTAGTAATATTATAGATATTCCCTGTAAATTGAAACTCACAAAGCCCTACCTCATACTGACTGTTTTATGTTATAATAAATTTGTGCGATTCAATTCTATAGTCAGACGTGGTATTTTGAGGGTAAATATCCAGGGGGGATGAGGAAGGAAGGGTAACATAAAAACTCTCTGACTCCATCTTCACAAATGATAAAAAGCTTCTCTATCTCCTACCCTTATATAATTCCACGAATGCAGGTGCTCAAAGCTGTGGTGTGATATCACATGCCTTGACGTGTAAATTAAACGATTTTGGGTGGCCTCGCCATTTTACTAAATATATCTTGTTTTTTCCACGCCCTATCGCTTTAACTATCTTTTCCACTACATATTTCTTACGGGAGTCAAACTTTACTTTCTGTAGTTCTTCTTCATAAACCTCACCTTCAATATGTACTCCATTTAAATCTTCAATATAATACAGCTCTAATATTTTTTAAATCCTATACAAGGTGTCCCAGAAAAAAGTTAACCGTACTTTGAATTAGTATAACTCAAAACCCATTAGAGATTTTTGAGTCCTGCAAAACAAAACAAATTTAACAACTAGTTTGTGGAGGTCGAACCTAGTAAACAATTGTTTGAAAATTTTAAATGGTTCACACATTGAACCTTATAAATAGGAAGATAAACTTCCCACTTTTAATATCTCTCTTTTGTAAATAGGAAGATAAACTTCCCGCTTTTAGTATCTCTCTTTTGTAAATAGGGAGATAAACTTCCCGCTTTAGTATCTCTCTTTTGTAAATAGGAAGATAAACTTCCCGCCTTGTAGTATTTCTCCTTCGTAAACAGGAAGCTAAACTCCCCAGTATGCAGTACGTTATTATGGGTCGGCCATATGTGGCTCCTTACAAAATAGATCTTGTTCTTGAAGTCCCCGTGGAGAGAAGGTAAAAATCGATGGCGTTTTCTTGAGTTGACTTGCCCTCGATTTTGTTTTCCTCCTTTGCCGGCTGTGAACTTTTCGGTGAGCTCAGTTTATCTTCCTATTTATAAGTTTCAATGTGTGAACCGTTTAAAATTTCCAAACAAATGTTTACTAGGTTCGACCCCTACAAGTTATCTGTCGATTCTGGAAATTTCATTATATTCCCTTTTACGATATTGATACACTAATGGGTTTAGTGGAGGCTATCAAAATTATGTTTAGGCAAGGAAGTAAAATAATGAAACTTCGAAATTTAAAATCAACAAATATATTTAAATCCATTTTTAACAAAAACACATCTTCATATGGGTAATACAAATTCATTTTGTTTAATTTTCTAAGCACTGTTTCCTTCCACATGTCCTCCATTTCTTTCCAAGCACAGTTGCGCCTTTGACCGCATTGATTGAACAACTTTTTTGATTAACTTGTGATTTTCCTTATGTCTATTGACTTCACGTGTGATACTATCTCTTAACTGGTTGATGCTTTGTGGTGGAGAGAATATATTTTATTCTTTAGATATGCCCATAAGAAATAATCGCATGGTGTTAAGTCAGGGGATCTTGGAGGCTATTCAATTGCATGATTAAGCGAGACAATTCGGTTGTCAAACGTTTCTCTTAGTTTTGTTCTTACAGCAAGCTGTCTATGAGCTGGTGTGCCGTCGTGAATACACCAAAGTCTATTGAATCGATTGCCGTAAATCTGGCGGAGTTCCGGGAAGATCCTTTCGTTAATCATGCTCAGGTAGGCAGCACTATTCAACTTATTCTCGTAAAACAATGATCCGACAAGATAGCCATTCCCGCAAAGTCCGATCCACAGAGACACTTTCTGTTGACAAATATGTGTGTCAAAGTTGAATACTGGAGGGGGGGGGGAGGTCAGTGGCGCATATTGCCGAATGTTATGGCTATTTACCTTTCCATTCATGAAAAAAGACTGCGTCGTCACCAATCACAATGTTTACCAAGAAACGAGCAGGTTTATGGAGAAGCCATTCGACAAATTGTCTACGACGAGGAAAATCAGCTTCAAGAAGCTGGTGTTTTGCATGCATTTATAGGGATGCCATTTTAAGCCATGTTTAATAATGCGGTTAAATGATGACTTTGACAATTGTAACCCATTCTTTCTGACTGATACATGTGGATTTCGAAGAAGTGACATCTGAACATTTTCGATATTTTCTGTTGTTCTTATGGTTCTCATACTACCCGAACGACCTTTATTTAGATTTAAGCATGTTCCTTCATGTTGGTATTTGCGAACATTTTTCCAAATTGTGGGCTTGCTTGGTGGGTGCCTACCTGGAAAACGTTGTTCAAATGAATCTTGTACTTGTTTAATACTGCCAGTCTTAATAAAGTTTGTGACTACAAATACGCGTTGATCTTTTGTTAACTGCATGATTAAAAAGGTTCTATGGAAGCAAACTTTTACACAGAAACGCTTTGATTTGCTTAGTAAGCAATAATGACGAGACCAAACCACAGCGTGGCTGAAAAACCACTGTAAAATGGCCTAGGCTTTGCTTGAAGAATCGCACAGTGACCTAGGCTACCTAGGGTCCCTATGCTTCTCTTGAAAGTGCACGGTGGCCTAGCCTTCCACGGCTTCGTTCCTTTTTTTTACTTCCTTGCGCAAACATATTTTTAATAGCCTCCACTAAACCCATTCGAATATCAATATCATAAAAGGGAATTTAATGAAATTTTCAGAATCGACAGATAAATAGTTGTTAAATAAAACACCTTTTAGAAGACCCCAAAATCTCCAATAGTTTTTGAGTTATACTAATTCAAAGTACGATTAACTTTTTTCTGGGACACCCGGTATATCTTGTAGATTTCCTCACTCCACCCAATCTTGTATCCTTTTTTTAAAATTACTGGAAACGCTTGAGATTCGAACATAATCACCGATTTTATATAGAAACCTGTTTTCTTTAACTTGAGATCTCTGTTTCGGTATAGCAACTTCATATATAACTTTAAATGGTGTGTTCCCAATCATTCTATGTCTAGAATTATTATATACCCTTGCAAAATCATCTTATCCTGATTTAGGTTAATACAATAAATATTTTTAGTTTATAGAAGCTCTATAGGTCCGGTTCCTGAAAAAAAGGTATTTTAACTATAAGAAAATGAACAATATGTAAAAAGTATACTTTAACAGTCATTTTTTCCCGAATTTCCAGGAAGAAGATTTAGAATTGATCCTATGCACCCTTCCATCACAATAACCTCATTCTGTTATAAGGTGTATAAAGATGTCTTCTCACCAGAAAATTCGATTGCAATTATCGAAGAGAAGAAATCAAAAGCTTTGTCTTATAAAGCTAAGTTGGCTTATGTTTAAAGAACATGTTAGAGGAATCACTATTTTCCATGCAAGAAACGGTGGTGAGCGAAGCCTTTCTGTTTGTGGGAGAGTATTTTACCCTGATGGGTTTTCACCATCAGGAAGAGGAACCGTGTTTCTCTTTCATGGATGTCATTGGCATGGGTGTCCGAAAGAAAACTGTAATCTCAAACAAGATGTTTCCATTGGTGGACGTGGGTCGTTGGACCGTTACTACCACAAAATAGAGAATGATCGAATTCTCGGTAGTAAATATCAAGTAATCATGCTCTGGGGGTGTGAATTTGAAACCATGATGCAAACCATTCCAGAACGACGTGAGCTAGTTAATACAATTTTCGCCGATGTAGTGAATGATGTATTGAATGTGAGAAGTGCACTTTTTGGCTGCAGAAGTAACTCTTTTATACTATACTACCCACCAACTGAAGGTGTCGAAATAAATTATGTCGATTTTTGTTCCTTATATCCGTACTGCATGAAAAACAATCCATACCCCGTGGGATCACCTCGGTGTTGCGTATCTGTGCGAGAAATTCCGTCTATTCAAGAATTCACCGATGGTATGAATGAAACATATTTTGGTATCTTGAAAGCTGATGTTCTCCCTCCTAATGATCTGTATATTCCAGTTCTTCCTCAATCCATAGATAGTAAACTTACTTTCAAACTATGTACTACATGCGCTCAACAAAACTCACGCGAGTGTCATCACTCTGAAAAACAACCTATGATTTGCGGAGTGTACACCACTCCTGAACTAAAACTTGTCCTGGAAAAGAAGTATAAGATCAAGAAAATTTTAGAGTTTGGGGAGTTTGAAAAGAGGGAGGGTTTGTTCGCAGAGTATATAAAAACATTTCTAAAAGAAAAAAATAGAAGCTTCTGGATTCCCGCGAGGAGTGGTTGGAGAGAAGGAGAAAATGGAATAGTTGAAGAGGGTGAATCAGTCTGAAGGGATAAACATAAAAATAAACGCCATCGAAATGAATCCTGGAAAGTGTTTTGTGAACAAAGCTCTGTCTAAACAGGTAAGGATTCCTTCCGGCAACTATTTTTTCTGCAATATTACGACATTATACAACGAATATGAAGTCAATAATTTCTAAAACTTGAAGGCGATATTAATAATGATAAAAACTTGAAGTCGATAATGATAATAATAATAATAATGCTAATAATAATAAAAACGTGAGGTCGAAAATAATAATAATGCAAAAAAAAACACCCTATTAATCTTGATCATATTTGCTTCCTTTTATAGTCCATGGGGAAAATTCGTCCAGAGGAATCGCGGCATGTAAACGGTCATCTGTGCTTATGATCATGATGTAATCAAGCTGACCAGAAACGACCACTTCATTGTGAAATCTTTGGATGTGATTGGCAGTGCATACATCGCAAAAGTGGAGAATGCTGAATATGTAGAAGTTGAGTCACACGTAACGAATCTTCCAATTGCAACATTAACAACTGCCTATGCTCGAACCAAACTATATGACCTCCGAGACTCGTTGGGTGAACGTTTGTTGTACTGTGACGCAGACAATGCAATCTTCTTCATTACTAGGAAAGATCACCGACAACCTCGACTTGGAGAATTCCTAGGTGATCTCACCGATGAGATCAAATGTATGTACGGTGCCGAGGCGTATGGAGATTCATTCTGCTCAACTGGTCCTAAATCCTATTCGGTACGTATCCAAACGACGAGTGGGGTGAGGTATATAGTTCGTACTAAAGGATTAACCATTAACACTCAGACGAAGGATATAATAACCTACGATGCTATGAAACGTCTAGTTGGAACCGATGATGATATTCACATCTCTGTACCATTTGTGGGTTTCAGAGCCGAGGAATACGGTGGAATGAAAGAGGTGAGAAGGGAAATTTTTTAGAAAAACCTCTTGTAAACGCATTGAATTCCCAGAGAATTATCGAACCATACTTTTCGGTATCAAAGGGATTTTACATGGCATTTAAAAAGCTAATATCCATTGAATCCCTGTCAGCTATTATTAGCTCTTTATGTATATATTTTTAATCGATAACAATATTTTCTGATTAATATGAATAAAATAAAGATGAAATAAAAAAACGCGTTTAATTAACAATGTTTTAATTTGTCTACAAAATAACTCATAACATTCTCTCGATCTTGGGAGAAGGAGAATTCATTCATCCTTGCCTCTTCAATCTTGGTTTTCATCATATCAGTGAGCCGATGGAAATACCATGAGAGAAAGCGAAATAACAGGGGTTTTGTGTCAAATACTTTCTCACCATCATTAACCATGTTAGAATGCAATATGCAGAAAAACTTATCCACTCATGCATTGTGACGATCGGATAGTCCCTCCGACAAAGAAAAAAATGCATCCATAAGCTCGTTTTGGAATTTTTCACCGATGATTAAATCTTCTAAATCCATAAACTGGAGATGTTAAAGAACTTCTTTTCCGTTATTGTAGTTGAAAGGCTGTTGAACTGACCCACTATACAGAAATTCAATCCGATCAATTAGGTGTTCATGAATAAGTCAACGAACATGATCGAAGAAATCAACCGTAGATGAATAGTCTGGTTGAAATATATAATCCGATCCACACACATCTTCGGTTGCAAAATATTTACCAAGTCTGGGCGTGAAACGATGTGCATGGAGGATCATCTTAGTACATGTAACATACAGAGATGTTTAGCAACAAATGATTTAAAAGATGGCAACTAGACGGACCAATTAAAAAATTGAAAAAAAGTGTCAACTCACTGCTGAGGGACAGAATAATATATGATAAATCAGTTCGATGCAGTCTTTATCTCCCCTCTACCGATTTGCTCCAGTGTGTGTGTGTGTGTGTGTGTGTGTGTGTGTGTGTACTAAATATCGCGGTTTTTTTCCTGCATGTGACCAAAGCTGGTAGTGACCAATGCTAGGGGGTGATGGAGTGGTATTTTACCCCTAACCTAACCAAATGTATGTATGTGTGTAGACTCTAATTCCTTATAAAAATCCAGTGTATATATGTGTGTGTGCGTGTGTGTGTAGATTCTAATTCCTTCGAAAAAAAGGTCACTGACCAAAGTATTGGGGTTGAGGGGGGTGGAGACTAGCCATTCACCATAACGGTGGTGGTCGATGGGGAAGACTCGGCATTCACAGTAAGGGTGGTAGTGGGGGATGGGGGGTGGAGACGCGGCATTTACCCCGCATTACTACTGGTGCTGGGATTTCATTCTTGAAAAGCAATTGTTTCTTTCGTTTATCAGTGTTAAATAGAATCCATTTTTCATCTCCAGTAACAATTTGATCTAGGAAAGGCATTTTTTCATTCCTTAGGGGCAGATCATTGCAAATTGTAGAATGCAATGCTTAATTATTTGGTGAAAGTTCATGAGGCACCCTTTCAGTCTTTCCTCACTCATTGGATCCCTATGCCAGCGATGTGGACCCAGATTTAGATTAACCACGCTTTTTGGTCGTGAGATCCTCATCTAAACCCCGCTTGCAAAAGTGGATGTGTTTGACGTTAATGGATCATTTGAATCCTGCTCTGGTGAACCCTGCCGGATATATTCAAGAAGTAGTGATGATATCGTTGTTGAGGTGTCATCTCACTCTCAACACAACCTTGTCCGAAATCTATCTTGGATAGCCGAAGTTCCCGAAACCGTTTCGTCTCACCAACGTCTGAATTTTTTCAAAGATGTTGCCCGTTGGAATGAATTAACGGATTACGATCTCACCTGTCTCTTGAGTAAGCTTAGTGTCCAACACGTCACACATTTACACAGGGTGATTAAAAGTGTGAGCTCTGCTCTGGTCCCAAATGTCACATTAATTTTAACGTTGAACGTCAGGGACAGCCCCAGCTTATTAAAGCTGGATCCATTCGTATCCCGGTAAGGCCCTACATCGAACTACCTAGACGTTGCTTCAATTGTAATAAATTTGGATGTGTTGGTCGTGCCTGTCGGCCCTGCCGTTCCTGTGTGAATTGTGGTTATGATTACCATGGCCATGAATGCGCCAGAAAGCTGCGCTGCGCTAATTGCCGTGGTACTCATAGCGCTGCGTCGAAAACCTGACCAATCTTCTTATGCGAAAAGGAGGACCTCGCTTTGCGCGACTCTGCGTCTGCACTTGAGAAAGGCTCGCCAACACGGTCGAGCATAAACTTTACCTTTTGCCCGTCTTTTTTCAGATGTTTTGTGTGACGCTAGACGAAACCAACCATCACGTTTCGGATTCAGATACACCAATAGCACCTCATCTTCCATCTACCGTTAATGTCAAAAGTATTACCGATATACCTTCGAAGCATCACTCTCACGCCGTAATACTTAACGTTGCTCCCTTCTTTCAGGCGACTCTAGCCGGGACGCCGCTCAGGGTGAGACCCTTGACGACATGAGATATTATTTGAAAAAATCCTCTGCATTGACCAGTGATGGTTCTTTTCCCAGGCTCCGTGACCCAAAGCTCTTATAGTAAAAGGAAGGATTCCGCATCCTGGTCATCGGCCACCAATAAGCAGGCTGCCTATGGGGCTAACCTTGCTGAGCCTCGAGAGTTTTCAATGGGCTCTTATCCTGGTGCTCAATATTCTTTGTCCTCAAATCCGTCCTGCTCTTCACAGGACGTAGGCCCCTTACCGGTCCAAACGGTTGTAGAATCTACCCATTCACCCTCCTACTCATGATCCGCTGAAACCCAATGATATTCCAACATCGCTAGCCGCGGATGTTGGATCAACGCAACCCACATCAAAAGCGTCCTCGGGCCATAATTCCAGATTTACCGTCCGAAAATCTCTCATCGACCTTCCGTTTCCGCCGGTCTATGCGGCCTAGTTACAAGCAGGGGTATCCGCCGATTCCCCAGGACCTTCGAAAATATCTCCCGTCACCGCTTTCCCCAGCATCATTTTCCTGCTAAAGTAGGCGCTTCGAAATCTGCTCTTCGTTCCCCAATTTCTTTAGGACGCACTTCAAACGCAACCTCAGCCACAAGGAAGACAAAGATATCTACTGTGGTATCTAATCGTCCCACATATTATTTTCTATTTTACAATGGAACTCTCAAAGCGTTCTTACCAAGTGGGAAGAATTCAAAGTCATTTGGACGACTCTCCATCCAGCTGTTGTTTGTCTTCAGAAGAACAAACAGGGTACCCGCCCTCTTCCAGCGGTACCCGGTTTTCGCATTTTCAACTCCATTGCTCACGTCGGGCGCTCGTCTAATGGTTGGATGTCAGCTATAGTTTTGTCATTGCACCATGTATCTCCCCTTCCCATTGACACTACCCTCCAAGCTGTTGCCATGAGAGTTTTCTTAAAGGCTTTTTACTGTTTGCTCTCTGTGAGGGAATTCCACGTGGAATTTCTTGTCCAGCACGGAACTTCCTTGCGCTGTAGAAGGTTCTTTTAGGCTTAAATTGGTAAGCCTAACCCCCTCCCCACCCCCTCTGCTTCCACAAGCCGCAGCTTTGAACTGCGTCTACCACGATTCACCTTTACACGGGCGAGAATAGACTAGGCAAGAAGATTCGAGGCCATTCGAGAGTAGAGCTGTTTCTCACTAAATCCCCCCATCGCGGGGAGAGCCTCAGACATATATATTGCCCGCTTCCCATGAGACAAAGACAGAGTTAAGAAGTCTCGCCCGGACCCAAGAAGATTCCCCCTAGTTCCGATTCAGGTTCTAACAACAAAACAAAGTGACAGCTGAACTATTTGTGTGTTGGAATTAGCCCCAGCCAGTGAGGTAATTTCAGTTAACGATCGCCACCGAGTGATTTTTCCGACTTCTCTCATCAACTCCTGTCGAAGCCCTCCTCGTTCGCACCTCGTTTTGGGTTGGCCGAAATACTCTCCCCTGGACCGGAAGTTACCGCCCCCCCCCCTTTTTGGGAGAACCATCATCACTTTAACACCACGCTCAGAAGTTCCGAGCGGCCTCACCTCGCGTGCAGACGACATCTGTAAGCCAACCCCTCTCCCCCTTCAATAACCCAATTGAGTTAATTCCCCCCCCCCCCTTATCATTTTAATAGTCTCCTCCTGTAATACCTTAAGTTTTAACTTCATAGTCTGATTTATAACTACAATCCCTTCCCCCCCCTCCCTCGTTTACTAATTGTAATTTTGCTCATTAATTCTCTGAGGTAATTTCACATTAATTCTCTCATTATTTTTATGTGAATAAAATTATATTTTTGTACATACCTCTTTAAATAACCTTGAGCTTTGTCATTGTCTATAATTTACCTGACCTCGTTGCACTCTTTCTCGCTACTCAGCCCGTCTAAACTAGTGGTGTCCCGTCCCTTCCTCGGTTCGCCTGTAAGTTATTGGTCACTCCCCCATAGATATAATATGGTATTGATGTAATATAATGTCATATCACGACACTCTCTTTTCCTCCCTCCTTCTTTGCCATTCTTAAGAACAGATCTTTTAGAACTTATAGATCAGTTGCCCTCCCCGTTTTTATTCCTGAAGGATTTTAATGCCCGTCACCCATATTGGGGTGACGTTACTCATAATGCCAAAGGTAGTATTTTAGCGCCTATTTTATTATATCTGACTTTTTCTGCTTTTTTAACACCGATGACTTTACCTCTTATCACGTAGCTCTGCACCAGATTGAAATTAATCTGCACTACTTCAAAGTTAAACAATTCTAACCATTTTATATCTATTTTTATCAAATTAACTCGAGCGAAGTGATGAGAAGTCAACCAATATATATATATATATATATATATATATATATGTGTGTGTGTGTGTGTGTGTGTGTGTGTGTGTGTGTGTCCCAACGTAACTGCAACTCAATTTATAATTTGCTTAAAATGGTAAAATAAACAACTCTTAAAATGCTTTTTAACATTATTGGAATTGCCTTTTGTTCCATCGACAAAGGTTCGTTCATTAAAAGTGTTCCAAATTCATGTCTGTAAATTCATATCACGTGTGAGCACTGATATTTCATTCTTGTTACAGAACCCCAATTTATCATACCATTTGTGATCTTTCAAATATCATTCCTAATTTATCATATATTAACAATCCTCTTTAATCCTTAATCTCTCTCTCCACCATTTACTACCAATTTGTATCTTGTATTGTATGCAATTAATTATCTCTTTGTGTTATTCTCCTGCTAAACTACTGGGTCTTTTCTGTTTGGCGGCAGGCGGATCTTTTGTACCAAATTTTCGACAACGATGCAGTTTTGAGTGCTGAATACGAATATAACATTTATTTGGGGGTGAAATGAAAGGAAGTATCTAAAAAAAAGAAATTTCCTACTGTAAATTTTGGTTTGTCCGATACATTTTGAAAATAACTAAATGGAAATGAAACGCTCTTAAACTGCCATATTATTTCCCAATATTATTGTTCACTCCCTTTATTATTTCTTCAAACATTCTTTGTATTTAGATGTAAGTATCCCCTAATATTTTTTTAAACAAATTTTCATTTCTATTGCGTTTTCGCCACATAAATTCACATATGTAGGAATTGAGCATCCCACGGTGGGTACCGCCGTGTTCCAATATGTTTCACCTTTATGGAGTAAATTCAAGGGGACTCTCGTGGGGGGTTTAGCACTGCGAGGAGACCCCCCTACGATGATCCTGAGTTTCAATCAATTGGGGGTGTCTGGGGGCCACAGCCCCCCAGTATATAATCATAATTGTTTATAGAATAATGTTCTAAACTAATGCGCATTAAATTTTGTTTTTTTAATACCTCCTTTCATTTCTCAAAAAAATAAATGTATATTCGTATTCAGCACTCAAAACTGCATCATTGGTCAAAATTTGGCACAAAAGATCCGCCTGCCGCAAAACAGAAAAGATCCAAACTATTTATCTTTATTCGTGATATTCTCTGTTATTTCTTAAATACAATTTATGTTTTGTATCTCGTTGTATTTGATCGAGTCCCGTGAGTTAAGATTCCACTACGCCGCGCATTAGACCTAAACAATTAATCATTCATTCTAAACAAATATTGATAGTGTGTGGGGAATTATGTTTGCTATCTAGGTTTACCAATATAATAACCAACAGCACCATAGTCAGCCTTTGATGTCTTCCATTGGAGTGACGCTTCTCTATTGTTTTGTCGGCCGTTCAGCCTAACCCTCACCCAGCCATGCCTCTCAAGAAGGACTTAGACCATAATGAATGGAAAGGCTTCCGAGAGGTGTCTTTCACAAGTACCTCCTTGGAGACCTTCAAAGTTGTGGACGCTGTAGTGTCGTACTTCACATCGATTATTTACAATGCGGCCACACAGAACATTGCCTAGAGGCTCAACTGTGGCCTGGTGGACCTCGGAGTGGGCAACAGCCTTTAGGAACGATAAGTTTGCTCAACCCCCGGTTTTGGCGGAACCCAACCTTGTGCAACAAAGATGACCGAAACCGAGCTCGAGCACTTCGTCAGAGAACTCTTTCGTCAGGCTCTCCGAACTTCATGGCGTGGCTACGTTTCATCGATTTCTCCTGTGACCCTTACCGCACAGATCTGGAAGAGAATTAACAAAATCCGGGGTTGTTATGTCGGCATAATACCTCTCCTCCACCTCAATCTGCAGGGATCCTTAGTGAATGACAACCTGGTGATCAGCAATGCTTTAGTAACCATTATCTTGTTGCCAGCAGTGTCAGCCGTTAGAAAAAGGTTTTTCTAGCCTAGAAATCAAACGAAGAGTCTCATCCCCTTAGTTTTGCGACGAACCCCACCTTCCGCATAATGCCTTGTTTCCATCCACGAGCTGCGTGTTGCATGGTCATTTTGTGGGTCTATATCTCCTTGCCTTTGCGAGATCCATTAGGATATGTTTCAGCACCTTCATCCACACTCTCTCATGTTCTTACTTGATTTATGCAACCTTATATGGGGGAAGGGTTCTTAGTGATCATCATGGCGCATTGGGATTGTCCTCCCCTTTGTCAATCCTGGCAGAGACGGATTAGACGCAGATCACTATCGTCCACTAGCTCTTACAACTAGCTCTTTCGACATTGAGAAAGCCTACAATCCAACTTGGAGATACAGCTTCTTAAGGCAGCTACACGTTTGGGGTATGAAAGGTCTTTTACCGTCTTTTATTCCAAATTTCTTAGCATCTGGATCCTTTACGGTGTGTGTTGGAGAGAATTACTCTGACCTGCAACTCCAAGGAGAGGGAGTTCCTCAACGCAGTGTTTTATGTTTTGTAATTGCGATCACTAATATCATTTCTTCCTCGTTCGTCGATGACTTAGCAATATACTGTTCCTCCCCTCGCCTTCCCCCAGCAGCGCGTCGGCTGCAACTGGTAGTCATTGCAATTGAGAAACGTGCACAACTTAGGGAATCGTGCCTGCTATCCTCCCAACGCTTCTTCACCTGTTCAACACTTCACTTGCAACTGGTCTTGTTCCCTCTTTCTTCAAACGTGCCCACATCCGTCCGATTCTTAAAAAGCCTCAACTGAACCCCACTGACCCTTCCAATTATCACCCGATTTCGCAACTTCCTTTCCTATCTAAGGTTCTGGCGAGAGTGGTTGCTTCACGCATCAACCTTCACATGGAGGTCTGTAACATTGATGAAACCTATCAATCTGGTTTCAAGTCAGGTCACTCCAGAGAAACCATCCTTCTCAATGTGTCCGATTGCTTACGAAGATCCACGGACAGGGGTTGTGCCTCCATTCTCGTTCTACTCGACCTCTCCTCTGCCTTCGATACTATTGACCATACCGTCCTACTTGATCGTATCCACCATTTCCTCGGCATATCAGGCACCGTGCTTGACTGGTTCCGCTCCTACCTCTCGTCTCTTACCCAATCCGTTGTGATTGACGACGTTTCATCCGACTCTACCCCCATTCGCTTTGGAGTGCCACAAGGCTCTGTCCTTGGTCCTCTACTATTTCGTATTTACCTTCTCCCTCTTATTTCCCTTCTCCGTAATCTCGGTCTATCCTTCCACCTATATGCTGATGACACTCAAGTTTTCGTTTCCTCATCCCCCACGTCTTTTGCTTACTCTATCACTGACCTCCTGGCTGCCTACTCCTCCATTTCTGACTGGCTCTCTACCAACTTCCTCAGGCTTAATCACTCCAAAACTGAGGTCCTCCTCGTCGGCACCCCTGCTTTTGTCAAAAAATCTAAATCTCTCTTTCCCTCGCTTACTCTGGGCGGTAATACTATCATTTTCTCTGACTGCGTTAGGAATCTGGGTGTTGTTTTTTATGAGCATCTCTCCTTTAAGCTTCATATCCGCAATGTCAGCAAATCCTCTCTATGTTTCCTTCGTAACTTCTCTCGCATTCGCTCTCACTTTGATCGCCAAAATCTTGAGACTGCTGTTCATGCCTTCATCACCTCACGCCTTGACTACTGTAACTCTCTGCTCGTGAATCTGCCATCCTCCTCTCTCCGCCCCCTTTAACTTGTACAGAACTATGCCACCCGGCTTCTCCTCCGTCGCCCTCGGTTCTTTCCCTCGAAACCCTTGGTGCATGAACTGCACTGGCTCCCTGTCAGATCCCGTACTCACTTCAAGATACTTCTCTTCACATTTAAGGCCCTAAACAACAAGGCCCAGTCTTACCTCTCTTCTGACCTCTCGCCACGCCATGTCCCTCGGGCCCTTCGGTCATCACATGCACATCTTTTCAATATTCCTCGTTCATCCCTCTGCTCAATGGGGGACTGCTCATTCTCAATCTGTGCCCCTAAGTTGTGGAATGCTCTTCCTGCTGAAATCAGGTCTTCTCCCTCTCTTACCACATTTAAGCGTCTCCTGAAAGCGCATCTTTTCAGTATTGCCTTCTCCCCCTCTTGAATTTCCATTGAATTTCCATTCTCATCTCAGCACAACGTGCGCTCTTGGAAGGCCTCAGGCCTTGAAGAGCGCATTACAAAAGAATTATTAATATTATTATTATTTTCCATGAGCAAAGCGAATGCTATGTACCTCCACGGGGATAAAAAGGCTCTTCTTTCGCCACCTATTTCCCTACAAGGTGTAGCGATTGCGTTCGTCCCTGAGTTTCGGTTTTTGGGTGTAACTATTGATCCCAAGCTAGCCTGATTCCAATATCTACACCATCTTTGAACGGGCTGCCTGCGTGCTCTACACAATGATCGTTGAACCTGATTCGCAACCTCAGAGTTCGTCTTTCCAGTGGAGCCTTCCACACATTCCCTGTAAAAAGTCTTTATTGTGAGAGTGGCTTCTCTTCTCGCCCTATCATATATCTAAATATCTATGCGGTACCTGTGTCGTGTACAACAGTCCTCTGCGTCAGATGCTTACAAATGGATTTATGCGGCTCAATCAAGGGCGGCATTCGATAGGTTGCCGTCTTTTATCCCACCCCAGGAATCCCCAAATAAGAGATTATCTATCCAACCTGGGTGCTCTAATGGTCTTTGGTCATCTATCGTTGCCGACCTCTAGATAGCGTGCTCTACCTCCCTCAATTTACCTACGTATGTGGAGCTTGGATACGTCCTCCATTGACCCGTGCTCCCTTAAGTGCCTGTTCCTCGAACATGCGACCTCACATACACAGCATTGCGCCATAAGCATAGATGGGTCCAAGTCAGCCCGAGGCATATGTGCTGCAGCCTTTTACTCAGGAAAGATTTTAACTTTGTCTTTGCCGCTGGCGGCTTCTAGTTTTACCACTAAACCTTCGGCCATTCTTTTAGCTTTTCGACTGATTTAAATTTTTCTTTCTAATAATTTCGTAATTTTCTCTTACTCTAGACCAGCGATTCGCTCTTTAAATGCTTTCCATCCCTTAGTTACAGAAATCTGCAAATGGCTGATCCAGAATGCGTACCGTTATCGGGTTCTATTTTGTTGGGTTCCCAGCTATGTACGGGTCCTGGGCAACAAGAGAACTGATCGGCTGGCCCATTCTACCTTTCCTGGGGGCCCTGATAACTCTGCATTGCCTTTTCGACATTTCTTTCCCTCTATAATGTATTATGTTTTTCACTTGTAACAGGACGAATGGATGAGTGTTCATCCTTTAGATTATAGTTCTATAATTTTTATCGAGGAAAAACCGGCAATAGAAATACCCCCCCCCCCCTCCTTGCAAGATCATCCTGTTCAGCGCTACACTCATTTAGGTTAACAAGTAGAGAGGAAAATTCTTACTTTCAAGCGCTGGCGATCATATTATGCATTTGTTCTTGACATATTTGCTCAACGTGGCTTTGGTTAGCCTAGGAGATAAGGCGTTGGTTTTCTAACGTCTGGGAACCAGGTTCGATTCCCGGCGAGAGCAGACACAAAACTTGAGCTGCACTTGAGAAACTGGCCGCTTATTGGTGGCACGCTATCCTACCCTCTGTGGAGATAGGCAGCTCCTACACAAGTCATCACGTACATAGTCAATCACAATACCGCTTTCTTTCTTTGGCACTTTCTCACAGTACCAATATGGAACCTGTGTGGACTAAACCATCTTTTCTACCCATGGAGTCCCGTCTGAATCATATAAATTTACCCAGCTTAGTCCCAGGTTAGAAACCAAAGCGGATCCAATTTGGGAATAAGCTTGATGTGTTTGACCTGGATGGAGTTAACCATGTAGGTTACAGCTGAATCCCATTATCAAACAGAGCTATATCTTCAACCCAGTGATTACTCTGTCGTAGTCGAGGAGTTTAGGTCGGTGGATGAGGCCGTTGAATTCTTCTCCGGCAACCTCATCGTCGTGGGCCTAACTACTATTCATAAAACGTCTGGCCGTTTTGCATGGTGACCGCTTCCGTTGTGGTCAGCCGAGTGTCAGACGGCGCTCAAAGAGAAGAGTTATGCCTACATGGGGTATAAGCGCTGCCTGCACTTTTTGGCGGGCATGCGTTTATTCACTTAGCGGGAAGCGTGTCGAAAGGATTCGGGGTAAGTTCTTGCAGGGCCTCCCTCCCGTTCTCCAGGAGAAAGGAGCCGCAATCTCTGACAACGAGTCCGTGGCGAGACCTTCGCGACCGATTTTTCCGCATTCACTAGCCATGATGTTGCTCAGCCAGTCTTCAATGCACATGCCATGCTTGGACACCTAGTTGAGCGAAGCATAGCATTTCTGTTAGATTTGTTTGACAGGATCTGTACAGGATACCTTCCCAGACTCCTGGCGAATATCTACTGTGCTCGCTTTTCGCAAACCGGGGATATATTACTCTAATTTCTGCCGATAGACGCCTCTTCTCTCTAACCTCTTGCGTGTGAAAGTTGAGGGAGAAATTGGTAAATGTTAGATTAGCATTTTTACTGGACACGGAAGCTACCTGTTTTCATCATGGTGCAGCTTCCGAAAATTCCAATCCACGTCGAATACTCTCCCCGAAAGGAAATTGCAGTGTGCAAGGCCTTCCTTCGTACACAACACTACGCCTTAGTGTTTTTCAAACTGGAGAAGGCCTATGATACCCATTAGGCATTAAAACACATCTCTCGCTATGCCGAAGCGCACAGGTTTCGGGTTTCCTTGGCCAAAAGTAAGGTGGTACACTTTTGTCGTCATCTACGACTCCCTCCCCCCCCCATCCTCGACCCAGACTTCATAAACGGGGTTCGCCTGGATGTGGTGGATTTGCACCGTTTCTTTGCTTTTGTTAAAGACCAACGACTCACCTGGGAGGTTCATATTTTCAGACTTAGGGACTTTTGTACCACGGACATTCTTTATTCCGTGACTTTGATCACTTGTGGCGATGATAGCGCTACTGCCTTACTTTTGCACTGATCTTTTGTTCGTTAAAAGCTTGGTTACGGACTCGAGTTTTACGCGTCCGCAGCCGAGCGTGTATTGCAGAAGCTGAAGATCCCTCATTGGGAGCTTACTCGTCGATGTCGGGGAGAGTATACGCTATCATATAAAATAGGCCCCTTAAAATTTATATTTTTCGAGAAATGGATGGTTGCCCAGTTGAACGTTATTGTTCGATTATCAATGTGTGTATATATATATATATATATATATATATATATATATATATATATATATATATATATATATATATATATATATATATATATATATATATTATTGAATGAGACTGCGAACTTAATCTTAATTGTTTTCTTTTCGTCTCTCTCGATTTGTCTTATAATCTGATTTTAATCCTGAGTTAACCCGTGGATAAGTTGGGCAAATTCATTAGAAAAGTAGCAACGACCGAGGGCAGAAACTAATTTTTATTGGCCTCACGCGTTTCGATATACACTTTTATCATTATTAGAATCATTTATGCATTGTGAATTTAAGAATATAATTCATTTTCTTTGGTCAGGTCTAGTTTCTAATATATGCTCGATTTATATTAGAACGTATATTTCAAAATATCGCTATCATCCAACCGTTTATTACTTCTGTTTTATCACATCTAGTGATGATTAACCATACAGAACTAATTTTATTAATCTTTTCAGGTCTAGATTTGCATTATAATGGAGGATACGTGTAAGAATCATCCGAATAGGTTTTGTTACATCTGCGGATATGTCGCTCTTCCGGGACGTCAAGCATTATGTCAGACAAGACTGGCCGTCAAGACAAGGAACAGAGCCCGGTTCATACAACGTTCTGCCCCACCCTATGGTTGAACCTAGAAAGATATTTCTTCCACCTCTGCACATCAAACTTGGTTTGATGAAGAACTTTCTCAAGGCAATGGACAGGAAAGGTAGAGCATTTGCTTTCCTCCGTCAGAATTTTCCACGAGTCAGCATGGAAAAACTGAAGGCAGGTGTATTTGATGGTCCTCAAATAGAGGAGCTGATCAAGGACACCAGTTTTGATGAAGCAATGAATCGTGCTGAACTCTCTGCCTGGTTGTCACTTGGTCAGTCATTGCAAACTTCCTTCGCAACCTCAGAAGTCCTCAGTATAAGAAAGAGGTTGATGAGTTAATAGAGAACTTTCGCTAACTAGGTGCGCGCATGCTAGTAAAAATGCACTTCATTCGGTCCCACCTGGACTATTTTCCTTAGAATTGTGGAGACTTCAGTGAAGAACAGGGCAAACACTTTCACCAAGATATCTGTGTGATGAAGGAAAGCTAGCAAGAGTGTTGGGATGTCAACTTTCTCGCTGACTATTGCTGGGGCCTAAAGAGGGATTTGGTGTTTGCTAGGCACGATCGGAAGTCCCTGAAGAGACCATTCATCCATGAGTAGCTTTTTGTATGTTGCCGGCAGCTACTTATATTAGAAACGATATATATATATATATATATATATATATATATATATATATATATATATATATATATATATATATATATATCAGTCCAAGTTAAATACGCAACTAAAAAAAAACAATTCATTCTGCCTTTCTCGCATCTTGGTGCTCCGAATAATAATCCCTGCCCATCTTAATCATGTGACCATTATAGATTAACCACTCTAAATAATCTCAACAATCATTTCAATATACATACCTTCATGTCTTATAAAATTCTATTCCCTATAAGTATGTTCATATATTTGTTAACATCGAACTAATCATGTAATAAAACTTTATCTTCAACTCCTTAGTTACAACCGTTCGTAGTTCATTGACTGTATGCTCCCAGCCAGCTCGCACGAACTCTCTAAGAGCTCGCGACACCGACAACGTGCACTCACTGTCTACTGAAGAACTTTTGTCTACAGGAAGAACAGAAGGAATCGTCCGCACAAGATTGTTACTCTTGAAGGTACTTCATTCATTTGAAGACTGCGCCAAGATTTCCCAGGAAATTAAGCCACTTGGTCGCCAGAGAGCCACCATCTTCCTTGCGTCTCTTCGACACCTCTTCTCACCTAAGATCATTGCCTTCCATCTCATTCCACCATCACCACATCCCTTACGGGGGTAAGAGAGCATAATATTTTTCATCCGGCCTTCCTATGTCTATATGTTTGGCTAAATTCACCACCTTCCCCTACCCCAGGGGCCACATCGTCTGGTTGGGGAAGTTGCCAATCATAGCCTAGTTCAGACTATGCCATTCTTTTTGAAAAGGCATAATTTGAGGCTCCGAGGAATAGCCCACTGCCGAACTCGGGGTTATAAGTGCCCTGAACATTGGGAATTCACTGCAACCTCTGGGGTGTCACAAAAGAATGCCTGGGGATCCTGCTAAGACCACAGAGGGAGATGAAACCATCTCTGTGTACGCGGAGAGCAGTGAAGAATAACCAAAACCACGAGGTAGCGACACCCCTGGTAGTGGGAGTTGATTCGCCACCACCCAGCAAAATGTCCGTCATGAGTCATCCCTCGGAGAATCCTACCCAGGTCCATCCATTCATCCCATAACTCACCCTTGGAAGCAACCCTATACTGGACAAAAAGGCCCAGTATAGGACCTCGAAAAGGCAAAACAAACCCACCAAAAATCTTTTTCGCAGGACAAGAAATACAGGTTCGATCTCCAATCAAGACATCCACCAGAAAGAAGAAGAATCCAAGGAACTTGGGGATAGTCCCTCCCTTATAGTAATAGACAACCTAGAAGGCGCGAAGAGGGTCCCGCTCACGGTCCTGAAGGGCCACACGAAACCTGACCGTGGAAGGACCCTCCACACGATATTCGCGGAGATCGGAGTCATCCGGCTGAGACTCGAGAATCAGTACAATGGCTACATCGCTCTCTGCGATACGGAAAAGGACTTAGACAACCTGTTCAGCGAAAAGACCGCCAAGAAACTCAAGAAAAGTGGAATCGCGCCAGGACACTCCCAACTGTGACGAACAAGAGATCTGTCATCTGCAGGCGCGTCGACCCTTGGATCGAGGAGCATTCTGCAGAAGAAATCAAAACGGAACTAGAAAAAATCGAAAATGGGCTAAGATGGAGGAAATAGGGAAATTCGCAAAACAATCGGGAGAGGAACACTCCCAGGTTTTCAAAGCTATCTTCAAGGACTTCTGGCCTTTTGCACCAAAATAGCACCTCGCCAAATAGAGAGGGAAACCTTCATTTTGCTATGCCTTGGATAACCATTCGACAAGAGAATGCACGTCCCAAGGCAAAAGTGTTCTGAATGTTCAAGCACAGAACACAGGTGGGAAGAATGCAAAAGCCAGGGAAAAAAAGTATGCAACCTGTGGAGGCCCATACCGCACACTTGCAATGTGTTACTGGAAGAAAAAGGAGATGATTAAGAAGAAGAAAGCGGCAATGATCGTAAGAAGAACATAAGAAGAACAACACTTACGCAACAGCTACCGCAAACTTCAGAAAACCGACCCAAGAACAAAAAACTGTTGTGAACATCAATGGAGACACGAGGCCGGATCTCATAGTGTGCATTTTTCATGTACACTTTGTAAACATAACCAAACCAGGAACTTATGCAGAAGAACTAAACAAACTGTTGACGAAAAACGGCCTCAAACCGATGTAGTTTCGCAAGAACCCTCCCTCAAATGACTTGCATTGTACCAAATCTGTATGGCTACGGAAGCGCACAGTAAAGCGCACAGTTCCTATACAAGGATTTTTGTATTTTTTTCATAAACTAGATGATGGCTACTGACAAGAAGCTTAAGGATATATAATGTATAAGTATATATATCGCCAAATTGACCATTAATTTCAAATTACAGATAAGAAGTTTGAATTTTGCCACCAGCATTTAAATATAACCTATATATACTATAGCAATGCCCTCTGGTATTTCTATAAAATATTAAATGTATCAATATTCTATTAGCATACTTTCCTTTTTAAATTCAATGTAAAATTATCCATTTATTTTCCCATTTAAATTCTACAATTTCCATTAAATCTTATGGAAAATCTCAACTTAGTTATGTATAAATAATCAATCTAAAATCTCAAATATTTTGTAATATATAATTGCCATCCAAAAATCATTGGCTAAGATACATTCTTTTGGCAACACTTACTTTTACTAACACAGACAAACGAACGCATGCCTTTAGCTGCTCGCTTTGAAGCAGTCACCCATCCATTCGTACTCTACTTTACTTCGAATCAAGGTCAGTTATAAATTTTCTCACACTTATTCTCTGCAAACTGCCATACGAGAGTAGGTTCTAATTCTGGTTACTTCTCTCAATGCAGATCCCAATTCACAGTCCATCATAGTTACTTTACCACATCATATTTTACCACATCATACTTTACTATATCATATCTTGCCACATCATACTTTACCACATCATAGTTACCATATCTTAGTCATCATAATTACCACATCATAGTTACCATATCTTAATTACTTTTACCATACCTTACATTTATTCTACTTTTCATTACTTTCATACATTGCATTACGTTGTATTCCTTAGCAATTCCCAATTTAATTATAGCATTCATCCATATAATTGTAATAACCGCTCACTAGTTATTTCCTAATTCAATTATCTCATTGTCCATTCGTTTGCTTTGTAAATATATTTATTTTGTTTATTTTCCGTTTTTCTTACAAACCTCTGCCCGAAGTTTTCTAAATTCAATTCACGTCAGTCGTTAGGCCTAAATTTAGCAGACGACTATTCCATTCAATTCAACAAATTTATGGTAATGGTTTTCAACTAGCTATCTAGGCTGATTTATTAATTAAAATCAATCCCACTAATAACCAAATACTATAATACACTGCTAGGTATTAAACAAATCAAACGAATTTCTGCAGCCCTAGACTTCATAATTACAAGAATTTTTTAGTTTATTTATTGTATAAACCTTTGTATACATTCGTATATATTTTGCAAATTGACTTCCTAATCACTTAGAAAAATAATTTGGTAAATTAATAAATTCATCTAGATAAGAAATGTGCAAATCGAAGATTTTGACAGAAGGGATGAATTCTCAGTAAAAATACGTTGCTATAAGTTTTTTAATTGGAACTTTATAGATAAAGTTACTTGGGCAAATCCAGTTGAACATTGACGATATGACCACTGCGATTTTAATTTAGTTGTAAAAATATATTCGATATAGAGTATATTGTAAAGCATAGAAATAAAGAGAAGTGGGAAACTAGAAACAAGATCGGTCTACTTTCTTAAATATCTTTTTTAGTGAGGCAAAACTTCCAGCATTACGATCAACCAAAATTAAAAAAATAATTAATTAAAAAAAGGATTCACTCTTCTTAGGTGTATTAAATAAAAATATGGAAGAGATTTCATACAAACTTTAGATGAACTTGATTACTAACCAATGTTAACAAATAAAGTTTAATTTTAATGATTAAACAAATTCGAAATTAATTCAATCTATTTTAGTCTCAGAAAAGGCGTAGCTGTGATACTGATACATTAATTAAAATAACGCATTTCTTTCTTTTATTTTACAAGCTTTGGACATAAAACTGGAAACTATATATTACGATTTTACCAGTAATGCGATTACTTTAATGTGACGATTTTTTTCATTTACAGATTGACTTGCACGAGTGCATCAAACAAAATGAGAACTTAAATAGGACGTCGAAGGCAGTGTTGTTGATTAGTTTTCTTGTATTTTTCTGTTTTAATTCCAGTTTCGTCCAGCCATTTTTTTAAGTTGTCTAAGAATCCCTCGTCTAAATCCGTTCTTCTACCAAGAATCCAAGAAAATTCTGCATAAAAAAGAAATATAAATGTGCGTCTTTGTGAGTACACATATGCAAATACAAACAAAATATCCATTTTCTGACTTACCAAATATTTGTCCTCCCCCAAAATCATCACAACCATACACCACAGCATAATTATCGTAATCTGTGGCCACGATGTTGTAGTTTGGTTCTGTAACGAGGGAGTTTCCGGACTCCGGAAAGTTTACGATTAATCGCCCTTCCGTAGGATCAGGTCCAGCTGTAGCGTAAGCAAACGCCGACTCCAACTTTCCTCTGGACAAAGGTTGGCAGCTTTCAACGCTTAGTGTATACTATTATCTCTTTAATCTTGTGCAACATTATTTAGATGGTTATTGGCATAAAAAATACATTGAAGTTCGTAATTAGTACTAGTAATGTGCAAAATGACAAGATTATAACATACCGAATAACATTTGAGTTGACAACGGAAATGGAACAATTTGGAAAAATACCATAGTCAGCCGTAACACAATCGCCCATTTGGAAAGGAGCATCGAATCTTTCAATTTCATACCATCTTCCAAGATACTGAAAAATATAAATAATTCTATTCGGAGAACTAAACTAAAAAAATGAAATATTAGACCAAAGATATTTAAAAGGTAACATTCAATGATTTTTTTCAATCGTTGTTATTAAATTTCATTTAAAAATAGAACTTATGAATTACAATTAGTATATTTTGCCTACTCGACAATGAGCAAAAAAGGATGTAACTTTATACTGGTTGACCACTAAAAATAAGGCTAGTAATTATTTGGAGCCATTCAAAATTAGACATATTTTTATAATTTAAAAAGTAGTTTATTTTTTAATATTAAGGTAAAGGCTAATTCAATGAGAGAGGATAACATAGTCGCAGAAGCTATTGCGAGAAAGGACAAGATAATAGAAAAAAAGAGAATATAAATAATTAAATAAGTGATAGTACCAACTACATATGTCTCTTGCAGAGAGGGCATATGAATGCAGAAAATGAGGTCAATTTTTAAAATGTTAACAAAGATAAAATGTAACAGGCTGAAATTACCCGTAGAGGTTGAAAAGAGGTCACTATAGGAAGCATCGGACATGAAGTACCCATATTGGATGAAGCCGAGTTATGGGAAGAATCTTGTTCTGTAAGAACCTTTGCGTCTTCGGTATCAGAATCGGTCGGGCTTTCTTGCTGTGGCGGGTTATACGGTTGGGGTAATCCAACACAGATTTTGAGAAATATTGCAATCAAAAGCAAAAGACCAATGGGAAGACTTGCGTTCCTCATTTTCGCCTGTCTTACTACTTCAAAAGAGGACAAATATTTTAGATTACTTTTTTTTGTTCACTAAAAACACCCAATTCGTTTGATCACTCAGAAATATAGAATAATATCATTGCACCAAGTACAAACATGTGAAGATATATTTAGAATAAGAACAAATCTAAATACTCTCCTTGAATGCCTACAATTTGAACCCAATTTTATTATTCGATGCTTTTTTTCTTAAAATGAAGTAAAAATATAGAATTACAGGCTTATTTAAGTGCATCTAAACAAACCAATTATTAAACGGTTCAAATATTAAATACAATAAATAGTTCCCTGTTTATTAGCCTTATGTTATTTGTAATAATATGTAATTCCGGGGGGTTTTATCAGAATTAACTGGTCTTTTTACAGACGTCATGAATAATAATCTTTTTCTCACTCCCTTTGTTGGCCCCTTTCCTCAAATAGTAGAAAGTCTAGTTAGTCTAATACAAATTCTTCCAAAAGTGGAAAAGATTATCTTTTATGATGCACACTCAAATTGACATTAAAGAACTAGAGAAGAAGCGCTTTTCCAAAGATGTGAAATAGGTTATAAATACAATGTTAAAAATTAATGCATCAGGGACATGGGTGCAAAAGTGTTTAAGAGCTTTGGGTTTATGAATTTTTATTTACACGGGCAAATTTGTGGAATTTTATTGAAATTTCGGAAGGATTTGTTTCCATTTACACGCAAATGAAAAAAAAATCTCATTGGCACAAACTCTTATTCCCAAAATAATATTTCAGTTTAAAAAAAAAAAACCGCCTAGAAACAGCTGACGTATTGGTAAGCCTGGCCAGTGGAAGGAAGGCTGTCTCTGACAGTCGCTCGAAGTATCTAGTCGAATGGATCATTGAGTCGAAGTATCAATCGTTGCAGTCCGAGCTGCGGGCCACACCCTAGGACTGTTAGATTCAGCCACTTTCGAAGACAGTCTTCGAAGATAGCACGTAATTAGATAAAGGATATACACATTTGATATTTAAATGCCATCGACAGCGTGGAGATTTCTACACAGCTCGAGTCAGCCCATTTGAGAGAAAGCAAACGGAGAATGATGCACAACCAATTCATCTAAACTCGGTGACATCTTAATTTGAGAGCTTGGAAACCTGTTTAAGAATAAGCATACCACGCTCCAGCGTGTGGTGTGAAAGACGAACAAAGCTTGGATAGGGGACGCTGACCCGGGCTGTTGCGGACCCCTTCCTTTCAAGCCGGTTAATAGGCGTCAACGTGTGAATCGAGTGTGTGTATGGAATGTGAGGAAAGAAGGTAATGGTAGAAAATGTCTTTAAAACAGGGAGATTGCAGATGCATGATCTTTCTAAGACCAACATGAAAGAGAAATTGAGAAGGAAAAGTTTGTGTCAGATGGAGTGAAAGGATTGCAAGTGTATAACAGGGTGGGATGAATTAAGAGGGCGTCGCAGTACTTTTGATAAATGAGTGGAATAGTGCAATGGTTGAGTATGAATGAGAGAGCTCGGGAATTATGTGGATAAAGTTGAGATTTTCAAGGATGAAACAGTGCGTGGTTGAAATGTATACACCTTGTAATGATATAAGTGGAACTGAACAAAAGAGATGTTCTGGTATTGCTTTGGACGACTGGTGGACTGAATTGGAAATACGAGTAAGTATTGGTTAGAGATAAGTATAGGAGATATGAATGGACAAATCGGTGGGAAAATGAGAGAATGGATAACTGGAACCTTTGGCACACGCAAAGAGTATGAAAATGGAGAGGTGGTGGTAGGGTTCTGTGCTGAAATAAACAAGTGTAACAAACACATTCTTTCAGCACAAGGGTGTGCCTAAATACATATAGGTTTGGCAAAGGAGAATGGGAAAAATTAAAGTTGATGGTTCTGTGTCTGGTAAGGTAGAATATGCTGGTGGGGGGGATTTGATATTAAAGCTATAAGAGCTGTGGAAGATTAAACTAGTTGGTGCATAGGTGGAAAGGGTGAGATAATCAGAAGTGAAAGGTTATTGAATCAGAGAGAAAAGGGAGACTATGTGTGAATGTTTGAGAATAGAAGAGAGGAAATAAGTGCAAGCATGGAGATAAAGCTAATGTGGACAAAATTTAAACTAGTAGATAGTGCACGGGCTATTATTTATGGGTGGGCCAGAATTTAAAGCGGAAGCAACATGCCGCATGGTGGAAAAACGATGTAGAGCGTGTTGTGGAAAGTCAAAAGGAGGCGTACATGCAAGTACTTAGATATTGTATTTTAAGCGACTATCAGGCGACTATCGTGCTTAAAAATCGGCCTATTCATGAGCGACTTTAAAACTCAGACACAAAAAACAAACGAAAAAAAAAAAATAGAACAAAGGCAGGGTGCGGCGTTAGGGCAAAGCAGGCCTCTCCCGGCACCAGAACATGGGCCAACACCAAAGAGAGTCAAATAAAATAAAGGAGGACAGCCTACTTCAGAAATTCCAAGAGTCCACAGGTCTGTGTGCAGGAATCCATCTGGGGTACAAAGAACAAGCCTTAATGACCCCGCATGTTCCGCTACTGAGACAGGTAACGTGCGCGAATATGCCCCAGACATTCAACAAGAATGTGCCAAACAGTCTGGAGGACAACGCAGTCATCGCAGTAAGGTGCAGGGGAGCACTCCATTAAATGGGGGTGCGTCCCGCGAGTATGTCCAATTCGATTACGAGAGAAAGCGACCTGAAGCGCCGTGGTTGGGCGGAAGTGTATGGGAACAGTCACGGGGCAATGATACGCAACTTTAAGTTCCCATTCGCCGTCTCTCATTTTATTTGCCAGGCACCCCGGAGTGCTGATCCAATTGTTCCCATGTAGTCAGTAGGAGTAAGAGCAAAATGCTACTCAAGTTGTCTATTTATCACAAACTCTTTCGCGCCCTCACTGGTGCGCTCATTCCTCAGAATCCTTACCTGTCTAGGAAGAAGATAATCTCGACATCCGCCTGGCTTGCAGCAACTGTGGCATTACGGATACCGTGAGCCAAAAGGTGCAGAGATTTCAATACCCTTAGAGCACTCTCTGTGCTTTGTGAGTCGCTATAGATCACGATCCGGTCCCTGAAATGGTAACAACGCGTTATCTCTTGTACCAAGTAGTGTATTGCGACTAGCTAGGCAATGAAGACAGCCTCAGTGACTGATGGAGCTCCGGTAACTTAAAACAGAGGGGATATCGCATGGAAGCTGACCCTTTCTTGGAACTTGGAGCCATCTGTATACATTGGCACGGATCCAGCAGGACACGAAGTCTGTTCCAAAATAGTCGAACGCAATACTTCAGGATCTTTGGTAGTTTTAACAACAGTGACGTGACCTTATATAATCAAATGAGTTACCTTCCAGTGTGGTATCCGGCGCAGGACCAGAGGTGCCACCGTCCAGAGATCTACACCTGTCTCTTGAAGGAGTTTTCTACACCTAAAATCGAAGGGGTTAGAGTATGACTGGTGTCTCTCGGTTACATAGGCACCATCTAAATCGAGCGCGCAGGCATTGAGTGCCGTTTACGATTGAAGAGTCCCCACGCACGCGTTTACAAGTATTAATACTGTACTGTGCACAGCACAGGACAAGTGTCATCTCCCTGCCATCGACAAGCAGGCTCTTGATGGAGAATTTGTAGAAGGCACCAGTCACCAGACGGAGACCAGTGAGTTGAATCGCGCACACCTTCCTCAATTTACGCTTGGCTGTGGCTACGCAAAACTCCGTAGTCAAGCAGAGCGGTAGCACTATCAACACCATAAATGCTGAACATCATGGAATGAAGAATGTCCATGGTGCGTGTAGAGGAGACCCTAAGTCATCAAATATGGGCCTCCCAGGTGAGATGTCGGTAAAAATACAAGATCAAGGAAACGATGCGGCTCCACCACTTCAAGGCGACTCCCATTTAGGAAAAGTTCGAATAGGGGTGAAGACGTGAAGTACGACATAAGTGCATTATTATAGTATCAAACTAGGAAGTCTGCATATGTGCGTTTAAGCACAGCAAGAGATACGGTGTTGGAGTTAAACCAAAAGAGATTAAAAGATCGTCTACGTAGAGCGTAGCAATAACATTTTAGGGCATCACCGAGGTGATACCGATTATGCTCATGGCAAAGAGTGCGACACTGAGGAGATTTCCCTGCGGGGCGCCTTTTCTAGTCCTTTTGTGCCGTAGAGAACGCCCACCCTTTCCCCATAAGCGGAATCGACGATATCGTAGGAATTCAGGTATGAAAATGGTATGTAGGTTCTACATGATACCGTATCTGACCTGGAGTCAAACTTACGGAATCCACACTGTGCGAAATAGAGGCAACCTCTGTTGCCCAGGATAAAGGTTAAATTGACATTTACCAATTTCTCCATCAACTTGAACACGTGAAAGCAGTTAGAGACATTGTGTGGAAACCAACCATGGTAGAGTGATCCTTCACTGATTCGCGAAAAGCGAGCACAGTGGCCATTCGCTATGAGTCTAGAGTGATACTTATTCTCCAGATCCTGTTGAACCAATCTAATAAAAGGGCCATACTTTGCTCACCAAGGTTTCTAAACATGGCATAAGAGACATCGTCTGGACCAGGGGCGCTGTGCGTGCATAAAGCGAAAGCGGAATGTAACTCACTCAGAGTAAATTTGTCGTTGGAAGGTTCTCCACCTCTTGAGGTAAAGTGCAGTCTGCGGTTATCAGGCAGAGCAAAGCGTACGGGCGCACATACTGGGACGCATACAGCCCGTATGTCAATAATACATACCGAAACAACTTGAAGAAGCCACACCTGAGGAGATTGGTGAAGAGCTAAACCTTATAACAAGAAAACTAATAGAAGCAGACAGGAAAACAGTACCTAAAATTAAATTCAAAACCTTGCCAACACCAATTTGGACACAAGAAATGATAGACAACTAGGAGGAGTATAAACTAGGAGTAGAATCAATCAATAGCTGGGAACCCAATATGAACCTCCACCAGATCCTACGTGAAACCAGAGAGAACTTACTATATCAGATATTACAGCAACAATTAGAAATATGGGATCGTCTCATTGAGAAACTCGATAAAGCCATGGATCCCAGAACATTCTGGCAAATTATGAAAAGGTACCGGGAAAAGCAAACATCAAAGAAAATGAAAGTAAAATATCTACGGGGTGAAGAAATCAGCGAGCCAGATCAGTTAGAGGAGGAGTTTAGAAAATACTGGCAAATATTTTTAAGACTACCTCGTAGGAAGACGAAAAATTCGACATCAATTTTGGAAACGATATCATCGACCAACTAAATGAGGAGATAGAACGCACCTACCCATTCAACAACGCTACGGCAGAAAGACTTATGGAAGGATACAAGAGAACAAATTCCCACCAGAAGGTAAGCCAAACATTGAAAACATTTAAACAGCGAGCGCTAGGCCAGACTGGGTTAACAAAGGCAAACCTTGTGAATGCCCCACCTAACATCACACAAATATTACTGAATGTAATGAATGCGGCCCTTAACCCATGGTATTACCCTGAAGAATGGAAACTATTTAATATGGCATTCATTCCAAAAGCAGGGGAAACACAACTTCACCGATAGATTATCGTCCAACCTCTCTACTCGAGCTTGGTGGGAAAATATCATTTCCAACCGTGTGCTGTCCTACCTGGACGCCAAGGATCTACACACTAATCAACAACATGGATTTAGGAGATAGTTAGGTACGGATACGGCACTGGTAATGATCACAGACAAATTAACAGAGATAATGGACTACAAAAAACAAACGGACCTAATGTTGAGGGACTTGAAAAAAGCATTCGATAAAGTTTGGCGCCGCGGCCTACTGTCCAAGATTCTCCACCTGGGATTAAATTCCAAGGCTAGATAAAATATTTTGTGACGACGTCGTAGACCGAAGGGCCTGCATCATAATTGATGAAGTTCAAGGCCTAGAATTTCAACAGGAAGAGGGGGTCCATCAATGTGTGTGTGTGTCTTAGCCCACTATTATACTCTATCTATACCAGTCCTTCCGAGCCCCATGCTCGAAGAATCAATGTATATTCAGATCACCAATGAAGTGTCACATTTTGTGGTGTCCGCATACAAAAATGAAACAACGGTGGCAAGGAAGACCACGTGAGAAATTGAAAACATCAACGAATACAAACGCCTATGGAAGATTGCGAAAAATACCAACAAATTTACTATCGTTGCTATAAAAAGGACAAACGGCGCATATAAAAACAGGAGAAGAAAGCTACGCCACAAAGCATCAGGTTTGGTGTTGGGTTTAAAAT